>JAZDUH010000451.1:26652500-27000000 GCA_036419115.1 Scarus forsteni
AAATATGGGCCCTTGCCAATAGAGTTTATCACTAGTAACTTAACAAATTCAATATGAATGAAAAAAAAGTCTCATAGTCTAAACACTCACCAATTGTTCCCACAAGCATACTGCACCTATACAATTTAATTGGAAGTCTTCATTAAAACATATATTGGTATCACTGACAAGGTTATGGTTATGGTTATAATGATATCCTCTAAAACTTTGGTTCCCAACATTCTGAGCTCAAATCTGTGTGCAAAAACCCTTTAAAATTATTTTTTTTTACACGCATAAAATCTAAATTAGTGTTATTTTGCATCGCAGTGTATCCATTTCATTATTATTTTTTCATGTAGGTCCAGATTAAGGTCCAGAAACACTGAACTCAAGTAACAGGCAGAGACCTTTAGATGTGAATGTAGTCAGAGTCCGAAGAAAGAATAAACAAAATGTAATAAAAGTCTACTGGTGTAAGTTAGGCACAAAACGTGAATGGGAAAAAAAGGACTAAAAATGCATCCTACACCAGCAGATATCACTTCCTGATGAGATGGTTTCTGACCCAAACCTCACCAGCTAAACTGAAATTTAACCCCATCCAGTGTTTTAATGACAACAATAAACTTGTCACGGCTGTCATATGGCTGAGGGCCATCGCTACGCAAAATGCTATGTATTGCATTTTTATAAACAGCTTTCAAGCTTCTTTGTATGGCTGTACAAGATGGTATTCCTCAGCTTGAATTTGCAGAAAAGTGCTTAAAAACAGGTCCACTCTTTTATGCAAGAGTTGTCTATTTTTTTTTTTTTTTTTTTTTTAAATGTATTTTTTTGGCATTTTGTGCCTTTATTGATAGGAGAGAGACAGTGGACAGGCCCCGAAAGGGGGAGAGAGAGCGGGGGAAGACACCCCGCAAACCGGACACAGGCGGGACCCGAACCCGGACCGGCAGAAGCACACACATGAAGTGCCTGGCTGCCAACCACTCCGCCAAACCAGCACCTCGTCTATTTTTTTCTTTGGTGTTTGTCTGTGTGTGTATGTGTGTGTGTGCGTTTGTGATTTGGTCCCTTTCCCAGTGAAATTAACTCTTCTGCCAATAAAGCAAGTCCAAGATTTCTCTCTACCATTATGCTTACAAGTACAGATTATCAAGTTAAACTTGCTGATAAGCTGTTGTAGCACCTAGGTCTACCAGGAATCTGGTGCAGTAGTTACCACTTACGTAAACTTACATAATACCAGATTAATATGAGAAATGAGAGATGCAAAATATATTACTCGCCTATTTTTCCAGCATAATATTCTGGTAGAACAATTTCAGGGTATAATGCATTCTTAAGTCAAATCTTCAGCTAAAATTGGTGGCAGGAGTTGGTTTAACTGCATTCAAAATATGCTGAACATGTGCATCAATCCAACGTCACAAAGTTTCATATGTGCACTTCCAGTGGAATAATGCACTACAGGGTTATTGCTGTTGGACCCACACATATATGTGACAGTGAATCTATTTCCATGAAAAATAAGAAACAGGTTTTAACCAGGGTTTGTATGAAAGAAAAGAGGATGCTTTCCATATCACTGAGTAAAAGGGTATCCATTTTTGTTGCTTATGGTTGTGGCAGATATGGACTGACAATATGTTTGTGCCTTTAATAGTCCAGAGGCTTAGCTCACATTTTTGGGTGGATTGTGCATTAGTGGATAAAAGCGTCAAATTTTGTATGAGGCTTCTTTAAGACCAACTAAAGGATTTTAGCTTAGGAGCCCAACACAGATATCGAAATATCCATATACAACACCAAAGTTGTTTTTCATTGTAAAAGTAATAGTTCTGTGAGTCAAAAGAAGAACATTGATGATAAATATACGTGCCCTTCGCGCATGCGCAGTACTCTCTTTCTATGAGCTCCTTATCTGTATAATCTGGCTCCAAACTGTAAGGACGTCCATCATATTCAAAGTTCTCCTCCACAACATCTTCATCCAATAGATATTCGTCCGTTTTGCACAAAACTGGAAGAAGAAAGTCGATTTGTAGCTGCCGGTCTTCCCCTGAGACAATGAGCCGCACTGCGCATGCGCGAAGGGCACGTAAACAAACTCGTCAGTTCAGAGGTTAGTACAGCCACACAGCGCTGTGTGGAGAGACACAGACTGCAATGGTGGATCATCCGGAACGGATCATGATGGAATATTGGTGAAAAACATGAGTTTTTGGACGATTAATGCAGTTCTGAGCAGCGATCTATGCCCTACAGGCTGCCATTATATCGGTGTCGGTGCTGCTCGATTTTGGATCTAAAAGTCCCGAAGTACTGTTTGGATCAGGAAAGCCTTCTGGGTGAGTATATTGTTGTTCTTCATTCTATAAACAATGTAAAAGCTGCAGGAACCGAACTTTTCCTTTAAGGTCTTGGCTCTGTAGAGGTCAATCCATGTGGGAAAATGTTCCCTGAACCACTCACAATCTGAGCCCTGTAAATCCTGGCGTTGCCATCTTGGAATATGCCTGTGTCATTAGGGAAGAAAAAAATCCACTAATAGAATAATCTGGTCATTCAGTTTATTCAGGCGTCAGCTGAGCTCATTCTTTGGGCCATAATGTTTCTGAACCTCGACCTGACCAACTGAAGCAGCCCCAGATCATAACACTGCCCCCACAGGCTTGGACAGTAGGCACTAGGCATGATGGGTGCATCACTTCACCTGCCTCTCTTCTTACCCTGATGCTCCCATTACTCTGGAACAGGGTCAATCTGGACTCATCAGACCACATGACCTTCTTCCAGTCCTCCACAGTCCAATCTTTATGCTGCCTAGCAAATTGAAGCCTTTTTTCTGCTTAGCCTTACTGATTAGTGGTTTTCTTAAAGCTACACAGCTGTTCAGTCCCAGTCCCTTGAGTTCCCTTCACATTGTGTGTGTGGAAATGCTCTTACTTTCACTATTAAACACACCCCTGAGTTCTACTGTTGTTTTTCTTTGATTTGATTTGGCCAAACGTTTAAATGATTCCCCGATCACCATCATTCAGGATTTTATTCTGACCACATTTCTACCTTGAAGACAATGGCTCCTGACTATACTTCCAGTTTTTAATAATGCATTGGACAGTTCTTAACCCAGTTTTAGTAGTTTCTTAAATCTCCTTAGATATTTTCTCTGCTTGATGCCAATGATGCTGCTCATTGCATCAGCTGAAGTTAAATAATTTGCTTCCAGCTGAAAGATAATCATCCATGCAGTGATTGTCCAATAAGAGGCTCGTACTTATTTAATTAGTTAAATTCAAATTGCTATTTTTGGTTTTTTTTTGCCAGGCTCTGTGCATTGGAGCATTTAGGTTTTTCCCTTTATACTAAAAATCATAAAGTCAAGGTGTGTATTTTTAAGATATAATAATTATGAACAACTATCAAACAATTATTTTATTTTATTAACTCTATTTTGACCACATCCAGTACTTGAGCAAGCAATTTAGAAACATGAACAATACCATTTGCATACAAACAAAATAGTTTGGGTTCCAGGACTGACCCCTGAGGTACCCCACAGGTGGTGTTTTTTGCATTCAATTTTATATTAATTATCCGAACAAAGTGTTTTCTGTTTGTTTTAATAACTTGTTCTTCTTTGATGTGCCAGTCTTCTTATGCTACTAAGTTTTAAAGAATAATCTGTTCTATGGTGTCAAGATCAGCAAAGATGCTTAAAATGATTTTCTGGTCAATATCCGTGTACATTTCTTTAGTTTAATCCATTTGTCCTCAATCCAACCCCACTGCTAAAACATTGTATTTGTCAAGAAATGCATCTAATCTGGCAACAAATAATTTTCTAAGTTTTTGAAAACTGTGGAAGCAGGAACACCAGCCTGAAGTTGAGAAACAATGTTAATCTCTGCTCTTATGAAGTGGAATCACATTGGCAGTTTTCATCTCACCAGGAAATACCCCTGTTGAAAAGGGCAGATTACATTTGTACAGAATTGGTTCAATAGCAAATTCTATTATACTCTTTATGAGTATCATGCCAATGCCTTCACAGTCAGTTGAACCCTTCCTTGCACATTTTTTACAGTATTCAGTATGTCTTCCTTCTCTGCTTTACCAAGAAAAACACTGTTAACATTGCTAATGGCATGTTTTCATGGTCAAGGAATCTAAATATTTCGATGAAATAAAGGTAGGACTAATATTTATGGTCAAAATCACAATATGACTGGCGGAGGTCTGCGCTCTCCGAATGCTTTTCTGGTTTTGTTTAAATCCATAAAAGGTTGTATTTTGCATAACGGGAGACCTAGATTTAAAGGTGTATTACTTTGCCAGCCATTACAGTTTTATAAATTTCTGAGGAACATATGGCCACACAGGTTGGCCTGGGAAAGAAAGGCACATTTATCAGCCCTGTTTGAAGGAGGCTTTGAATGAGGCCTGAGCTTTATGTTCCATTAATCTGGCAGACCCCCTGTTGAATCTATATGTGTTCTGAGGGCAGAACAACAACACAGAGGACATATCACCTGTGGAGCCTAGCATTGTTAAGCACCTTCGTCACTATACTCGAGCTTAAACTGGCTGACGTGTTATCATGATAACACTGACACAAAAAGGGCTGCACTCAAATGACTTTGTAGGGAAAAAAAACAACAACTTTTAAATTAAAAGAATGGCCTCTTTTCGCTGAGAGACACCCTGGAGAAAGTGTTGTTCTGTTGATTAATTTCATGTTTAGTTGAGCGACTGGTGCTCGGTGTTGTATCAAGGACCTGCTGAGGGTTTGATGAAGCCGGATGGGGAACAGTAAGGATGGCAGGACCCTGGCCATGTTTCTGTCACCTCCACTGTGTGGTGCAGTTTGGATCCTGCAGAGATTTATATTGGCAATTGAAATTACAGTCTGGTCTCTCTTGTGGAGGAGGAAAAACTGTGTTAAGGGTCCTTGTCTCTTTTTATAAATGAGCCTCTGATAAAGATGATGAGGCAAGGCTTTAAATTTGATGCCCCTGAACTGATGTGCGTTAATTTAGTTACAAAGTACAGAAGCCCTAAGGAGGCATATAGCAACACATTCTATTTTGTTGTTTTCTCAGCTGTCTACTTCATTTCTCTGCATCTTGTGCGACATATTGATATCACATGTAAGTGCATGGCTTAAAATGTGTGCAAACTTTTCAGAGCTGATGAGTACAATGCTTCTGAAAAAAAAGGTCCTTAATAAAAATGACAATGAAATAGCTATTGTCCCACAACAACGCACAAATGGATTATTTTCTTAAGACCTTGTCTCATTACATCTTAAAATATCAATACGTGTTTTAAATCTGTAATTCTACGTTGACAGACAAGACGATTGTTCATATTGTTTGTTTGCTTTTTGCTCCTCTCTTAAGAAAGTTAAAATAGAATACCAAATGTCCCTGTGATTAGCAGCCTGCTGTAACGGCACTGGAGTACAGTTGTATGTCCGTCATGTGCCTCTGTGTTTAGGAGTCTCTATTTGGATACTTGTGATACATTTTATTTTGGATCAATTTCTTGTATTCTAATCTTTTGTTTTTCTTTGTAATGAAATGACTGAAATAGGCTCATGACCACAACAAAGCAGTTGTATTAAGTTGTTAGAACTTCATGCTAATAGCTGCCATGTCTGCTAAAATTCTTGATCCAAGCTGCATAAATAAGAGAGAGCTGGTCACTTCTTTATTTTCCTTTCATAAACAAACAACACAACTGAAGCTTTTACTGTCCTTTTCATGTGGAGTTTATTCACCCATTTCCATGAAATAAAGATCCTTGGATGCAGTCATTGCAATAACGCCTTGAAAAGTCACTGCATTTAAAAAGTGGAATAGTTAGGACATGTTGCATTGAAGTTTTATTTGTGAACTAGAAAAGCACTCGGAGAGCGCAGACCTCCGCCAGCGCCACAGTCCTCACCCATATTGTGATTTTCACCATAAATATTAGTCCTGCCTTTATTTCATCTAAATATTTAGATTCCTTGACCTTGAAAACATACCATTGGTAATGGTTTCATAATGATATCTATTTTAGTTCAGTAGTTATTCATAAAAATCACATTTTTCATCATGGCAGCAGGATGCTGATCCGGATCAACACCAAAATCAAATCAGTTCTTTCTTTTCCCATGCTGAACATTTGCTGAAAAATTCATCAAAATCCGTCTATCACTTTTTGAGTTATTTTGTTCACAGACAGACAGACAAACAAACTCTCCCAAAACCATAACCTCTTTGGCGGAGGTAATGAAGCTTCAGGTGAATGTTAGATGGATGAATGTATCATCAAAATAGGAAGCATTAGGAGGGATAATGTTTCCCGTTTCTGTTTTGACTTGTTTTCCTTTAATGAGCTCTAAAATTCAGATTTCAATCCTTGAGTAAGAACACTAGAAATAGTACAGTCTTTATTGAAAATGAGGTCAACTTATTCATTTTCTCAGGAAGTTTCACATATATTTTATCATAATTTTCAACAACCAATAGAGTACAATTGCAGTAAGAATTTTGAATTAATTAGGTAAAAGTATAGCATAGGGCATTTAAAAAAAACCTCTGAATCCATAAAAAACTGGCCTTGTTTTTCTCCTGGGGTAATTATTCTGTTCAAAAAGCATTTTTTTCTCTCTAAGCAGAGAGGACTCAGGCTGAATGGATGCTGCCACTGCATAATAGTCCTCAGACGTTTGTTTCCTTGGCAACGTGGGGAGGGCATGTGGAGAGGGAGGTATAAAATCCCCGGCAGCTCCTCTCCGAGTCTTACTCTGAGGTGAATGCACTCGCTGTAAACAAGGAGAGCTCTCGGAAAACTTGTTACACTTCCACTCTCTCCCCCGTCACTGTGTTTCTAAGCTCACTGAAGAGGCGGCTCAACAGGTGGCTGCTCCGGAATGATGCGACCTAAAGATTTACGCCAGGGCTCTGGCACTAAGACCTTCTTGGACGCCATGCACAGTGGTAAAGTCCATCTGGCACGCTTTATCCTGGATGCTCTGGATGGACGCATAATCAACTCTAAGACAGAAAACAGCCGCACCCCGCTCATGTACGCTGTCTGCCTACAAGACGTCGGCACCAGATCCAAGTTTACCCGGTTGCTCTTGGAGAAAGGAGCTGACGTGAACTGCCAGGACGAGGATGGCCGGACAGCGCTGAGCCATGCCTGTGAGATGGGTCACCTGGATGTGGTGAAGCTTCTGGTGCAGCACAACGCGGACCCAGATGTATCAGACACCTGGGGCAACACCGCTCTGATGTACGCCGCTTTTTCAGGGCACAGTCAAGTCTTAGAGTTCCTTGTCCGAGCTTTTAAAAGACTTGGACTAAGGCTGGACAGAACCAACAATGCAGGTCACTCCGCCATTGAGGTTGCCAGCTTCTTTGGACACAATCACTGCGTGCAGATTCTAAACTTTCCCTGCAGAAGGAGCATCGGCACAGATGATCCGGTCTCTGATTCAGGAACAGTTGGTGATGGAGAGAACCGGCTGCCCAATAGACTCCCCAAGTATCTCATGGAGAGGTTTTCCAAGCATCTAAACACCAATGAAGACCAGCTCCCTGAGGTATTTCAGAGACAGCTGAAGATTGGAGACAGCGGTGGACTGTGGAACCGCTTCAGATGTCCCAGAAGTCAATCTCAAGAAGAGAGCCATTCCAACAGCTGGGCTCTACCTCCTCAGAGAGAAAAAAGCCAGATTGAAGGGGATCTCTTCACTGCCAAGCAACTGCAAAACTGTCCGCTTAGAGAGCTAAAGGGGGCCAAAACGCTGAACTCCCTGCCTGAGCAGAGCCAGAAAGATGTCAACCGAGACAGTGGACTCCAAGAGCAAACAGTGGCGGGTTTTCCTCTCTGGGGTAAAGCAAAGTCGTTTAACCTGGACCTTCTGAACACCAGGAAGCAGTCCTATCAGGGCGATGTGTGTGACATCAGCCTGTCAGCCAGCAAATTAAAGAGAGCCTCGCTTCAGGATGAGAGATGCCTGATAGACAAGATTGAATGTCAAGGAAACAGCCGCCGCCTGACAAATGATGCTGACAAAACTGCCCCGATGCCAAAACCTCTTTTAAACATCAAGAGCCAGCTGGGTAGAGCGCTTGAGGACAGTGCTGAAGTACAGAAAGAGGAGGCCGGTGAAACAGCCCCATCAAACAAAAGAGAGCAGCAGCAGAAGAGGGGAAGCCTCGGGCTGAGTAGCAGACACAACAAGCTGATCCTGGCCAGAGAAGAGATGGAGTCAGGGAAGATCCAGAGCCGCACGCCAGGGTTCATGGGCCTGGGGACAAGGCTGCTGCGTCGGTTCACAGCGCCAGAGTTCATGAGGATGGTGATAGACTGTTCATCCAGCTCCTCCAGTGGACGAGGGCGGATATCCCGCTCCGAGACCTTCCCCTGCTCGCAAACACACCAGCAAGTCAACAATCAGCCGAGCGTGGACAGCATCAGCGGGGTCAAGTGTGAGTTTGAAAGCTGCTCGTCTCAGTCCACACTCGGATAGGGAAAAAAGGACAATTACAGGCAGCTGGAAAGGCTTGTAGGAGAATTATTACAGCACTTAAAATCGCAGAAGGCAGTCTGGTTGATTGGTGACTCACTCCATTCCAGGGATGGGCAACTTTGGAGCTGAGTGTCTTGTCCTAAATCACTGCTAAATGTTAGATATTTTCAAATATGTACTCCTCATTACCAGTAATTCAACAAAAGGAGCAAGTCTTGCTTTGATTTATAACACTAAATTGTATATTTTTGACTAATGCAAATGGAAATTTATGTAAAAAGCTTCATATGGATTAGAGCTGATTTAAGTTACTTCTTAAGACTAATGGACAGAATTACACAGTAATAATAAATGCTTGTTTTGCATTACAGGACGGTTGCTTTGCAGCTTTCTTTTTTCATAGATGGTTGATCTCTTGGCTGATTCTGAAAGGCCACATTTGTTTCTTTTCCACTGCAAGAGTGCCCATTGTTATGTATGTTTTTTTTAATATGATCTTTTTAATTACTGAGAATTTTAACAGAGAAATAAAAGAAACATTTTATTGTGATTGGCTGGATATTTATATCTTTAAACTCAACTGCAAATAAAAAAATGCTTGATTTGATAGCCCTTTTATCGTTATTAGCGCTTCATTCCAGTGCAAATAACAGGAAAAAAATACTATATTTTTCATGATTTATCTGTAAAGGTTGCTTGGTGGCATCGTCAATACCAGGGATGGGCAACTTTGTGTCCCAGAAGGACAATGTTAATTTAAGTCTCACTTCCAGAAAGTCAAAATGTTGTGAATTGTTGGATATTCTGAAATAGACAATTTATGCACCCATTACTACAATAAAGAGGAAACTATACCAAACCCACTCACAGACATAAAAGTTACCCAGAAGCCCTGATGTATGGGGGGAAATGTTGAAACTCTGCAGCAGTGACATACTGGACAGCATCTATTGAAATTCATTATGAAAACATTTTTATTACTTTTTAGCTCTTATGCTAACTTCAAAAAGCCTAATCCATAGTTTCAGTTGTATTATCTATGTTTAAAGTGGAGAGTGTTGTGGGTTTATTAAAATACTATATATTTTTTTCCAGGAGTCCCTTAAAAAATGACATCATTAAATTCTACTGGTCAGATTTTTCCTACAGCAGACAGAAATCTAAACAAAAGGAACTATTCCAATCAAAATATAGATGATGAAGAGATCTAGATGATTTCAAGAATAATAATAGTAAATGTTGTGAGAGACAATGACTTTTTTACTTTGCATTTTTTGCTGCAGAGGAGAATAATTTAAAGTAAATGAGGCCTTTGAATAAAGTATAAATTATTGGCTATTTATTCCAAGCTTGATAATGACTTGCCCGTCTTTTCCCAGTTAAATGATAACTGTGAATTTTGAAGTACTTGAGGTCATACCCACATATTTCACTGATTTTCTTTTTTCATAATATGTATTATCATAATTCATGGGGTTTTACATAAAAAAAAACAATGGAAGGCAGTAATAAAGACTTATTTTTTATACTGAACAAAACAATCACCAGGATTTTAAAAATTATTTGACATCCCTGTCCTTGCTGGTGGGGCCAAGGCCAGCACTGCCAAAGTCCCCATTCTCACGATTTTTGTCTTTTGTCCCGTTTTAATGACTAAACACTATATTGTCATAATTCACATTATGGCTCCCTGTATAGTCAACTTTCATTAGAATGTCATTCATTAATTTTTTTTCTAGATTTAACAAAATTAAACTGGCCCTCAAATTGGATTTAGCAGTCTGCTGGCCACCAGTTCAAAGCAAAACCTTCATCTCAACCAGTGTGTGCTGGGATAGGCTCCAGAACCCCCATGAATCTGAAAAGGGATTAGTGGTATAAATGCTGCAAAGATGGATATTAAAACACTCTTCAGCTGATTGTCCTTCACTCAAGACCATAACCAAGAACAACTACTCATAAAACTGTATTCATTTGTATTTTGAAATATATTTTTATGCATTTGTATTTATTTATGTTGTGATTTATTTAACTATTTCTCTCTATATATGTCATTATTTATTTATTAGAATAGAGGAAAACAGAGATGAGATCTACAAAAGGATGAATGTTAGTGATGCGTTCAACGGATTAGAGCGCTAAGTGTCCTCAGCAGCCTCAGAGCTAAATGTGTTTACAGGGATTGGAAAGAAGCTTGTTTAGATACCTTTCTTTAATACCAATAAAACTGACTAAAAGATGTAAAGGTTCACCACTAGTTCAGATTTATGAAATAATCAGTCATAAAAAATAAAGATACAAAGTTGTCTGACTCTGACTACACATCTAAGTATTTTAGTAGTTTTTTATGCATTTGGTCTCACTGCTTGAACCTATTTTCAGCTAAAGTTATAGTTCTTTTTTTTTTTTTTTTTTTTTTTTTTTACCAATTTTTACCTTTTCTCGTGAATCTAAGTATAAATATTTAGGAGACATCATGTGGCCCTCAGACTGCCAGTTGCCCAACCCTGGACTGTTCATTTAGATAAATATCATCTTGTGCTTTTACTGCATTTCATATATTTTTTAATGTTCCCCCTTGAACAGATGTAGATATTTTGTTCTGTTTCAAATACATTTGCTGTTAGCATACATAATATTATCTGTGGGCTTTTAAAATGATTTTTTTATGTCATGTATAAAGGTTTATATTACATGGATAAAATACACTTACCTATTTTTAAGAATTGCTGTTTGTATTTTGCTTAAAGATGTTCAGTGATTGTGCTTTGAATAATTTGTGCTGGCTATCTAATAAATACTTTAAAACCCAGCTCATTAAACCTCTTGTTCTTCCTGCATGCATAAGAATCAAGATGCGCTACCCCCTCCTGAAACAAAAGTGTGTACATACAGTCCTGATCAAAATCTTAAGACCAGTTGAAAAAATTGCTAGAATATGCATTTTGCACTTTTGGACCTTAATGAGGTTTTAAATAGAGCTACAATATGCCAAAGCAAGAAGGGGGAGTGACAAAAAACACTCTGAAAAAGTAATTTATTGAAAACAAGTAAACTGAAATAGGCTGTTTATCAGCTGATCAAAAGTTGAAGACCATCGCTCAAAAAATTACAAAAAACTCTCCAAACCAGCACAAAAATTTTCTCAGTTGGACTCAGTAATGAGTAGCTCCACTGTTCTTGTTAATCACTTCAGAAATTCGTTTGGGCATGCTTGATGTGAGTGTTTCCAGGAAGCTTTTGGAAACATTGCTCCAAGTGGTGAAGATGGCTTCAGGAAGGGCATCAACTGTCTGGAACTGATGGCCATTTTTATAAACCTCCCTTGCCATCCATCCCCAAATGTTCTCTATGGGATTTAAATCAGGGGAACATGCGGGATGGTCCAAAAGAGTGATGTTATTCTCCCTGAAGAAGTCCTTCGTCGAGCGAGCATTGTAAACTGCAGCATTATCCTGTTGAAAAACCCAGCTGTTAGCACACAGACGAGGGCCCTCAGTCATGAGGGATGCCCCCTGCAACATCTGCACGTAACCAGACGCCGTTTGACGACCCTGCACCACCTGAAGCTCCAGTGTTCCACTGAATGAAAAAGCACCCCAGATCATGATGGACCCCCCTCCACTGTGCCGGGTAGAAAACATCTCCGGTGGGATCTCCTTGTCATGCCAGTAATGTTGAAGCCATCTGGACCGTCAAGGTTACATTTTTTCTCATCAGAGAATAAAACTTTTTTCCACCTTTCAGTGTTCCATGTTTGATGCTCCCTGGCAAAGTCTAAATGGGCAGTTTTGTGGTGTTGAAGGAGACGAGGTCTTTGAATTCGTTTTTTTGTTTTTGAAACCCTTTTCCCGCAGATGCCGTCTGATGGTTATTGCGCTGCAGTTGGCACCAGTAGGGTCCTTAATTTGGGTCAAGGACCGCCCTGTGTCTTGACGGACAGCCAATCGGATCCTCCGGCTCAGCGCAGGTGTAATTTTTTTGGGTCTACCACTTGACATTTTTGTTCCATAATGCTCAGGATCTTTCAAAAAATGTAGAATGACTGTCTTACTGCGTCCAACCTCAGCAGCAATGGCACGCTGCAAGAGGCCTTGCTTATGCAGCTCGACGATCCGACCACGTTCAAGAGGAGAAAGCTTCTTAGCTTTAGCCATCAGGAGGGCATGACCGTGTGAATGCCTGACAGAAAATGAACATTTTGAGCAGATTTTGGCTTTAATGGTCTGTGGTCTTAAACTTTTGATCAGCTGATAAACAGCCTATTTCAGTTTACTTGTTGTTTTCAATAAATTACCTTTTCAAATTGCTTTTTCTCACACTCCCCCTTCTTACTTTTGCATATTGTAGCTCTACTTAAAACCTCATTAACATCCAAATGTGCAAAAGGTAAATTATAGCAATTTTTCAGCTGGTATTAAGATTTTAATCAGGTCTGTACATCATATTGATACTCTACTGTCGTCTCAAAGATAACAAGGAGTATGTAAATCATGTTCTGATACCATGTAAAGTCAATAATGGTGCACCGCAACACGCTTGATGATTTCAACCTCAAAAATTAAGTTTTGCTTTAAAACAACATCTAATCGTTCCACCTTTAAATGATCAATGAGGAAAACACAGCATCTTGTGAAATCCAATTCAATATGCATCATTTATTGATTTATACAAAATTAAAATGTGTAATTCTCTTTTCCATGAATGATCCACACAGAGATAGAAATACATGAAACATGTCCACATGTATCCGTGTCTGAATACAAAGACGATGTGCAAAGTGTTTTTCTCAGCAGGTGGACGTCCTGCAGCATCACATGCCAGGCCTGTGTGCTTTATCTAGGCAAACAAATGCAAAATACGCACACAGACGCACTCTCTCACACACGTACTCACACATTTTGTGTTTTTTTAAAAAGTCTGTCACAATACAAAGAGGGTTGTATCAGAAGCAAACACTGAGGCATGTGCTCTCTCACATACGTACTTACAACTACACACTCACATTTTAGTTAAGAAAAGTAAAGTTCTCAGTTCATCTCATATAATTTACCGCAGTATTCAGCAGGAATAAGACCTAATGTTCAGTATTTATTTACATTATTCATTTATCTGCTTATGCTTCAAGTCCATACATAATAATGAAACCTTATTTGCAACTTCACATCATAAAAACAAACCCACGACAACACCTTTTTGGAAATAAAGAATAAATATGAAAAAGAGGAATATTGTACTGGTGATTTTCCATTAGCCCAATAGTAGCAGCTGGGCTTTTTATCGACCCATTTATTATGCTAATAAAGGAGAATTGTCTCTCACATCCCAGTTTGGTTCATATTCAAGCATTCATATCAGGCCAGGTGTGCCTCCATTTGGCCATGCAAAGAGTCAACTGTAAGTGTTTGTGTTTGAGTGTGCAGACCAGATTATTGTCCAGTTTTCACAGCAGAGAAGGAGTGTGCAGAGGTAACTTCATCATTCCTTCATTTAATCACAAAGAGCTACTGTGAGCCTACAACAGCCTTCAAACTGCTAGCAAATATGCCCACTATGAAACTATAAAGGGTCGTTAGAGTAGTGCGAGTGGTTACGTGGAATATTCAGTTGATATGCACCATTTTGTGTTGTATGTAACAGGAAGCTTATTGATATTCGGATCAAACCGAGTTTAGATGTGAGGAACTTCATGCTGCCTTGACTCGCTCCTAAAGTGCTTCTCTCATGCCTGACACCATGCGCTGCATGTCAACCAAACATCCTGCCCCGCAACCTTCACTCCAACAGCAACATGCCGTCTTTGGGTCTTCATCTCCGGTACTGATCACCTTGTGGTCCTGGGTGCCTGAGGGTTTGGGCCCAGTCGCTGGTTCTAGTCATAGGCCTGGGCAGGTCAGACTGAAGGAGGGTGTTTCGGACCTCCAGGGTCAGCAGCGGGACATGCGCTTGCGGTACTGCTCCACCAGTGGGACCAGGCACTGAGGTGAGCCGCTCTGCAGCAGGAACGGGTGCTCCAGCAGGTCAGTGGCGCTGGCCCGGTCCAGGGGGTCCCGGGTCAGCATACGATCCAGGAAGTCTTTTAGGACTGGTGAGATCTAAAGCCAAGCAGAGAGAGGAAATTTTACTTCACTCCAGAAGGCATTGCCAGTTTTTATTTGATTTCGTATTTCAAAGGTCTTTCCCGAGTGTCAGAGACTTCTCTGTCCATTTAACTAGAAGCAATTTGACAAAGGCTTTTTATAAAGATTTATTCACTGGGTTACACAAATACTAAAAAATCAGTTGAGGTTTTTAGATATTTGTAACACCACACAACTTTTCAGTTTTTAATGAAGCACTTTAGTTACCAGACAAATTTAAAAGGCCATTTTAATTGCGTGTGTGCCTATCTATCTGTCTATCTATCCATCTATGTATAGGTTTTTTGTTTTTAATGGACTGTTAAAAAATACAAATAAAAGCATTTCTCATTACAGGAGAAAGTGACAAGTGCACAGGAAGTGACATCACTGTCAGAAACAATGAGGAGCAGATTATAAAGGACCAAATTTGTGTCTATTTTATGACTGTTGCTGATTGTGTCAAACTGCTGAACTTATGGTGGATTCATGTTGGGTTTGAAATAGAAATCAATAAATGATTTAAGAAAGGCAAATAGAAATATAGACATATTAAAAATATATATATACTACCATAAAATTGAGAGTATGGCAATGTCCTACTCTTTTGTAGTGTGTGTTGAGATCACATATTTTATGATTTGTTGTGAAAGTAAAAAAGATGAATTTATTCCTTTACAAAAGAATGTATGTATGATTAATTGGTATGTCTTAATTTTACAGTCTTACACCCTGTTTACCTTGGTTTTGACAAAGGTAAACTTTTATCCCTTCAAAACTGTTTATTATGTGAAGTATTTTATATTCAGCTACTTTACAATGATAAAAAATACTTAATTTAAGATTTTTTTTTAAGTCTTTGAAAACCACATGAATTTAAGGAAAAAGTCTGAATTCTAGATTTGGAATTTTGTCATTTTTTCTTATCTGTCTTTTGTCTCAAGTCAGACTTTTTCACAGACTTGTTTTATTTTTTTAAAAACCTTGATTAAAAAAATAGTGGCCCCCATTCCAGTTCTGCTAATGTTAGCCTGTTGCATGGCTAAGTTGTGGCTGTCCCACTGCGATGACTAGTCCGAGTTTGCATGTTGTGCATAACCTGTGATGTTTTGGGGAAACCTGATTGCTGTTACCTGGTACCTGGCATGAATTGGCGGTTCATGTGTGTTCAGGACTGTAAGCTTTACTTATCATTTAGAGGCATTGTGTTCTACATAAGCATGTACATGTACATTTTTTTTGTACATTTCTCTTCTCTTACCTGGGTGACATTTCGGACAGTTGGCGCCGGCTCATCCCTCAATCTCTTCATAGCTGCTACAGGAGTTTCACTGAAGTACGGGGGCTCTCCATCCACCATCTCCACCACCATAATACCCATCGACCAAACATCCACCTGGTCACACACACATTACACATTCAGATTCATTTTTAGGACAGATTGCCTCTGTTGGCATTCATACCGCGAGAGAGAGATCCACGCTGTTCTCCAGCGTGAGGACGTTTGAATGTCGGCTTACTCACCTCGGTGCCATATGGGGATTTGGAGATGACCTCAGGAGCCATCCAATACGGCGTCCCCACCAAGGACTTCCTCTTTGGGATGTCCTTGCTGATCTGAGCACAGAAGCCAAAATCTGAGAGCTTTACCTGATGAGAAAAAAAGAATAAGGAAGAGCTGGTTTAATCTTTAGAAAAGGAGGGCAAGTTTGTGAATGGCCTCAGGATTTAACCATTTTATCATAATTGGTAGCAGATATTAATGATGCAATGTTAACATTGTTCTGTGCACTGTTCAGATTGCACAAATGTGTTGAATTGTTTTGTAAGAGGGTGAATTCCAAACTAGCAGAGCTACAGTGTCCCGAAAATCACTTGAATTGTTTTGTTTAAAAAAAAAAAAAAAAAAATCAATATTACCCTTACATTTTTGCAATTGAAACTGTGCTCTCTCTCCCTCTGTGTCCACTTTTTAAATAAAGTCTTCCTGCCCACTAAATTGCACAAATCGGTTGTTACTGTTTGGACTGAATTGGTTGAGAAATACTGCTATATAAATTATTTTGCTATTTTCAGAATAATTTTGTTTAGATTGATGTTGCAAATCTAAAGTACAATTTGGATGGTGCACTTTCTTCTTGAATAATTGAATATTCCAATGACATTGCCAAATCTATGGTTAACAAAAATGTGTGAAACTATGACGTTTTGTTCATCATAATAATCTTCACTCATGCACATAACTTTCATATTAACTTGGACGTAACCAGCAAGAGTCAGCATCTATTGTCACACTATTACAACATGGTGATTGTAGTTAAAAGCAGCTTCCACATTTCAAAGATATAATTGCATTTATCAAAATATTATTAAAAAAATGATCAGATAGGCTATTTTAAAATCCAATATATTTTGGACCTTGGCACCAGAGGTGTTATTTGCTAACTCACCCCTTTCTTTTTTGGACTCGTTTTTGCACCACTCTATTGCAGGCAAATGCTCGTGCTCACAGACTGATTTTTTTTCTTGTACGTTGGCAATATTTTGAACAGCAGGGCAATTACCAGTTCATGTGTGCTGGTATATTTTTTTTTATATCTTTCGTTATTTTAGTGTAAACAACATTTTTCAAACAAATATCAATGCTTTTTCTTTTTCTTCTTTTCATTATCTTCCCTTTCTTTTCCTGCTGATCTAAATTGCATGAATTAGAAAGTAAGCACACCTGGTATTAAGTTTCTAACTCCTTTTCTAAATGTTGCCAACATATTTTGGCTATTCAATAACAAACAGAAAATATTTCTTTACTAGAAATTTCCCTCTCTCCTTGATAAATCCACCAACTTGTCCAAGCGTTGACAACCTTTTTGACAGTGCCAGCCAGTGGAAGTGTTTTAATTGATTTCATTGTAAATATTCATTTCTAAATCGCTGTGCTTTAATGCAGTATGTATAACTTTGTCAAATATGTCCTTTTCTCTTGGTTTAGAATATTGCAGACAGAGTCTTCTAAAATGCAAAAACAAGTTGACAAAGTGAGGAAACATGAGTTAAACTGTTGCAGAGTTTCACCCTGTTTTTGAATGTTTGCAACATGTTTATGTGATTTAGACGCTAATCAAAGCATACTGAATTAGAAATCTAATTTCTTAACTATAAACAAACACCTGCCAGTTTCACACTCTTGTCCAATTATCGCCAAACGATGCCAAAACATTTCTATAATTTAAAGGTGCAATGAGGAGAATCTATTTCCAGCAACATAAAGACTCTGCTACCCATGAGCACGCGCGGCGACTGTCGTAAGGACGTGATCCAAGCCAAAGCGTGCGTTTGTTGTGATAGTAATGAATGCACCTTGGAGCTTCCTCAGAACTCTGTATTGCTTTACAACTTATTTTTTCAACAATTTACAGGATGCAAAGCGACGAGGTAATGTATCTCTTTCTAGTTACATAGCGGTAGTTTTTGATATGTGACAACAAGCAATTTTTGGAAAACTTAGTATCGTAGTTTTGTAGCCGGCTATATATCGCTACTTACAGCCTGGTTCTCTAAGACATGTCCGAATAATATAAATTTACACTAGTTTTAATTGTCTTGCTCCCAAAGTTGAGTATCCAGGCCAGTCCAGCCCTGTCCAACCCGACCACGAAGCTAAGGAATAGCATTTATAGATAATCTATTTTGATGGTATAAAACTAAAGTGTGTATTTCGATCAGGCATATATCTAAAAGTGAGACTTTTTTGTAATTACTTAGAAACTCCTCATAGCATCTTTAAACAGGCCCTCTGTCTTATGGTCATATCTATGACTGAAGATAATAAGGTAACTGCGATCTCTCTAAAATGTTTTCACAGGCTGTTGTTGCTTTTAACAAAATGGGGAAAGACCTAAGAGCAGGAGGCCTTTAAATTTCTGAACCAAGTCTTAAAAATATAAAAGACAAGAAGAAAAGACAGAAAATAAGAGTAGTATTAGCTAAAACCTACCCTTCCGTCTAATGTGAGTAGTATAGAGTCACTCTTGATGTCTCTGTGGATGACGCCCTGTGAATGGAGATAGGCCAGAGCTTGTAGAACAGCTTCACACACCGTGGCAATCTGCTCCTCACTCAGCCTGCAGGATAGCACACATGCACAAAAACAGATTTTACATTAACATTTCACACTTTTCCACAGATCACCAGCTGAGAGAAGTTGTAATCTGTGAATCATGGCACATTAAGGCAGTGATAAAGAGAGCAGAGTTCAAAACGACAACTCCCACGCGGCAGAGTGACAAATCAGATCAGATAGATCCATGTGATGAATTATTGTACAGTACAAGTGCAACATTAAGACAGGAGAGACAAAAGGCCATTTACAAAGAGGTGGCAAAGTTGAGCGCCCACTGAAAACTAAACAAAACCAACACAAGAATTATCCAGCTGAGTACGTACTCTCCCATGCATGGCCTTTGTAATTATAAAACACATCTGTGACTAAACTAAGAAACAATTGAGTATAAAGTCAGGCTTGTACTCTGCTGCTTGATCTGGAAGAACTATGGGGAGATAAGAGAATTTTAGACATCCAGGAATATGAGGTGAAAAAAGTCTTCATTTAGTAAACTCATAGTATACTGTTAGTCTGATTACAGTGGAGCTCAGCTTAGCCTCTTTCTGGGGCCAGAGTACCAAAATCACAAAATAACAGATGTTTAGAATTTAAAGAGGCTGTGAATCCACCAGTGGCTTTAAAGGACTCCTCAGTACAAACAGCCAAGGCTGGAAGAAATGCATCCACAGGTGGGCACTTTATTAGAAACACCCTTTTCCTCAGCTTATTACTGCTAATACCCAGTCAGCCAATCACATGGCAGCAATTCATAGCATTAAGGCTGTGGAAATGGTCAAGAAGTTTAGAGCGAACATCAGGATGAAATGATGGGGAAAAAAAAAAAGATTTAAGTGACTTATATGTGGCAGCTAATCTCCTGGGATTTTCAGACTTGGTCATCTCTAGGGTTTAAATAAAATGGTCCAAAAAGAGAAAATACCCAGTGAGTGGCCGTTCCCTGAGCTGATATGCCTCGCTAATGCCAGAGGTTTGGCGGAGAATGGCCGGAGTGGTTTGAGGTGACAGAAAGGCAACAGGAACTCAGAGAACCATTAGTGACAGCCAAGGTATTCAAAAGACCTTTCCTAATACTAGGGGTGTGCGATATGACGATATTAAATTGTTAAGGATTGTAACGATTAAATATCGTCATAAAGCAGAAAGATCATCAGATCGTCTGTGTGGGCACAGAGACTTTGACGCACACCCGACTAGCCAATCGTTGCACATTCGCGCAGTGCATGGTGGGATCTCCTCTTTGGTTATGTAGCATGAAGCCATGGTGGAAAGAGAAAAGGAGATAAAAGCTTGAATATGTCTGAACAAAACTCTGTTCTAAAGCAGCTGTATTATTCACTCAGGTTATAGACATTGCAGTTACATAACATTTGTTTTGAATTGTTGCACTTTAAGAGATAAGGTTGATATTGTTGTTCATAACCTTTTATGTTTACATTTATTGCACATTTTTATAAAAACTGCACTATTTAAATTAAAACCTGTTCAGAAAGTTTCTTTGGCTGTTTTTTTTTTTTCTTTTAGGGTTTTACATGTTTTATATGTTAAACATCGGGAAATAATGGTCAAACATGCAAATTAGTCTAGAAAAATCAATGTAAAAAAAAATCGTGATAAAATCATGATCGTGATTTTATTTCTAAAAAATCGTGATATGATATTTTTGCCATATCGCCCACCCCTACCTAATACACAGCATGTCAAATTTTAAAGCAGATGATCTACAGCAGCAGACGACCAAAGGAGGTGCTACTCTGGTCAGCTAAGAACAGGAAACTTAGGCTACAACTCAAAGAAATTAGAGCTCAGCAATGTTGAATTGCACTGGTGAATTCATATGAGCGTGATGCCTCAGAAAGACTTTCATTGATATTTTTTTGTTTGAGCCAGTGGTTGATACAGAATAATATTAAGGAATAGGCCTGAGAGTGTTGGACTTGGCCAGAGTTCTTATATAATTTGGGTGAATTCTAATTCTACCCCTTAGCCCTTGTCTTACCCCTTTCCCCTTGGTTTTGCACATTCGTGTCAAGTGAAATGGTGTCCCAATACTCCGTAGGGCTAAGGGGAAGGGCCAAGACCAAGGGCTACACAGCCCTCCAAACGAAGACAGACCAAAACCTCACTTGAAACCAAGGGGTAAGAGAAGTTCCCATAATACACTCACTGGCCGACACGAAGCAGAGTGGAGACCGAATCAAGCATTTAATTATAAGATTTTAAGACTAGCATTTTTTTTTTCTACCATGAGACTTGCAACAAAATTTGGGGGATTTGTCCTGCCTGACCTTTAAATCTGACCTACAGCAGTAAATAATACTGCCTACTAATACTATGAGTCTGAATGCTACTCACAGTGTTACTGATGAGCTCAAAGGTTAGAAGGTTTTTTGGTGTTTTGAAAAAGTTTTTCCTCAGTCCATGAGTTGACAGGTCAGGAACATTCTGACTGGTTGGTTGGTACAGCTGAGGGTGGGGGCATCATTAGTTGATTTCAGGAAATAAATTCTGCTGAGTATTATTAGAATGTGATACAATTTTATTGATCCCAATGCCATCTACTGTTTAATGATCCTTTATTGATTCTCTCTTCTGCAGCAAAAAGTTTACATGCGTACTGATTTAATGTCTAAAATCAGATAGATCCATCTTGCCAAGCTCCAGTGTACAGATATTTTACATGGTCCTGCGTGGCACACACCAATCTATGTCCATTAAGGCAGAAAGGCGTGGGAGCTATGAGTGAGACAACAGCAGTAAGTTACCCTTTGTTCAGAGCTAACCATAGATGCCAACAGCTTCAGTTTCAGTTTTAGCAAAAAACAAAACAAAACAAAAAAAAACAATAAGAATATTTCTCACTCCACTTCCAACATTTTTTGTTAAGAGTTTGTTCTGTGAAGATGGCTTACATTTGTTACTTTACACAGTGGCAGTCGTGCCCATTTACTGCATTTACTGACTAGTGTGTAATAATTTTGATTGACAGAATGATTGTCCAATTACCTGACAGATATGCTTTGAAAGGAACTGTCCTTTTCCAAACACTGTCTTTGGGCTGTTATTTCATATTTGATTTCTTTATTGTCACGTCTGCTGACTGATTAGTGACGTTCTTGATTTGCAGGGCATGCACAACATAGTGGAAGAGATTGATAAGCATAAAGACCAATGATATCAATTTATTGAGCTTAGTTATCAATGCTCAACACAAATTTCAATTCCCATCTTAATGCTAATAGTGTTTTATGTTTTTTTTTTTCCTTGAGGGGGGTGGGGTTCAAGAGACAGGAACATTCACAATAGAGCTCCATGGGGTGCAGGAGCCTGAAGTTGAGTATAGCAGCCTTATTGCCTGACAAACGTTGGCTGCGACAGCTGGCTCATTGTATATGTCATCTGGCTTATGAGAACATTTTTCATTTTTTTCATCCCTCTGTGTCAGAGATCTAACCTTGAGGTCAAGCTGTAGGCCATCTGTTAATCATATCAGATACAATGACAGCTCAAAGCTAATACACCCTGCAGATGGTCAATATTCTTTAATATGATGTATGCATTTCTGAACAATGTGACAGCAGAAAATGAGGCTAACATACAAAAAAGACATTCTGTATTGCATCAGGGAACATGCACATGTTTGATATTTTAATTGAATCAGTGATTTTTCCACAGAACAAATCAGCAGGTTTGGAGTGAGGGAGTGCTGAATGAGGGTCTTTGTCAGCCTCTGTGCAGCTGGTTTACCATGGTTCACTCTGCAGTCAGTACCACACTACCCCCTTGTGGTTGATGTAGTTACCAAAGTTATCAAAGATGATATCACCAAACTGAATGCATTGATGCAGCTCTTGCAGGAGGGATTCATACCTGGTTTCAGAAACAATGTTGGTCAGAGCTCCTCCCTGCAGGTACTCCATGATGACCCACAGCTCCTCCTCCACCAGAGCCGACTTAAACATCTCCACCACATTCCTGTGCTGATAGTCCCTCATGATGACCACCTGCAGAACAAAACATTCACATTTTAGCCAAAATCTGCATCAGTATTTACACCTAGTGTCTATGTTTTGATTCTCAAACCTAAGAGATTAAGCAACATAATGTAATATAAAATGTCTGATGTTAAACTAGGGCATTTTGATGTCTTCTTGCGTCCAATCAATAATAACAAAAACATGATATCTATAGTACCTTTCATGCAAATAACAACCTGAATTGCTTAACAAAAGAGCTAGATTGTAAGATTTTGTCATTTTTGAGTGGTTTGGATTATTTTCTTTGATACATCTTATGCTGCAATGCCACTGCTCTGTATTAAACCTATTTTTATGTGAATGTGCAAGATTCTCTCATTTATGTTATTATTCCATATTTTCTTCCATTTATAGGATCATGTGATGAATAATTTAAAGAGATCAAAATCCAACAATCATGTGAAAGCCTGCTTGTTGTTAAATATTTATTTTGCAATGATTATTGATGCCTGTTATGATAATGCCTTAGGGGATTCATTTGTGGTTAGTTTCTCGTAGCACAAGGCGTGGTTGACTTGCTTAACTTGAACAATCATAAACCAAAAGCATGCTCATAGATGCATTGAAGCAACATAGCATTGAGGGTTTTTTGTAGACTTTCTAATGTTAAGTAATGCAAAAAGCTAATCAGTTTATCACATGGCAAGAACCCAATGCATGTAGGCACCGTCAAGGTGACCTGAAGATCAAACTAAGCACCACAATGAGGAAGAAAGGGGATTTAAGCATACAGGCCTGTCTGAGTATTTCAGAAACTGCTAATCTGATGGGATTTTCACGCACAGCTGTCTCTAGCGTTTACTGAGAATCACCCGGAAAACAGAAAATATCCAATGAGTTGTAGTTATGTAGGTGGAAATGATTTGTTGATGACAGGCTAGAGGGAAATAGCTTGAGCGGTTTGGCATTATATAATTCAATAAGAATTCAAAAAAAAATTGTTACAGCCAAGGGCTACAGACGAACATTTCTGGATGCACATGTTGGATCTTGATGAGCATTAAAAGACTGGAAAAACGTTGCCTTGCATATCTGCTGCAACATTAAGATGAAAGGGTCATATAGTGACATAAACAACATGAAAGCATGAATCGATCCAGCCTCATTTCTTGGCACACTGTGGGCATCTTAGTACTGATTTGGCATGTTTTAGCATCACAGCAACTTGAGTATTATTGTGAAGCCATCTATTTCTGACCACAGTGTAACCATCTTTTGATTGCTTCTTTCATTGACATAACATACTTTGTCTCAAAACTCAAATAATCTGGAGAATGTTTGAACATAATGAGTCCAGTGTACTCCAGTGGCCCTCCACAGTCACCAGATCCCAACCAAATAAGCATCTTTGGGATGTAGCAGAACATTAGAGCCATATGATAAATGTGCAGCTGACAAATCTACAAGTGCATGATGCCAATAATGTTAAGATGGACCAAAATCTCTGAGGAATGTTTCTGGTACCTAGTTGAATCTATACTATGGAGGATTAGAGGAGTTAGAAGGGGGCTCAACCTAGTATTAACAAGGTGTACCTACAAATGATAAAGTGGATGGTGCGTATAAATTCTAAGTAGTGGAAAACCCCATTTATTATCATTAATGAACTATCCTGCCTGGTTACCACACTCATCTAAAGCCTTAGTGGTCAAAGCTGAAAAGACATGAGTTTATTTCTCCAAGTTTTGGTATAACTCCCTCAGGAGCCCCCTTTAAACGATACATGTGTTAAATTATTTTATCTTAAATGCTCCATAAGGGGTCAGCACAGTGGTGCAGCAGGTAGTACGCATGCCTCACAACAAGAACATTGTTGGTTCGAACCAAATGTTGTTCAGGGCCTTTCTGTATGGAGTTTACATATCCCCCTTTATATGTATGGGTTCTCTCCAGGTACTTTGGCTTTCTCCCACACCTGCGTATGTGGTCAGTTGGTGACTCTTGTTTGCCTTTCGGTTTTGGTGTGAGTGTGAAAGGTTTTCTGTCTCTATATGTGACCCTGGGATCAACAGGAAAACCGTCCACAGCGTACCCTGCGTTTCGCCCAATGACAGCAGGGATCGGCTCCTGCCCTTGCAACCTCAGAAGGGATACACAGTAGATAATAAATGGATGGATTAATGTGTCATAAAGCATGGAAGAAAAATGCTAATGATTTAGACATTGCTTATTTTGCAGCTTGTTTGACTCCACATGCCATGCAAACCAATTATTTCTTCTTGGATCCAAAAGGAGGAAACATGGACACTGTAACAAAGAGTTTACCTTTGTAATCATACAGAAATGCCATGATTCTCAGAATGCATATATCATTTTAAATTCTCTTCTTCAAGCTGGTCTGATATTCAACACCAAAAGTAGCCATATTTGGAGTACAATAAGGTCAGCTGTGTTACAGTTCAACATCTGGGTCAGCATGTGGCTGACCTAACCACACTGTAATTCATTCACTCTGCTGACGCTGACATTTGAGGCTGATTTTCTCTGTGTTTAATACCATTCTCTATGGAAAGTCAATCATCCTGGGATTGCTGCAGAGAAAATCAGAAATTGAAGTGATATGTTTTAAAAATTAAGTTAGGGATTTAAGACAACCTTTGGAAGAAGACTCCGCACTTTATAAGAATGCAACACAATGTGTGCTAAGCCTGGTACAAGGACCTTGATGTTGATAATACAACTATAGCAGCTCATTATGTTTAAATCACAGCATACAAATAAAAATTTAGATTATTTAAAAATGTATTAAAAACCCTGCATTGCTTTGAAAATATGTACTATCTTGGAATACTAAATTTATTTTAGTGTCTTAATATAAGATAAAAACACATCTATATTATCCGTTTTACTTAAGATACATTGAATATTAGGTTTAGGTGTGAACATATTTATGTTGACTGTCAGATGAATGTGGCCTTGTATAAAACTATCCAGATATTTCTGATGAAGTTATGCAAAGCCTTTGCTTAGGTTTGGGTGTTTTAGTGTACAGCACTTATGTAAGAAGTTATAGTCACACATGTCTAGTGCATCACTTTGTGGGAAATTGTCCAAACAACATCGTGGGATATCAGAGGATTACAAAAAAATGTTGTTTTGAATAGGTATCGGAATCGAAAACCAATTCTAGTACAAAATCGTTAACAGCTCAATCAAAGTTTCGATATCATGAGTCTTTTTGCTAACCAATTCCCTTATCAGTTCCTCCCACTAACAGGGTTCAGAAGTGGTCAGAACTGTGGCATACGTTTTTATATAAGGTGCCTACTGCACAACCTTAAGTGAGTGGAACACCAGCAACTTGCAGAAGCAGTTATCTATGCTGTGACATGTGTTTGACATTGTCGACACTGGAAATCTACAGGCCAATATTTGTCCACATGGGAATCATTCAAGATTTGGATCAATTAGCAGGATCGTTAATAGCACTGGTATTGATAAAATCTTATCAATTCCTATCCCTAGTTTTGTAATATAAAGGGTTGCAGGACTGATGATTATACATTTTGACAGTGACACCAATGATCTCTAGTAAGAGAAAAAGACCAAGAAATTAGCTTTGGACTACACACTAGGGCTGGACGATTATGGTAAAAATAAAAATCCCGATTATTTTAAGTGATATTGAAATCACAATTAATATACACAATTGTTCATTTATTTAATAACTTCAGTATTTAAACACAGCTTTAAAGAACCAGCCAGTGGCACATACAGTATTATTGATCCACATAAGTCACACACAATCGCTGTGGCTGCACGTGGAACACAGAAGCGCTATGAAGCGCAGGAACTTGCATACACGGCACTCCACACTGTCGTAATCGTTTTTATTCGATTATAATGTTTTTATGATTGTCAGATGGCAAAATTGAAATCACGATCAAAATCCGATTAATTGTCCAGCCTTACTACACACTGAAAAAACACCAAAATCTGTGATTTTGGTGGTGTATTAGTGCACATGATACAATTAACCCAGACATCTTCAGTAGCACCAATGCTGCTAGACAATACATTATGATTCTGGAGATATATGCAGTCGAGCAGACAACAAATGCCTCCATAACACTGTAACTTGAAACATTCATGAGAAGGTTTTTCATGTAAATGAGACCTTTTGACTTTGACAGGGACTTTTTTTATGGAGTCAATATTGAGCTGGGCTGCACAGTGGTGCAACAGGTATTGCTTGTGCCTCACAGCCAGAAGGTTGCTGGTTTCAGCTCTGTGATTAGGTTGTGCCTTTCAGTGTAGAGTTTGGCTATTTTCCTCATGCATGCTTTTCTGTAGTTTCCTCCCATGGACCACAGATAGGCCTGTTGGGTTGACTGGTGACTTTAAATAACACCATGATGTTAGTGTGTTTATGAACAGTTATCTGTCTCTCCATAGCAGCCCTGAGATTGGCTGGTGGCCAGTCCAAGGTGTACTCTACCCAGTGCTTGGGTGGGCTATTCAGTGCCATGTGTTTTGGCATTGGGCAACGCTAAGAAATGAATGGGTTTAGTAGTGGGGCACTGTACCTGCTACTTCCTGTCTGTAAGTCCCCCGCTGTGGCATGAACATGTTTTTCTGTTTTGGCACATTTGTTAACTGCCTGCTCAGGTGTGACTTAAAGGTGCAGTCAGCGATATGGGAGAAAACGAGAGGAGGGTTTGTTTATATTCGAATTTAGACCCGCCTCCCGAAAGCTGATTGACGTGCATCGTCATGGAAACGGCCGTAGAAACTGCGTAGCTGACGTAGCTAAGGAAACCCCGACTGGTCAGACAACTCGACTGCCGTTGTTAAAAAAATCACAACTGTACATTCTGGCAGATTAGACAATAAGATGAATGCCTGATGGCTGTTACTGTTATGTGAAGCGCCACAAAGCTAATGTTGCTAACCTATCCAGCAGAAAGACGGTGACATCCGCGTCCGTTTTCAGGTCTTTCAATTCGCGGAGTTCCCTCCACCGTCGGAAAGCAACACCTATGTTGATCGGGTCTTCGCTCTTTCATGGTCATAGCCCTTCTTTTCCACTGTTCACTCCTCTGACCTTTTTCTTTTGGGCTGTTTTTCAGCCATTGCTACTGCAACTATTGTGTCTCTCTCTTACGCTAACTGCGCACGCTACGCAAACTACGACTCCCCCTCCCCCTTCTGTCTGATCTGCGCATGAGTATGATCACCCGCTGGATGTGGGGGGGTTTACTTTGTTTTGGTAACTCGGACCGAGCCACAGTATTTACCTGCTGAAATTCTGAGTCAAGGCTGTATATTGAGACCGGATTTTTTTTTTCAACATGCTGTCAGTAGTGACATCTTGTGGATGGAGAGGAGACATACGGTGAATTTCGCAAATACTGCATCAGATTAGACGATTAGAAGATCGCTGAATGCACCTTTAAGTTGATAATGTTTTAGCAAAACAAACATGATGGCATCAGAGGGGGTTTTACTAAGGTGGAAAATAGAATGATGAAGACAGAGACAGAGTACTACATGGCCAAATATTGGAAAGAAAGAGGTGGATCTCATCAGGATACTATAAGAATAATATGCTTTGGGAATTGAATAACCAGTTTAACCTGTGTCCACGTAAATGCTATGTTCAGAATATGATCAGAATATTGCATGAATGTTTGGTCTTGCTTTGCAGTACCCCTAGGTTGTACAAGTAAGCAAGTGTGTTAGAAACATTAACCCACAGAGCTGTATCAAGAAACAAGTGCCCGTTTTAACTAAACTGTAATACCCTGTCAATATGGAGAGCAAAAAATTAACATTTCTGCATTTTCTATAACGTTGCTGATGCATTTGGTGTTTTCTATTTAAGCTTTACTTGCATGATATCCTACCTCATTAAAGAGCAGCTCTCTTCTCTGCTGCCGCCTCAGGTCCATCATCTTCACCGCCACCTGTCGCCCGCTGTGCTTCTCTGTAGCAATACACACCACACCCGTCGAGCCCTCCCCGATCTTCACAAAGTTCTCCAGGTACGACCGAGGGTCACCTTTGTCTACCACCATCTGTAGGGCTGCTTTAAACTGCTCATGGGTCACCTTCGGTGGGTCTGGTGGTGGTCTGGGTGTAGGATGTTGTGGAGGTCTGAAGGCTGGGGAGCAGGTTCCTGGAGGACTGGTGGCTAAAGAGCCTGTGGGAGAGGGTCGGGGCTGGGAGGGGCTGTCTTGACGTGGATAGGGAGGGTTGGGACACCCAGAGTGTCTGAGAAAGGGTTCTGGTCCGTTAGGCCTGAGTCCCATGTTAGGAGACAGTCCAAGTGTGTAGCTAGCTGAGGAGCGGACAGTCCTCTGGGGTCTGATGCCCCCCACAAGCGGACTGCTGTTTCCTGTGGGAAGGAAGCCCGAGTGGTACCTCACTGTCGAGTCTGCCTGCAGAGTGAGAGGGAGAAGAGTGAGAGATGTTTAAAGAGAGAGTTGAAGCAGAATTGGCTGCCTGCCTGCTTTTAAACTGAACGTAAATCTCGTCCTCTTTTCCTGTGCATCCACTTTACCTCATATAACCCACGTGAGGATGTCGCTGTATGGATTCAAGTGTTCTACTGGGATCCTGCCAAACACACCATATCTCATTTTTATAACCTTAATAACACTTTAAACCCACATTCCATAATTCAAAAGCAGAATTTAAAAAATATTCATCTCAAGATTTTAATTATCACCCTTACTTTAAGGCAAATCAATAGACCATTGTGTGGAAGTTTCCACAAGCTAAGCATGAAAATAATCTTTTAAAACCTTTATTGGATGGATGTTAGTTTCTCCCTGCTGCTTCCTGCTCATTTAAAGGGGACAAAATGAAGAGAAAACAAGTCAAGAACCGACTTTCTGTTCAGAAATGATGGTCACAACATTCACATACCACTTCCAAGAAGAAGGACAAGTAGGTTGGGTGTAAGTACAAAGCTGCACTACCAACAGCTGTGATTTTGGTGGTGCATTAGTGCACATGATACGATTAACCCAGACATCTTTAGTAGCACCAATGCTGCTAGACAATACATTATGATTCTGGAGTGATATATGCAGTCGAGAAGACAGCAAATGCTTCCATAACACTGTGCAATTTAAATGAAATTCTACCAAAATATGAAGTTGAACAACTGGATTTAAATTCACTGTGGATTTCAAACATCCAGAATCTGTTCAGATTATGCATTGTCACAGACTGGTGTGTGTTTTGGGCCTTCAAATATCAAGCAGACTGTGTTTTGCTTAAGATACTCTGACAAGGTCCATCTTGTGACAATGAACAATCAGAATTTACTTGTGTGTCCCTTGGGTAAATAATGGCCAATATGATATTTCATCCCAGCAGATGGTAGTTACGTTCACCAAGCTTTTGAGAGTACTAGAATGATGTAAAGAAGCAGATCAAGTTTGTTAAAACCAGAACATGCCTGTTTGTTTTTTGTTAATGTGCAATGTTGGTTATTGGTTGTTGTTCTTACTTTGTGTTTGGACATTTCCAGCTATAACTTGCTTAAAAAAGACAGGAAATGAGGAAACATAGTTTTTACAACAGTTATGTCCCCAGAAGATGTGTGACATAAATCATGACCGGTGAGGCACAATTGTTTTGATCAACAACAACCATTTGATACTTTGAGGATGGGTTGTGTACTACTGCAGATAACAGTGGTGAGTTTTGCAGTGTTTAATTTATCAGTATGTGACAAATCTAAATGATGAAATCATTTTAGACACCATCACCACCCCCACATCAAGTCAGTGGTACCAGATATCAAACATGTTCCAAAGTGCTCTGTAACATTTAAATAAAGAACATCCAGGACTATCACTTTAAATCAATACAGCTCAAATCATACCTAAGTCATTGTTTCAACAGGGCTGCAGATGTTGGTTTGCCTTTAAAGACCTTCTAAGATGCATCACTGCCCTGTTAGTTAGTTGCCCAGATTTGGTCTAAATAAGACTAGGTGCAGGGAAGACACAAGCAGCATTAATGAATGGAGACAAGTTTTACCACAAGCAAGTTGTCAGGCCAGTGGTGCCTGGATTTGCAAAATTTCAGTTTGTTAAGATGGTATTTTAATGTAACCAGTATGCTGCACAGTTTTTCTGCTAAATAGCTTATCCTTGTGTTTCCTTTTAAAAGGGCTTTTAATGGAAAAAAAAACTGTTACTGTTAAAGGCCAGCACTAGCCTCCTTGCTCATGGCTAATCTGCTCTGGTTTCAGTGCACATAATATGATGGATACAATCCACAAGATATAGAGCAAGTGGTCAATCTTTAACTTTTTTCTCTCTCATTTTATCATTAACATGCATTTTAAGAGCACTATGAGATATGATATTATGCTACTGTATTTTTGAATAAAACGTAAGGGGTGCTCGCTTTAGTTGCTAACAAGAACATTCCAGTGGTAGGTGGACAGTTTTTTTACACCAAAGTGTGATCACACTTGAAAAGGGCAGTGAAACCTGGTATTAGAATAACCAGCACAGATGTGAAAGGACACACATTATGTAAATTATTTTAAATAGTTTTTACACAAATGAATGTCCATAGTCTGTCTACTACCCCCCTTCCTTTCAGAAAAAGGTGTGCTAAAATAGTCTGTTATTTCCCTTAATGAATGTTAGGGGATTTGAGGCTTTCCTCAGACACTCCCTAAACCAGGTGTTTCCTTGGCCCATAAGTTAAAGACATACATGTCTTCTAAGTATGGATATGCAGCCACTGTAAACTTTAGAGCACAGCAGTTGGAAGCTAATGCCATATCTACTGTTTGAAACCCACATGGTCAAACACAGCTTATGGGAATTCCCAGCATTTCCAACAGCCTGCTCTGGGCTGGGCTTAAAGGCATGCCAGAATCCAATAAGTAATCCAATTTTAAGGCAAGAGACATCTAAAAATGTTTCATGAGGACATCTACGGCCAATGTAAACATGTAAAAAATTTGTCAAACGTGACCTTGGATGTGACCCAAGTCATAACATTTGTTCTGGTGTTATTTTCAATCAAATTTAGGGTAATACGTTTTGGAATATAATCCAATCCCATTTTTCTCATAATCACATACAATGTTCCACCTTAATTAGATTAAAGGTTGTAATTTTATGTTGGAAGAATTTGACCAATGTTTCCTTCTGCTGAAATAAGAATAAATATTCTGCTGTAACGCTTACCTTCAGGTCATATGAGGAGAATGGCCGCCCTGGGCTGTTGTGTGGGTGCATGTACATGGGGGGGTTTGGTCGTAGCTCCGTGGTGACCATCCCCTGGTCTCCATGGGGCGGCTGAACAGTCACAGCAGGGCTGTAAAAACAAGCTATTGGTCTCTGAGTTGGCGGCATCCCTCTAGGGAGCTGGAAATCCCTTTTCCATATCACTCTCTCCTGAGGGCTGCCCACATCTCCGCTCATGTAAGCCCCCTGACTCATCATTGGGATGTTATGGGTCTGAGGCAGTTGCAAGGGCCCCTCCATGGAACCAATACTGACTTCATATGTGGACTTGGCTTTTGGTAGAATCCCATTTGGCTGCAAGGTGATGCTCTTCTTCATTCCCAGGTAGGGGGTGTTGGTCTCGCTGTGGATGTTCCTGGCCCTTTCCCTCCAGGGGTCATCACCTGCATCATCATCGTCATCATCGTCGTCCTGTGTGAGGCCCTCGTACTGGTAGGGGTCTCCCTCATTCACCTCCCCCAGCCGTCCAAGAGACTGTGCCCTCTTTCTTGCCGAGGGGCTGCTCTTCCTCAGAGAGTTGGAGCTGGTCACAGACAGTCGGCTCATGTCGTTGATCATGGCAGCGATGTAGTCCCCGTGACCGATCATGCTTCCACGCACAATGGTCTGAAAGAGGAGAAACGTTTATCTTTATCACATTGTGCTCGCCGTGATCACATTATAGAAAGAGACCGAGCTGAAAGGAATAATGAGGCTGACATAATCATTGCTCAGAGGCAAGTTAAATTTAGACTTGAGAATCTGTAAAGGACATCTTTGTCATTCTTCAAAGACAGGGACTTAAATCATCTCCCTCGTGGCTCTTTCTGACAATACACTGACAAATATACAAGGAAATGATTCAAGACACACTGTAAAGAGAAGGCATGTCCTACTGGGCCTGAGTTACACAAACCAGTTATTAAATATACAATATGTAGAAGTCCTGCACTGCAGTACATGATAAACTTAAGGAAGCCGAATATCTTTTATATATTGTGTGGTATTGCTTCAAATGTTTCCCACAGTTTTCAAAGCCAGAGAAATCCCTACTTTCTGTAGTTGTAAAAGTTGGTGTCTTATTGTGGCAGCCACAAAATAAGATGCAATGACAAGGCGGATCTAGTTTTTTTGCTCCTATGGAAACACTGTTTGAAACGTCAGAGTCCACTACAAATGGGAGTGGAAATCATGCCGAAGCTGCCACTGTTTTTGTAGCTCAGTCATGCTTTTGCTGCTTGGTTCTCATTATTATTCTCAGCCATCAACTGAGCATTTTGTAACTTTTCTGACCTCGCAGGAAACCTGTCACTCTTGCAAATGAAGTGACCGACTGGTACTTAATTTTTTATAAAAGTGATCTGTCACTCAAAAAGGCTGCTAATGTATCCTGAAAGGCATTGAAGTTTGATTTCTCTCGTTGTAGCTAACATGTAGGAATATAGCCATGTATCAGCAGAAGGCGGGTACATCTGTCCAAGTGCTCATAGCCATTTTAGCTTATGAAATGTCTAGGAATATATACATTTTTGTGGAAACACCTTGTATTTTTAGAGAAAAGGGGCAAGAGCAACTTCTTAAAAATACTGAAGGATAAAAAATGCTCTTGTACTGGTTTCACTGAAACAGTTGTGCATAATTCATTTTCTCCTGCCTGGCTCATTTTTTACATTATGAGTTTGCAGAAGAGCTACAAAGGTTACTTTGTCTGTTAATGGACAGCAGAACTGGAGAATATGGCTGTAAATGATGATGTTATCATGGTGAATGATGAGTCCACACAATTATAGGCAGGTGTACAGTCTGCGATGTGATGTTTTTAATTGTGGATGTGGAACATGTCATTTAAAAGGATTTATGTTTTGATAATGAACAGGCTCTCTAACTCATCACTTTTCTTTGTTATTATTATTATGTAGTAGCACAAGTACTTACTTTTGAATAATAATCGTTTATTTTGTAATGTAACAAGTCTTTAAAGTAAAAGTAACACCACTAACGATTGCACCTCCCCCCTTAAGCTACAGAATGGTTTGGCTTATATAGACATTTACAATGAAAGTGGTAGTATAGCTGGCTCCCAGTCTGTGGCTGGTTACAGTAAGGAGTTTTGCTCCAGGGATGGCCTAACCTTGCAGTGCAGCTAGATCCGCCTGTATCGTACCAGCAGGCAGATGCATCTCTAAGCTGGAATGGCTGAGTTTGTTCTGCTGTGGCACTGCTCAATCAGTGTCCTATGAGGAAGAACCTGTAAATAATGGCTACTTGTGCATAGACTAAAACAGGTACTGTTTGTCTCAGTGTGAGTTTTATTATAACTGGACGGCACTGTTTCATCAAGTGACTTCTGACATTAATTTGATGAGAGTTTGACATTGTTGCAGCAGCACCCACCTGCTACGACATCTGACTGGCCTAGAATGAATATGAGACAGAACATGTGTTTTTTGAACAGTTCTGCCATCTCCAATTAATAGGAAGAATGATCCCAGTCGTATTGTGATGATACTGTGATCATTCAGTCATTAGCAGTGACTCAAAATCATATTTTGGTTTTGGCTTAGCTTGCCATAACACTGGCAGAGGTGATACGGAAAAAGATATGTAATATCCAATGGAAAATCAACACTGCCAAACTTAATATGAGCCTCCACTGAATTATACCTGTGGCACTCTTGCACAGGGTTAGATCTCAGTCTGAAAGCAAGGGTGGGATGTCAATGGTTTTATTTCTTGAGCTTCCATAATCTAGACCTGAGCTACCAATTCATATTGGTTGCCATCATTTATCATGTATAATTTTATAAAGTAGTCTAGCTTGGTTTGTAACCTGAACTGTTACATTTCTTTATAGGACCTCCTTTTTTCCTCTGCTGCTCTTTTATTCCTCTTTTGAGAATAAAATGCAAGCCATAAATCAATAAGTAAATGGCTTATTGTATATAATCAATAAACAAATGGCTAGCCAGCACTCCAGAGAGCCCTTAATTTAAAAAAGAAAAGTAAGCAGCAGAGGAAAGCAAAGCTGGCAGCATGTCTCTACATATCTTCTTTTATTATTGTTTTGATTTAGAGCCCCCAGCAGCTGAATTTGCAAATTGCATGAACAGATAACTCTTTCTGGAACCTTTAGAGCGATGGCGTGCATAACTAGCAGGCATTCAAACAGGGAAAGCTCGAACTTGCCCTGACAAAAAATGATCCAGATTGAGATAGAGTATTTGCCAAAATTGTGTTACAGTTGCAGCTGTAAGAGAGAATATGTGGTGTCTCATTAGGAGCTCGCAGGGTAGAGTCAGGTTCAGTTCACGGTCAGTCAACAGCCTCTCCTGTTTCTCTGGTTTGGTGCCATTACTTCTACACTGGGGGTGGAGGTCGGGTGACATCTCCCCAGCAGTTGCACCTCTTAGACAAAAGGAATAATGGGCTCTGGGAGTTTTCAAAACATTAAAAGCCTAAAGAATCCACATTTTATTTTTTTGCATGTGTCACTTGATGTTCTCATCATTTTACTGTCAACATTTGATAGTTTTTGTATAGTGAGGTACTTAGTAATGCAACTGAAACCACAAATCTGTCCAAAGATGCTGATATTATGGTTCAGTATTCAGTGGTCAGTATATATTTTACAGCATGGCTTTAGTGAAATGTTGATCTTTTCGGTTTTTATCCACAGGGTCACAAACAGCTTCGACAGTAAGCACCAAAGAGCATAGAAATCCTTAGATCTGCAGCCTTTATCATTCACTGGCATTTACTCTGCTGTACCTGCACTTTTTATCCCTTTCTGTTTGACATCTGTGGGAAGGCACTGTGGACTGTTATTAATTGCCTGGGTGGTGTAATAAATCTTGTAGCCCCTCTGAGTATTCAACATTGTAGTGTCAGTGTACACAGCAGGGTCATTAGCCCAGCCCCAGGACAGATAAGGATGCAAAAAAAATGGGGAGGGAAGCTAGCTTTCCAGGGTTCTGCGTTGTCATCGGAGGATTATTCAGTTTTCTGAGACAGCAGAATCCTTCTGCATCAATACATGCAGCAGCAAATCTTTATGCATCACTCACTCAGGGATTGCAAAGCTAAACTGTAAAATGATGAATCATCTCTGAGCTTAATGAGCATCTGGTTGAGCTGGTTCAATTTGTGGTCAAAGGATCAATACTTAAATGGCTTGGTTTACCTTCTTTGGCCTCAGCTCCACTTCTGTGATCCTGGATGGGTCTACCATTGGCCTGGGCCTGCGCAGGTTCTCTATCAGGCTCTGCCATTGTGTTGGCAGGCCAACAAAGCAGCCTCGCTTGGGGTCAAATGAAGTGTGGACACGGTGTTCAAAGTTTTTGGGTGCGGATATCTCAGGCCTCTTCTTTTTCTTCTTACGAAACATCGTCAGGTCCAAGAGGGCGACAGCTTGCCTGATTCAAAAAGTCCTTCTGGAAAAAGATACACAGATCTTCAGTAACATCACCCAAGATTACTTAGGAAAAAAGTCTTATTCTGTTTATAAGAAACATGTAATTACACTTGATATAAGTCTCATTTCAATGGTAATCTCAGGCCTGAATGATAAAGTTTCTGGAGAGAAAGTAACGTCTGTTTTGTGTTTGTTCATTACCTTTCATTAGCTATGTACACAGGTGTTAAGTCAGTGGAGGTTGCAATGAGTAAAGCAGAGCTGCACTGCAAGGACACCAAGAGACATGTGACTCTTGGATACAATAGAGTTAACTACATTGTGTGTTTGACACATCACTAAGCCACAGGTCCACGTTGCACTCTCCCAACTTGGACAATCAAGGACCAGGCATATGTTAGCTAAGTTCAGCACACCAGGATAAGGGGAGAATGATAAGTATTCAGCATAGATGAAGCTTGTTTTCCCTGCCAACCTGATAACAGTTTACAAATAAAATAAATACAGATAGAAATTGATACGATTTTATTGATATCAATGTCATAATTGATTCTGCATATTGAAACAATTCTCTTATGGTTTCCGTATTTATTTCTGTGTTTTTTCTGCGAGGACAGTAGTTGAAAATGTCACTAGTAATTCAATGCTGTGCCGCATAGATCAAGGCTTCTTGCTGCTGTTTATGCTCACTACACATTGGGCTGAATCTACTAAAGGTCTGTCAAATGAGCAAATGGCATGTGCAATCAATTTACCGTGTTTGCCGTATGAATATACAGAATACATTCAGATTATCGAAATGTGCAACATACTGGGAGGAGGAGATGCAAATGTACTCTTTTAGCAGCTGTATAAATTCAGCATGCTTAAATGGCAGGTGCAAACTGGCACAGCGTTATGCACAGATGGCTGATGACGGAGAGAGAGAGAATTTTCATGAATATATTTGGACTATCATATTGATGGGCTGTCTGTCATTATGATGGGCTGTAAAAAGAGGGACAATCCAGTGTGCCATCATACTCATGCAGACACATGCGTTAAGGGAACCCTCTCTGTTTTGTGCTCTTAATACATTGTGAATGATTTCAATTTAACTTCATTTATCTTATGTAAAAAAAGATCCCCTTATCCCTCAGTTTGCACTCAGAGCTGACTGCATTACACTCTCCACGCACTGACAGCAGGTTTTGGAGCTGTGAACGCTTCAGGTCAGTCACAGGGTGCTGGAGCTGCCGTGTTGCTGAAGATTTTTCTTCCACTGCAGGATGTGCTTGCAATCACATTAAATTTATGCCCATATGAGTAAACAGTGTCACCTATTTATCTTATTATTTTCTCTGCGGTGGAGGGGAGTTTCTCAGCAGAAGTTTTAAACTGAGCTTTTACTTTAAAAGACACAAATGGGAAATGTAATAGTATTGTTTCTATGTTATCTGTGACACATTACTCATCTGGACATCCCTCTACTTAACCAAGGTAAATAAGTCCCTCTTCTCAAACATTTTTCTGTCTGTTTTGGCAAAGGATCAAAATGCACAGCTCCCAATGAAAAAAGGGTAGCCTCTTCTTCTCTTAAGATTTCCAGTGAAGGAGAGAGTGGCTCTGAAAGCTTTGACCTAACAACATGACACATACACTCCACAGCAGCCACTCTGCTAAAATGCATCTTGTTTGAAACTGCTGTTAGGCTGTAGTCTTCAGCTGAATCAGTGTGGCAGCACAACATGAGTGGCATGAGTTAGACATAATTTACTTTCAAGATAAGTTAAATTTTGAGACACTTCATGTATAAAATATTGGACAAAGTCAGCCTGAAATGGGCCAATTGGTTACTAAGAAGGAGTAGCTGTTCACAAAACTCAAACCCTGCTTTCTATATAAAAATATATATTTATAAAAGATTGTCATCCGAACACTGTGGGCAAATATGGTTTATGTTAGGTGTAATTAAAAACATTTGACAAGAAATTAGATAAATACTTTAACCCCTTTTAGGTTTCAGTTCTTGTGACAAATGTAGCAAAATATATTTTTTTGCTTCACTTATTAGGAGCATGCACAATATAGACAAATTGAGGACAGCCATTTCTTGCAAGTGTCACAGTGTGCAAAGAAGTGCTTATTTTCAGCGTGAGTCCTTGAAAGGGCTTTTGTGAGAATGAAAGACCATGAGGGGAAAAGTGGAAAGAAAGAAAACACAAACTGGATCCTGCTTGAAACAATACTGAATGTTGACATTTTAATATAAGTCTTCTGCACCAGTGATTTTAACCCACCCAGACCACTGTCCTCTTCTATCTGCTCTGTTGCTGTATCAAAATAAAACTTGACAACAGATGATCTTTCCACTTGGGAGCAAATCTACAAATGGCTCATCTGAAAAGCTGTTCCATGTCTGGGATTGTTTACGTCCCATGCTGCCTTGTCACAAGTGTGTGCCTTTGAGGATGGCTGCGAGGAGAGTGGATGCATTTGTAAGCACATGTGTAATGAAGGATATCTGGTCAATTAAGACTTATTTATTCTGTGTGCCATTTAACTGATGAGCATGCAGCCGAGCTGGACATCACCCGCAGGCTTTCAGTGCATTAAACGAACACGAAATATCACAGCCGAAACACAAGCTTCTGCACAAAAACAGCTACACATAAATAAAGATAGACCATGGCAGGCTATCCTTCATAAACCCTTTATAACCTCTCATACCCGGTCCTAATTAGCAGCCTGTTCACCCTTGATTGCAGGGAGGGTAACCATTTAATCCATGGATGGATGGTGTTCCATTTGACGACCAGCTAAGTGGAGTTAACAGGGTATTAGGCTTTATTCTCCATTCAAGTGCAGAGAAATAATTAAATACATTACATACATCTCATTCCCCTGGCTGTACAGCTGCATGGAGAGATAATCGCTCAAATGAAAGTCTCATGATTGGAATTAATACTGTTTTATGTAGGTACCAGTTTGGAGAATGCTCTTGCTGGTCATGCTAGCAGCCATGGACAGTATGAGAGAAAACTGACCCCATGGTCTCTCTCTCTCTCTCTCTCTCTATTGATCCATCAATCAAAGAGCCCCGCTCTGAAAGCAAACTTTGCCAGTCGACTTTGTGTTAGACAGATTGCTTTGGCCAAGTCGTTTCAGTGTAACGTGGCAAAATTAGGAGCTTAATATAGTTTATTTCAGCTATCAATTAAAGCCATCATTAAATTAGACTGTTTTTGACCTCACTGACAACTTAAAACATCAGTAATCACAAGAGTACTTGAATATGCTTACATAAAGTATGAATAAGTATAAAGACATGATTATAAGTAGATATAGGAATTAAGGTGTTGACGATCACAGGATGTTAACTGTTCATTTAAGTATTTGGTTGTCTCGTCCTCTTTTTCCTTTTTATACTCACTTACCTTCAGGTTATGTATGAATAGGGATATGTGTACATCTGTATATATGTCTGTATTAATGTATGTGAATAAATTCTTGCATAGGTGTATATTGATAAGGACCCAAATGATATTTTATGGATATAAGGTGGGATTAAATAAGTATTTCTTCTTCCCACTCCTTTTCTGCCGCCTGTATTGTATTGCTACTTTGTTCACTATTGTATATTTATTATCCATTTACTTTTTTTACATGTCTCGAAATAAACTACTGCGACTACTACTAAGATGAGAGAAAACATTCAGTATTACCATGACATTATGTGATGTTCTGGTAATGTTAAGGGTGGTTACAGTTAGCTTGGTAAATGCCAGTGGCGGCTGGCCCATAGAGGGCGCTAGGGTGCCGCCCCCCCAGTGGAGAGTGTGATATTAAATGTATTTAGTTTATTTTGAAAAAATGAATATTACCAAAAATTACTTATTTAAATGTGTGATATAAATATAAATATAACATAATATATATCCATTAAGATATAAAGTAATTAATTTTCATTAATGTAAAACAAAAGTAAGCCTTCTTGTCTCTACCTCTGTGTCTGATGGGCGCTCGAAAAAGCGCCCCTGAGACAGTAACGAATAGCCAATAAGGGACTGTTGCTAGGGCAAGATAAGCGCATATCAACGTGAATTTGGCCAATCAGCGTCGTTGAAAATAATCTCCGAAGGGCGCTTCTCAAATTACCCCTCGGGTTTATTCAGCCCGTGTCGGCGTGCCGGTGTTATGTTTTAACTGGTGACAGTCCAGGCAGATGTCAAGGGGGCGTACCTTTGAAGGACCCTTCTATCCAAACATCTCCCGAATCCATATTATACTCAAAACTGACCTCTTTTCACCATTTTACGTACTTACTGGTGAAAGTGACTTCACAACATGTAGCGTGACAACGAAAAATTGTAAAGAATTACAGACTTATTTGACGGCATAAATATACGGAAGGTAATATATATAGGTAACTATCTTAGATGCCTGATCAAAATGTCAAACTTTCGACAGTGTCAACTTGTGATAGCCCCGAAACCCGCATTTTACCGTCACTTCGGCGTATCAACAAACAATTTGTTCAGGTTCAGCGTATAACGGAGACGGGAGGACTTTAAAAAAGGTAAAAAGAAGTAGGTTTTATATGTGGAGGAAAAGTAATGTGGAAAATTACACACATGTTCCCCTTACTCATTTCTGTGTGTAAAGTTATTTTTAATTTACACATGTTCACCTTACATATTTCTTTGTATATAGGTTATGTAAGCTTTTTGGCAGTAGGCTATATGGTTGACTATTTATATATTTATGGATGTTTGTGTGTCTGATATGTTTGTGCACCATTCTGTAATCTGTTATTTTTTTATGGAATCAATAATAACACTTTTATGAAGCACAGGTATCCTGTAGTTTGTGTCGAATCGTAGTGAGATGGTTGTTAAAAACTGAGTGTTGCACAGTACTGCCCCACCAAGGATATTTTTCACCAGCCGCCACTGGTAAATGCCTAAAGTCTATTGATAGCAAGCACCAGATTAAAAAGTTGATTAATTATATAATATTATTTTCTGTCAATATAGGCCTGAAATCCATGTTTCCAATTCCAATTTTTGTCGCAGTGATTGAAAGAATAGTGTAGGTAGTGTCTCCAGAACCAGCCTATAGGACAGTATTTTGAAGATCAAGCTTAAAAGGATAGTTTGGGATTTTTATGTAGGGTTGAATAATGCACATAGAACTAACCTAAACATCAGCCAGTGCCAGAGATCAGGTGGCGTCTAAAAAGAAATAGTTGACATGGAAGCTGAAGCTATACACTCCTGATCAAAATCTTTAGACCAGTTGAAAAATTGAAAGAATTTGCATTTTGCGCTGTTGGATCTTAAGGAGGTTGTAAGTAGAGCTTCTTCAGAGAGTAGAAATGGGAGTGAGAGACCCAAAAAAAAATCGGTCAGAACTTTATTGAAAATTGCACTTAATCTGAAATAGACTGTTCATCAACTGATAAAAGTTTAAGGACATAGCTAAAAAAAAAAAAAGCCTTTAAACAGAAATAAAAGTGTCACAAAAGGAATCAGTAATGAGTAACTCCACTGTTCTTGTTCATTACTTAAAAAATTAGTTTAGGCACGCTTGATGCAAGAGTTTCCAGGAGGACAGTGGGAACGTTGCTCCAAGTGGTGAAGATGTCTTCACAAAGGGTACTTGTGAAGACATCATGTGAACTTCCCTTGCCCCCATCCCCAAATGTTCTCAATTGGATTAAGATCAGAGGAACACACAGGATGGTCCAAAAGAGTGATGTTATTTCCTGGAACAAAATCCTTTGTCAGGTTGGCACTGTGAACTGTGAACTACTTGACTTTTTTATTCCATAGCCCTCAAGATCTTTGAAGAAATGACTGCCTTAGTCAGGTGCACACATAAAGATTATTGGGCTATTTTTATCCCTACTTTCCTCCTTCCCGACCAAGGACAGCAAATGCCAGATTGTCTTTTGTCTTATGAGACTATCCTATGGTCTGAGGTGTCTCTGAAATGGGTTGGGGCCGACAATCATGTATATTAAACATGTTCAATTAAATATTTACAACCTAAAATCTTCATGTGTGTGGGGAAAGCTGATGACTCCTGCGTCATGACCTGTGATGTGGAATAGGATGTAACCAATCAAGAAGTGAGCTGACTGAGGACCAAGGAAGCAGCATGTTGTGTTTTCTGGTTGTTGCCATTGATGGCATTTATGGTTGTTGCTATGCCTTTTCTTCTATTCATTTTTTTTAGATCTCTTTTCTGTCCTGGAGGACTAGATTCTAGATCAGTGGTGGGCAAGAGTCATTATGTGAGTGGTGTCCTGTGTTGAGATTATTGGAGCGCACTACACACAGTACGATCAAAACTGCTCAGTGCTTCTTTTTATCTTCATGTGTGAGGTCTCTAACAGATAAAAAAAAATCTCTTCAGATTTAGAAAATCTTTATGCGTGTGCCACTCTTTACTGTATGAAACCACAGCAGTGATGGCGCACTGCAAGAGGCCGTGCTTATGCATCTCAACAATTTTGGCTTTTTCAAAGGCTGTGGTCTCGAAGCTTCGGTTATCTTACAGAAGCATGTTTGAGTTTAAACGCAGTTTTCAATTAATTGCCTGCTCAAATGTTATGTCTCTTGCTCCTATTTCTTCCTTTTGCTTTAAGAAGCTCTACTCAGGACCTTTGTAAGATCATAAGATCCAACAATGCAAATGCAAATTCTTACAATTTTGCAATTGTTTTTTCCAAAACAGCTGAATAGTTCCCCAGTTCTTCAGCTGTTTTTCCCTCCCTTGTGTGTGAGCTTCCCCCTCAAACACTTCTGCTGCCAGTCCTGCTGCACACCTGAGACTGAGCCACTCATCAAGCCCCTGCAGTTTATATAACCGGCTCTTCACTCCAGTCTTTACCTGATTGTTCAGTCTCCTCACGGGTATAGCGCTTTGTCTCAAACTGATTCTTGAACATTGTGTTTTTTTGTTATTATTTTCTGGCCTGTATTCCAGTTTTTGTCCTATCAACATTTCTTGGACAGCTTCAGTCCACACCATTGATCTCCTTTGTCACCTTCATGCAGCTTTCATTCAAACTGTGTAAAGTGATTCTTCTGATTCTTTTTTTTTGGGTCCGAAATCTACCCTACCTAACAATGGGTCTTATATTGGTCTTTGCCCAGAGCCTCCAAATCATTAAAACCAGCCCTGGTCGCAGCATTTCTCTAGGGACAGCCGTCTTGTTGGTCGGTGTGTCCTTCCTTTCATGACAGCAGAGAAGAGGACAAGTGATGTAATAAGCTGTATTCAGTGACATGGAATAAAGTGTTTCTGCCATGCATATTTCATGCTAGTGGTCTGATACAGCATGCACGACAAAGCACTTAGAGTACATGTAACACTGGCGCATTACACACATCCACTGCATCTGCAAAGTCATTCATTGTGCAAAGCTGTCATTCATTTGAGCAGTTGTGCTGTTGTGGGTAAGACTAGAGATCTGTCCCTCAGTGGGCTCAACTATTTGAAGACAGAAGTATTTTGACAACAACAACAACATGACACACCAACAAAATTATTAAAAATGTTTATGGTCACTGGAGAACATGTGATGACAGTTGAGTTCATTTTGCTTCCATTTTACAGCCACAGTGTATTACAGCTTTCATCTTTTTAGCAGTTTTACACTCAAAGGTCTCGTGAACTGCAAAATCAACTTTCTTTGCTTTTAATGTTAGAAGTGTCTTAAAGATCAGAGGAGCATGAGCACTTTTAATAAACTCTTATGATAGTTCATGGAGAAATGCACCTGGCCTTTTTAAAGAAAAGGCTTCTTTTTATTAATTTTGTGGTTTATTATTAGATACACAGCCTCCACCTACATCAGGGGTGTCCAAACTTTTTGCCATGAGGGCCAGATTTGGTAAGATGAAAATGTGCAGGGGCCGACCACTCGGCTTTTGACTCTAATTGTCTAATGAAATGTCTTCAATTCTCCGCACCACAGTGTTACGAGCCAGGCAGACATTGGCAAAATCTTGCTTCTTCTCAGGACAAAATTTCTCAACTATTTTCAGCACACAGTCTTTAATAAATTCACTCTCAGTGAAAGGTTTGCAATGCTTGGCAATCAGCGTTGCCACCTCGTAGCTAGCCCTTGTGGCATTTTCATTTGACTTACGGGCTCTTGTGAAAAAGCGCTGAGGTGCCGTTAAAAAAGTTTCCAGTTGTTTTAATTTTTCGCTGTTCAGCCCCAGTTAGCTTGTTGTATTTAGCATGTTTTGTCTGGTAGTGCCGCTTGACATTGAATTCCTTGAAATCATCTACAGTCTCGTGGGAAATTAGGCAGACAAAGTTGTTTCATATTTAGGCGAAAAAATACTCCAAATTCCACTTGTTCTGGAATTGGCGGCACTCACTGTTAACTTTTCTTTTTTTAGATACAGTTGCCACGTTTGAAAATGGATGGGCTGAAATGATGACAAAGGGTCAGGTGTCAAGTGCCACAAGGATGTGGCAACAGCCTTTGTGAAATGTAAACTAGACTTTTTGTACAAGAGTATTTTATACAGCAGTCAACAGTGTGAGCGGGCCGCATATAATTGATTTTATAACAGAGACTGCGGGCCAGTGAAAATTTGAACACGGGCCGCATTTGGACCCCAGGCCTGACTTTGGACATGCCTGACCTACATGAAGCCATGTCTTTTTTGAAAGTCTACTTGGAAGCCTGTGTCCCCCCCGTGTCCCGCCTACCGGACATTATTTGGGCAGCCAAATGGCACAGAGCTCATTATCGTGGCCCCCTGTGGCCTCCCTGCACCCCAAGATTTTCAAAGAATAGGGAATTGGGCTGCATCTGGTCATCTACAGACACTAAAATGTTCCATTTTTATTCAATTTAAATCACATCCTTGCTTAACAAACACCAAAGATATAATGTAAGTGGTCAAACACACCATGACATGGGACCTTTAAGTAAAGGACAAGTCCTTATGTTTCCAAGTGCCACAAGATATCAAATAATGACGTATAATATGTCTTAGACTGCTGTCAGTGTTTGGGAAATTGACTCTTCCCACCAACAGCAAAGCCTCACAATAGCCATCAAATTATGGAGAAGTGGATCAACATATTGAAACAATTAATTTGTAGATTACTGTAAAAATAGATTTGAAAAAGTGTAGCCTATACCTTGTGGCCCAGATGGCTAATAACAACGATATATGCAAACATTATCATTTTGAGATACATGGTCCGTAAGTAAAAATAGCTATTGTGATGGTAAATTTAGCTAGCAGCGTAGTTAAAAAACTGCCCCCTTAACATGAATATTCTGGGCTGGTAATACTGCCATGAACAGAATGTAAGTACATTACCAAAAAGCAAATGTTAGCATGCCAGCATGTATGGTTGAGATTGTACCGTCTTGATTTAGGCATGCCAACTGTTACACTGAGTTTGTAGACATGCTAATATTGATATTTTGCACTGAAGAAAAAAACAGTTCCAGCATGCTTGACTTTTTCTGGTTTAAATAAGCAGAATATATATATTTTTTTTAAATGTATTTTTGGGCATTTTGTGCCTTTATTGATAGGAGAGAGACAGTGGATAGGCTTGTGAAAGGGGGAGAGAGAGCAGGGAAGACACTCTGCAAACTGGTCACAGGCGTGGTTCGAAACTGGACCGGCAGAACCAAGTACATGGGGTGCCCGGTTGCTAACCACTCCGCCAAACCAGCACCCCAAATAAGCAGAATATTAAACTTTGAGCTACGGTATGTTATATTATATTAACACAAGATTGTTTAATGTGTTATTTAGATATTAAAGTGAATTGTCCATTTGAATAAAGGTTTGTAATCTGTCTGTGAGTACCGTGCTTTGTGTCAAGGCTAGTTTTCATTCATCTGTTTATTTCATTGTTTTTATCTATCGTTGTTTATTTCTTTGCTAATCATTTCAAGAAAAGTTTTTAGGTCAGAGTCATTAATCAGAATTAGTGTGTATTACTTACTGATTACCATGAGGCAAATGTTTAAGTTGCAGACAGATAGCAGTTACATTGAAGCTGATAGTGCTGTCAAATAAAAGGACAGAGTCAGAATGAATTTCAATATTGGTTTATGTATTTGAGTTGAATTTTTATGTTGCTTTTAAAGTTTAACCTGTGATGTATATGACCAATGCCATCGCACCATCAGGTGCAACTCCCATCATGCACTGTGAAATGGTGGGTTGTTGAGTAAATTACTTTTGTAGTCATTCTCGGCTCAGCAGGACATCATGCTGTCAGCCTCTCCTTCTCTCTACACCTCCGCCCTCAGAGCAGCACGCCTCTAATCGGCCTCAGTGATGCCTGTTAGGAGCTGTATCGGTGACTACAGCACACCCCTCATCTCGCTGCATCACAGGAGGGTAAAAGGAGGTCAGGTGTGCTGCTCACATGTGTTAAACTTGTCTAAATCTGGAAAGGCAGGGGAAGGATGGAGGCGTGGGGCAGCATGTCACCCTCTAAGAATAGCTCAATCAAATGGCTAATATGCTAAGTGTTGCGTAAGTGTATCACTCTGTGCTCTCCCTATGTACATAATGTGATGCTGGGAAGGACTTTAATTCCATCTGACAGGGATATTATGGTGCAAGGGCTCTCAGGGGGTGTGGAGAGTGCAGTTTGGGCTCTAATTACTGCCAAACCTGGATGTATTAGAGAGATAGGGACCCGTTTTTTTCCACTAAACACAAAAAGGCTTTCAAACCCAAATTTAGGCTGCCTTTTAAATAAGGGCTGTCTGAAAAACAAGCTGCAAAACAGAAGATGTGATCTCCATTTTTACTCTTTTTTTTTCACTTCACAAATATACTGTCTGCTTGGATAGGTGCTTGGTGTGCAGATGTTGGCATGGCCTGAAAAAATATTTACACACAGCATTCATGTATCCTTCTACAAGCAGATCAATCAATATTTACTCATGTGTCAAATGCAAACAGCTGCAGTCCTTTACTGGCACAAATAATGGGGTGAAACCCGCACAAACAGGATAGCAGCTCTACTTTATCAAGCCTCGTAAGTTTAAAGACAAAAGCACATCAAAGTATTTATTATTCCTATTTGATCCATTTGCCATGAACGCTCTAGGAATACAAACTCATCGCTATGGTAGAGGAAACTGGAAGCAAACATGTTTATTTGTGTCATGGCATATAATGAGGCTGATGCAATTATCGATCAACAAGCTTAAATCACATGCAGCTCGCTTTATACTGACCTCTCCAACATTGCAGAATGCAGGACTCAGAATGTTTGAGCACAGTTGATTTGAGCAACAGAATGTTTCATTTGGCAATTTAACTGGACAAGTGCTTTTTTCACAGTATACATGAAACTTGCACCAAAAGAGAATTTCTTTATTGATTGTCCCAATATATGTTTTGATGATAAAATGCTTATTATATAGCAAAATTCTGATGCTGATTTTAATATTGGCATACTGTGTATCTGATTTGCTAATGGGGGGTGGGAGTGGTGGTCGTGGTTCATGTTTCGTGTGGTTGGACCATCACCATCTGCTCTCTGTTTAATTACTTTGCCCGTGCATTGTTGTAATTACTTCTGACAAGGAGGAGGTTATGCTTTTTGCCAGCACTCTCTATTTTTTGTTTATTTTCAAGATAACTTCAAGAGTCATGAATAGTTTTTTGCTGACGTACTACAGTTTGCCACATTTCCGTTAATGTTTGAAAATGCCTTGTGAAGGCTTGTGCTCTTGGAGCACCTGATGTTATCTCTGGTTCACAGTTTAATGAGTATACATGTTATCTGACGACTTGCAGGCGGCTGTGTTGATAGATTATACATCTTAGATATAGCTCCAGCAAAAATAGAGTGTGAAGACATGTCTATTATGACTTGCCTTTGTTTTACTTGTCTGTCTCTTTTTGCACTGTTGTCTTTTATTGTCTGTGGCTGTGTTTTGTTTTATGTTTTAGTGTAATTGTAATGCACTTTGGGACATCTGTTCTTGGAAGGTGCTAAATAGATCAAGTTTACTGACTAATTTACATACTATTATGTCAAATAACACTTATATCTAGATAGATAGGGAAACTAGATTAATACAGTTACAGCTTCAGTACAAGATTTATCTTTATCAAAAAAAAAAAAAGACACTGTAAACCTGTCCATTGAAGGGATATTTTTGCTTCAGTTCCGACGTGTTTTGGTGAGAGTTTGCTTTATGAAGCAGTTTATGTTCTGACCTTCTACAGCAGCCCTATTCAATTAGCGGCCCAAAAGCAACCGTCAAGTGGCCCAAATCAACGTGACTAGGGCTGAGAAAAATAGAAAAAACTTTTACAAACATTACAAAAATTCCAACATCATTACGGACATTCAATGCAACACTTTCGGAAAAGTTAGTGGAAAGCAAGTTACTGTTAATGCACTTTCAAATGTGACCAAAAGATGGTGTTTTTAATCTGCACTTTTTTATGTTCATACGCACATTGATATGTGCTTGTATTTACCTGTCATAATGTGTTGAATTTATCTGTTTGATGTGTAAAATTTGAAGAAACAGCATTTCAGCAGAAGTTTAGTTTAAGTGTTGCTCTTTATTAAGTTTTGTCCTTTCGGATGTGGCAGTAAACTAATAAACATTCAATTTTTTTGTTATCAATTTGTGTTTATTTTAAGTGGTAAACTTTGCTCTCTGTCTGCCAAAAATGTCCGGCCCAGCTCATGTCCTAAGTCTGAAAATCTAGCCAGACTGAATCTGTAATTGAATAGCCCTGTTCTACAGTTAAGAACATCGGTCAGATAACGCCAATCAGATAATGTAGTGGGCTGGCAGTAGTGCCTGCACAACCAATGTGTTGAACCAACCATGCCACAGTGCATGATGGGAGTTGCACCTGATGCGCCCATGTCTGCCTAGCTGAAGTAAGTACCGTATATTTCCTGCCTAATCTAGTCTGGCTTTATTGAGGTGTGTAGATGCAAGACAAAATTGAGCTCAAACCACATTATAAAGGTGTGTTTGCTCAACATTATTAATTGTAGTATTATAATAGTTGGACTTATGTTTCTCCATGCATTTAATATTAAAGTTTAAGTCAGACTCACACAATAATTTGGCTTTTCTGAAACAATGTGCTGTTGATTTCCAAGTCAGTCAGCTTATATGTCTATGAACAGAGCTGAACTTGCACAGCATTGCATGCATAAATCACACTTTCTGGTCACATCCCCTTTAAACTGCAGGGACTTGACCTGATGCCTCAGTGGCTTGTCTTAAATCTATCAAAGTGTCGAGGCAAACCTAAGCCAGCTGCTGTCAGAGATATGAAGAGCCAAAGAGGATGATGTCACTGCAAAAACTGAAAAGAAATTCCATTTTTACAGCTGTGTGTGGTAGCAATAAAATTAAATGCATCCAAATACTCGACTGGGAAAAACAAATATCCTGTCACTGAGAATCAAAATTTTACAGGATAACAATAACATGCGCATAAAGCTGTTTTTGCAAGTCTGCTTGTGAAGTCTCACTGAACACAACCTTTTAAAATTAGATGACAGAGCATTTTCACACATTTGTAAATTGAAAAGATTTTCCTTATGAAACAGTCGCTTAATCCAAGCAAACATCCCTTCAGAATATTGTGGGGATGGCAGAGTGTTGTTAGTCAACCTGTAAACTAACGTAGAGCTGGATTCAGTGACAAAGATTTTTGCTAAAAATAAACCCTGTGGGAAAAGATCATGACTTTTGCTAATTACATAATCTGGACAGATGAACACTATTTTTAAGCTTCTTTAATTTCAATAAACTAGTCTAGTATTGTTATCTTAAGAAAATCAGAAGTAATGAAATCTTATGTCCTCAACTAAATCTGTAGTGCCAGTTAGCCACTCGTTAGCAGCCTCAATTTATAAGACATTAGAAGGCTTGAAATTCACAAGAGGTGCACTTTCAGATTTTTTTGTTTGTTAAGATAACATTACAGGGAGTTAAATTAGGATTTTGGGTAGGCAATGATGAATAGTTTTCAGTGAAATGACCAGTGTGGAGGACTAGAAGCCAATAAGGGTGTTTGCTTGCACTGATCACTTTGTGGAGCTGCAGGACAAGTTTTTTTTTTAAATTTTCATCACAAAACTGCTTAATGTTTACATCTCGTGAAATCCACTGGAAAAGGGAGATATTGAGGTTAACTCAAGGTTTCTAACGCTTTGGACCTGGGATATTATTGACATAACTTGAAACAGCAAATCTTTGCCAGAACGTCATGTTGGGTATGTTACCATGGCAAATTCTTCACATGTCCACAAATGTATAGATGTGTAGACAGTTTTCTACATTATTGAAGTTTTTGGATCAATAATACTTGTGTTTTTCAAGTAAGGTACAAGAAATTATGGAATTGCAAAGCATCAGTGAGTACCAAGCTAACATTATCTCGTAAAAGTTATTGTTGATTGAGAAAGAATCCTGTCGCCTGTCATTTTCAATCAGTATTTTGAGGCAATCCAGTTAACACAAAAATGTAAAAGTCTGTTTTGCTCTTGTGTCTTTCAAATACAGATACAGCAGAGCATCTAACAGCATTAATTCACAATTTGCTCCCTCTGGGTTTTCCCTCGAGAATGGAGCCCTTTGAAATAGAAAAAGTAACTGTTATAAATACATACAGAAGTTTAAGGCAAAATATAACAAAAGCAAACTAGAGGTAAGACTTACTACAAGTTGCAGTGTTTTCTCATTTAATTTCAGACTTTTTTCTTTTTTGTCTCAGTGACTGACATTATTAGAGCAGACATGAATCTATCTATCTATCTATCTATCTATCTATCTATCTATCTATCTATCTATCTATCTATCTATCTATCTATCTATCTATCTATCTATCTATCTATCTATCTATCTATCTATCTATCTATCTATCTTATTCCAACAAACAGCATAAAGCAGATATAACTACTTTTCATTCAGAAACCCGATAATTTCCCATTTACAATTGGCATACTTCAATTTTTTTTTTAGGATGCTTTACTGCACTTACGTAGCTGTGACAGGCTCAAATAAAGATCGAATTACAGCCTGGCTTGACTGATTAAATAAGGCTTGTGGACCTCTCATATAACACAGAAGTACAACCATGTGATCCATTTGTTTACCAGAAACATGACAGGAGAGGTGAGGGCATGCATTTCTCTCACGTTCAAAAACCGAGCAGGAGCCCTGGATGAGTGGGAGGGGATCTAGAGATAAGCGAGATATTGGATTTGCTCGACGTTAGTGCTCCCAGCTCTGCTCAATGATTCCCCCCCACCCCCCAATCTGCCCTGATTTCTGCTTCTATCTTTTTTGTTGGCATGCAAACAGGAATGTTGGGAGTGTGCAGGTGACTGTGCTTGCAGGATTAGTGGTGGTGTTTAGTCCTTTACTGATCTAATTTTAGGACACACAACATGCCCCTCCATCCCACCCTATCCTCCTTCTCTCCAGCACCAGACGTGTGTTTATTTTGCAAAGGATTAATGTCAAATAGTGAGGTGAGGGTTGGAGACGATGGAGATGAGGTAATCCTCTTTTTTTGTGTTTGTCAATGGATGTGTAAGCGTAATCCAGCTAACCTGAATTACTGTGAACTACATCTATTTCAGAGTGGCATAGATAGCATCAAGGTCTTAACTGCTGCTTTTTGGACTGGGCAGTGGTGCTGTGTTTGTGTGGGGAGGGGGGCTTAAAGATTGCTCTTCTATCGGCTTCATTATGATGACCGTTCTGCCCTTTGAGTGTAATGAGACTGCCTCTAAAGGGGGAGAGAGGGGGGTCTTGGTTGGTCATCTTTTCTTCTGTTAAACAGACACAAACACACACACACACACACACACACACACACAAACGCATCATCTGAGGGCATAACAAAAGGTACACAAGTGCTGGACGTGACCGGACAGTACAATGGCCGTGTTTATGATTTAAGTTGATGTCTGCTTTCTCTTTGAAGTCACCTCTGCAGACACAAAGAGACTGTCAATAGAAGATGACAAGTGATGTAATAAGCTGCGCTGAATGACATGGAATAAAACGTTGCTGCGATGCATATTTCATGCTGGTGGTTGGATACATCATGCACAACAAAGTGCCTGAAATGAAAGGAAGCTCGGAGAATGGCACACAGCTGCCTCAGAAAGTCACAAATTGTGCAAATGTGAAAATGAGTGAGCACAGTTTGCCTTCTGAGCCTCACAGGAACTAAGAATAGCATTATCAGATGGATAAAACAAAAACTACTGAACTGACGGCCATGAAATTCCAGCTGAATGTACTGCAGAGCAGCCCTTGAGCAAGAAACTAGATACATCGGCTGATTATAGCTCCTTTTAAAGTATTCAACATTGGCCAGAGTTTTGCCGATGTAACGCTGATATATTCCTAAATTCTCATAAAACAGTAAGACGCTGTTTCGTGTTCAAGCTGCACATATTGATGACGTTGCGAAAGATGGCAGCACTCATTGTTGTAGTGACCCTGAGCTCTGTACTGAGTCTGTGTGTATGGGTGACAGTACTATATGAGGCAAAGCCCATCTACACTAACACAGAGTTGCTGAATGTTGTTTTTGCCTGCAAGTCCGACATAGCAAGCCATTTTCAGCACTCGCACAATATACCACTGGACACAGCAAGACCACCGGGCTCTCTGCTCTGCTATGGAAGACCCGCTAATGTTAGCATAGCTCTAAGACATCAGCCGGCTAAAGGGGACTCACCCAGGGGGGCTTCAGCATGGCCGGGAACTTTAATCAGCCCTGTCTAAAGTAGTTTGTGTATTTTGTGCAGTGTCCTACACATATTTTGATTTCCTCACACATATTACTTCAATAAAAAATGGTTCTATCTGCACTAAACCTATTTCTGATGCACTAATGAGGACTCTGGGACTGAAAGGCGGATGTGACAAGATAGAGTTCAACCTCCTCTTTCAAGATCTCCTACTCAGTGAGTGACAGTATCTTCATGGCCTTTTGTTTTTGGCCCTCATATATTCATCATAGTTGCAAAACCAGAATGTAGAAGATTACTTTCCTTTTGTGACTGATAGCATAAAACTTTAGCTTCTTTCTCTCCAAGCTAAATTAAAAAGATTATATTATCATAATATACAGTATAAAATGAGAATGCCATTATGCTGTTCATAAGTACATAAATGCGTAAGTGCACGGTCAAAGTTGTTTATTGCCATTTCTATAATGTGCTTTTATTAATTTTATGTAAAGGGTGATTTTTATATCCATTTTAACCACAAGCCTAACTGGTGTTATGGTGTATTTGTGGCTATTTTATTTCTGAGACATACAGTATCTGTTAATCTAGTTCAGATTCTGTTATGTAAAAGCGTTCTTGAGTACTTTCAAAGGATAAGTTCGGTTTCTACAGCTTTCACATTGTTTATAGAATGAAGAAGAACAATATACTCACCCAGAAGGCTTTCCTGATCCAAACAGTGCTTCGGGAGATATTTAGATCCAAAATCGAGCGGCGGACATCCGTATAATGGTAGCACATAGGGCATGTTAGCACCACTCATAAAACTGCATTAATCGTCCAAAAACTCATTAGTTTCACCAATATTTCATCATGGTCCGCTCACACTACTCCTCCATTACAGTCTGTGTCGCTCCAGACATGTTTTGTGGCTGTGCTGACCTCTGAACTGAAGAAGAAGAATGTTTGCCTCCGTGCATGCGCAGTACTCTCTGGAGAGCTGTTCTTCTCTTTGCCTCCGCGTCCTCCTTTCGATGAGCTCCTCATCTGTAAACTCTGGCTCGAAACTGTAAGGACACCCATCATATTCAAAGTTCTCCTCCACAACGTCTTCATCTGATAGATATTCATCCATTTTGCACAAAACTGGAAGAAGAAAGTCGTTGTGTAGCTGGCGGTCTTCCTTGAAACAATGAGCCGTACTGCACATGCGCGGAGGCAAACATTCTTCTTCTTCAGTTCAGAGGTCAGCACAGTCACAAAACATGTCTGGAGCGACACAGACTGTAACCCATGATGAAATATTGGTGAAACTAATGAGTTTTTGGATGATTAATGCAGTTTTAGGAGCAGCGCTATACATGCCCTATGTGCTACCATTATACAGATGTCCGCCGCTCGATTTTGGATCTAAATATCTCCTGAAGCACTGTTTGGATCAGGAAAGCCTTCTGGGTGAGTATATTGTTCTACTTCATTCTATAAACAATGTGAAAGCTGTAGAAACAGAACTTATCCTTTAACCTTGCACCGTCCATCTTACCAAGCTTCTATCTGCCGCCTGTGGCATGGCCCAATTAGTGTTCTTTAAAGGAGAGAGACATGGGAGCTATAAGCCAGACAACATCAGGAAGTTGATGCTTATTCAGAGATTAGCATTGATGCTAACAGCTCCAGTATCAGTTTTATCAGATCTGATCCATGTTACTTTATGGAATGATAAACAAAGAACAACACCGAAAGCATCTTTTGACAGATGGGATATTTTTTGCTCCACTTCTAACATTTTTTACTGAGAGTTTGGTCTATGAAGCGACTGAAGTTTTGTAGTTTACACTGCAGCAGTAGTGCCTGCCTATTATATTATCTGATTGACCTATAAAGAATGTGATTGACTGAAAAATCATCCAATTACCTGACAGAGATGCTTTTTTAAAGTTCTGCTGATTCCCAAACATTTTCTATGGGCTCTTTCCCTGATGGACTAATATATCCTGTAAAGTGTAGATTGAATAGTCACCAATCAGGACAGTCACTTCTGAAACAGTAATCCTGGTTCTTGCCCCGCATGTATGCAGGGTTTTTTGTTTTAAAAACAACTGAAAATATGCATAATCATGTAAACAGTCCAGCCAGCCACACTTAAAACAACAGCAGTTTAGCAAAATTCGCTGTGACGCATGTAAACAAAAGAGATTATGCTGCATAGAGTGACATCACCCTGAGAAGAGGTTGGTGCCTAGTGTGACATTTTAGGCCAATAATGCTGTTTTCCACACATAGACAGCCTTAAAGAGTTTTGGAAAGTCTTCACCTTTTCAGGGGTTTTACAAAATTTAGGTTTTCAGTGACCTTAAATATGTGGACCTACAGCCAATACATGGATGTAGCCCTAGTTTCCCTGGAAGAGGGTAGTGACACAAAGAGTTTTCCAAAGATACATGAGGTAAATATCATGGATTTGTTTTTTAGTTTGAAACATCAACAATTTAAAATAAAGAAGGCTTCAAACTAAGACAGAAAATAGTCAAAGACACAAAATATTCATTGACCACATTCTGCTTTTAAATTCATTTGGTACTCTTGAATATTTAGCAGGGACGATGACCCATATCCACACAGAGAGTTCATTGATAGTGACATTTCCTGTGTCATTAGTTATGCGTCATGTTTAAGCTTTCACTCAAACCTCTGTATGAAGTAGTGCAGCTCAGAATCAGTTTGAGGTCACAGTGTTAAACTATTCAGACAAAGTAAACACATCAAAAAACATGTCTGTCATCTTTCCATGCACTGAATGAGTAAGAAAAATGCCTCAGGTGTGGAAGTCAGGAGTAAAATAAGACATCCAGGCCTGACAATGGGGCTGTCAGTTCTTCAAGGGCAGACATCTGCGCAGGAGTGCACATCAGTCTTGTGTTAATATTGACAGCATGAAACGAGAAATGAGAGGTCATGACAGGAGGGGGGAGGGGAGCAGGGGAGGAAAGGAGAGTCTGGACACTTAGAGGTAGTGACAGAATAAGGGATGAAGATGAGAAGAAAGTGAAAGAACTGAAAAGAAAAGGAAGTCTAGTTAGAAGTAGATTTAAACTGTCAGCCCCCTGAAAATTAATATTTCATGCTTTTTCTTTGCCCAATTTAGGGGCACAGTGTTGGGGATAGCAGCCCTCTCTCTCCACTCTCAAGATGTAACCTCTTTTCTCTATCACTTTGGGAATTTTTGTTCACAGTAAACAAGCCTCAGCAAAGGGGATCTGAGGACATCCACAGAGCGCATACATCATCCTGTCACCTGACTTGTTGGCACTGATTCTCAGGGATGAGAAAATGGACGAGAAAACATGTTTGTCCTGCCCTGATGTGGACATCATCGCACAGTAAAAGCTTTGGTCGTTATCTGCTCCAAACACCTTAACATAATCAGATTGTAAAAGCAACACTTCTGATGTCCTGGGGCTTTTATGAGATGCTGACACATCACTTGAATAATATACCCTTAACTCAGATGGAATGCCTTGTTGCATTATGTACAGGGATGGGACAATGTTGGCAAAATATACAATACATTGTCATAAAACCAGAATAATAAAATTTGATAAGTGTCCAGCAACAATCAAACAACAATGATAGCATGGCAGCAAGAATGTAAGTTCTTAAAAAATAACAATGGGCAAATTTTCAATTTAAGTATCTTAAAGGGTGGACAAATTCTTACCCAGGAGTTAAATCTTGGGCAAAAGGAAACATTTTAGAAACATATAACAATCCCGATAATAATTTTGGAAATTTTATGACCTTATTTTAATCATCAATGGTATCAACATAAACTTAAAGGTGTAGTCAGCGATCTTCTAATCTAATGCACTATTTGTCAGAATCACCGTATTTCTCTTCTCCATCCACAAGATGTCACCACTGACAGCATGTTGAAAAAAAAAGTCCAGTTTCAATACACAGCCTTGGCTCTGAATTCCAGCAGGTAAATACTGTGGCTCATGCAGAGTCACCAAAACAGGGTACACCCCCCCACATCCAGGGGGGGCACAGTTAGCGTAAGAGAGAGATACAATATGTGCAGTAGCAATGGCTGAAAAACAGCCCAAAAGAAAAAGTCAGAGGAGTGAAAAGTGAAAAAGAAGGGCTATGACCATGAAAGAGCGAAGACCCAGGTCAATATTGGTGTTGCTTTCTGACGGTGGAAGGAACTCCGTGAATAGAAAGACCTGAAAACGGACGCAGATGTCGCCGTCTTTCTGCTGGATAGGTAAGCAACATTAGCTTTGTGGTGCTTCACACAACAGTAGCAGCCATCGGGCATTCATCTTATTGTCTAATCTGCCCAAATGTACTGTTGTCGTGATGTTATCAATAATGGCAGTCAAGTTGTCTGACGAGTCGGGGTTACCTTAGCTATGTTGGTCAGCTATGCAGTTTCTACGGCCGTTTCCATGATGATGTACGTCCATCAGCTTTTCGGGGGTGGAGCCAGGGGTGAGGTATGAAGGGAGAGGTGGATCTAAAATCGTTTATCAACAACCTCTCCACTCATTTTCTCCAACATCGCTGACTACACCTTTAAGCAGGGTACGTACTACAAGGTTATCTCCCTGATTCAGAGCTCTGCTGAGAGCCCTCTCAGCCACTTCACTTATGGTCAAGAAACTCAGAACACATAACTTCAAAAATACTGAAATATCCGATCGGATATCCTGATGTGCAGAAAGAACACCAAGAGCAGCAGAGCATGTCTTCTGTGTTTTGACATGTAACAAATCAGGAAGCAATCCAGCCAGACAGAAAGCACAACAAGTGAAGCCATCTCAAAGGCTGCAGACACCAAGATAGAAGTTAGACAGGCTTCAGAAATGGAAAAGCAACAATCCAATTATTCATATAAAAAATCCCATAAAACATGACACAACCGCATGGACAAAGCAACCTTCACTTCTTAATTGCTCATTGCACTCCAAGTTTGTTTACACTAAAGTTGCAACGATTTTCATGAAAGTGTCATTTGAAGTTTGCTGTGTCAATAATCTTCCTGCAAAAAAACAAAATCAAATCCAAAACAAATCTGATTAATTGTCATTAACTATTATGTTGGGTCTCTGACAGTTTCACAATCTGTTGATATTTAAATGTCCTAATGTGTGTTCAGTGCTTAATGCTTATCAGTTATTTTTTCATCCTAAAGAGAGAGCACTGTCTAAATCAAACAGATACTTTGGAGAATTTAGTGCCAAATGTGGAGATCCTGATACCCAGTTATTGGGGGATTTTTTACATTTAGTCCCCAAAAATTGCAGGTGAATTCATGCACACTGTCTGAATTGCACAAAAGATAGATTGGACAATCACTTTAACAGACAGATAGACAGATAAGTACATACAAAGATGGGTAGATAGTAGGGGAAATAAAAAATGATGAAATCAAATTCAAAGACGCGCAAAATAAAAGCACAAAATAAGAAACGCGAAGGGGCGCACACACCACTGGTGATTTTTTACCCTCCTTGCCTACTGTAGCAAAACACTTGCTTCAATAAAGAGGAAGACGAGGTGAGGGAATTAGCTGACGCTCCTTCATCAAATAAATCAGTTGTGTGGACCCATGTAAAAGACGAGAGAACGGTGAGAAGATTGCGGACAAAACAACAACCTTGTGCAAAATATGCAGCTACAGTTCGCTGTATACTGCTGCAAGTTCAACTACCAGCTACTTTGAACTGGAGACAGGCAGCAACTGTATGTTTTGTGTGTTTGTGCATAAAAAAAACAATATTTGATTTTTTGCATCTACTGTTGAGTTGACAGAATTTGATCATACTCAGAAGTATATGCACTGTTATAGGCTAAATATTATAGTTCACAGTTCAGACATTTATAGGTCTAAACTGCAGCTCTGAGGACTGCTATTTGTTTTCCTTTTCATTCAAGAATGTAGTTATCCTGATTGCTACAACAACAAAGCACTTTTTATTGAGACTTTATGTTTGTATTTGCACTGTAGTCAAAATAAGGGAAAAAAACTACAATTTTGTTTTTTTTTTCAAAGAGCATTTATTTTTTACTGATGCAGCAATGTTTTTGTATGTCTGCATAAGAAGAAAATAAAGAAGATGAGATTTTTGCACAACTTCCTACTGTTGGGGATTTTCTATAATCTTTATTTTGTATCATGAGTATTTCGTATTGTGAGCCCTGTTTCGTATTTCAAATCTTTTTGTGACTTGACTATTTCATAACACTCCTAGTAGATAGGCTGACTTACTCATAGATAAGAGGCAGAAAGATTGGCTGATAGTAAGGTCAACATGTAGGTAGATATAAACTTTATTAATCTTTGAGGTCATTCAACACAGAAAAGTAAATGAAATGAGGTATTAAGAATTTCATTTCTGTTTCTTTTGAGAGGAGTTTAAGCACTTTACATTTTAAAAATACATTTGCATCCAGAGTCTCTTTTCCACACATTTTCAAAAATTGCTAATTTACTTGTACAATTAAGACAGTATGCAGTCTTGGAGAATTCAATTCAAGTAAAAGTCATTATTGATTGTTTAACAAATCATGTAAAGACTGATGTTTTTTTTGTGTGTGTATAAAAGATCTATCTCTATTTGGGATGGGAATGAACCATCCATCTTCTTGCTGTAAGGCTCACACTCTAACCTGTTGTGCCACCTTGACACCTATAATCTTAAATAATAACAAAAAATGCTTCTGAATTTTAGGCTAATATGGTTATTAAGGCAATACATCACCCATAATAGATTTTAAATACTTTCATTTGTATCAAATTGCCTTTTTAAAAATGATTTACATCCCCATCAGCTTAGCCCTAGAGAACAACTGGTCTTTATTTGGTCCACATTTAAATCATATTTACAAACAATAGACATTGGAAACCTGGACTGTTTAAAATGATCCACATAAACCACCACATCTAGAGTGGACATAAAAATATCAGAAAAAACTATCAATAGTCTTACATTTTCAATGTAATTACTTATAATATCCAAACAAAAATATTTTAAACAATATTTCATCTAGTCTAAACATTTCCAATGTATAATTGTATCCAGTTTCTAAAGAAGACGGCAGAGTAACGTCGAAACATGTCAAGGTAACCATACCTTTTTGGTCTTAAGAAAAAAACAGTAAAAACACTTATGTTCTAAGAAGACAAGATGAATCTAATCAGTAATATAATTGTATCCTTACCCATGAGATAGACTGTGTCACATGTCCATGGGAAATATTTCACCAGGCCATATGGGCCATACACAAGTATTTGGAAACATAAGAACCTTCTAAAAACAAAACTTGAAAGATGATAAAACAATGGTACACTGCGCTAGGCTTGAAGCTGCTCTCCCTTATGTATGACCTAACTTTGCCCCTGGCTACCTACTCTTTCCCCTCACAGGATGCTAATTGTTATGGTAATTTTTTTTCTTCTCAAGGAACTAATGATGAGGGATGGATCTGCCTAACAACCTAAAATCTGGCAACCACATCTGGTAAGCAAGGTACAGTCTTGTGGCCAATGTAACTCTAAGTGGTTCATCTGTAAATAATCTTTACACAGAGCATTTTATGTCCTGTTTTCAAATCAGCATCAGCACAAATCATATGAAAATAAATTATACTGTCCTGTCCTTTACCACCTTTACATGCCTTATAAGCCCAAGTGTTTCCCAGCTCTATACTGAGGGCGATATAGTGTAGGGGATTGCAGCACTGACCAACACTCTGTTTAATTAAAGATCTTCTTGGCTCTTACAAGTGCTTTGAACAATTTGATGCTCTGCTTATGGGAATGTATGATCAGCCCAGGCCAACGATAGGAGCCTTACTCTTGTCTCTTGGGTCTTATTTATTGATGCACCAGGCTTCAGAGCAAGCTTTACTGTACGCGCATGTGCTTATGAAAGCTTTGATTTATATTTTTTCAGCCCGGGCCTCAGCATGTCTCTTCCAGGGACAAAGCACCAACCATTTTTAACCTCAGATCCCTCTACAGTATCAATCTGCACTGACTCGGCCGCCCTCCTCTGTCACCCAGCATGGGTGCTGTTCCAGCCCTGAGAGGGGAGTCGTGTCACGCTGTCCCGATTTGGACTCAGAGGCTGCTTTAATCCTTACAGCTTGACGTTTCATGGCCAGAGGAGATGCTAAGCTGGTAATTTACGCCGTCAACTTCCTTCTGCTGACATGAACATGACACGAGCATTCCTGAGAACAATCACGGACACAGCATGACACATGAAAATGATGTACCATCCACACCTGGGTGCACGTGCCTGTGAGTGGTTCCTATCACTTCCTGTCCCATCAGCGCACCAGTACACACATGGTAGAGTCTGCACTGCCAGTTTGGGTAGTACTATGAGCCTGTGAGAGAAAAAAAACGCCCTCCAAAAATGTAGAAGACGCCTGAGTGTGCTCATCATCCTCAGTGAAGCATATCTCCAGCTGTGCGCGTGCATGTGCGGATGTGTGGGTGTGTGTGTGCAGGAACCAAAAAAGACCTTCTCTGTCACCTCCTTTAGCCTCTCCCTCCTCCTCCTGGAATATCAATGAGCAACTTGAGACACAAACACATGGTACTTAAAAAGAGCGCAGAGACTCAATTACATCATCAGCAGACTTATAAAATGCACCATTATGATCCACTCTGTTAACACCAGATGAACTCTGCAGCAAGAATCAGGGTTCCCACCTTTACTAGACAGCAATTTTTAGGGAATTTTAAGGACGATTCTATGACAATTGAGCCGATTATAAGGTACAAATCACCAATATGTTCCTTTCTGTGAAAGGCTGATTTAACAGATGTTTAAGACCAGGCTATAATCACATAACCAAAGGCCATAACCAAAAGGGAAACCTCAAGTTAAGGAAAGTGCATGTAATTATGATAAAATGAAGATTCAATAAAATAAAGATAGATTTGTCAACAACATGAAAACAGAACTAAAAGAAAAATACTGCTTCTTTTCAAGAAATTTCAATATGGAAATATTTCCAGTGGTTATAAAGAAAAGCAGATGCTGTAATGTCTCGCTGGGTATAATATTTTTCTTCTTTTCATCTTTGGCACTGATGCAGAGAAAAGAACTGTGTTAAAAGTAACACTTGAAAAAGTATGTGAGGGATAAGATACAAGTTAAATGTTCATCAAACTTCATGTCTGGGTCAATATGTCATATTTTTTTCAATATCTGTTCATCTCCTTTGCTCTATCATTATGCTTGAATTAAAGATTAATTTGTCACTTACAGAAGCCATATTTTGGTCTGTCTCTGGTTCATGTTATTCATTTTAGTGACTGCAAGGCTGTGTTCACAATGTTGCTTTTTATTAAACCTTCTAGTTTAGTATAACCAAGTACCTCTCAGTCCATCTGAGATCTGTTTGAGCTCCTGCACGTTCTCTGTGTGGGGAAAGTCGACTCTGATTGGTTGACCAGTCTCCCCTTGTGGTCAATGGTCAGTTCAGTGCTGCTCGGTGCCATGTTGTGAGCAACTCTGCGTTTATTCTACAGTCTCTGCTTTACTCTAGGCTTGCCAACCTGAACAATGGACTTAAACTGCTAATGAAACAATGGTGGAACGTTACACTAGTGGGTCTTTACGAGGGGCCCAGGGGAACAAGCCATTTTGGCAGCTACTGTAAACAGGAGGAGAGGGAGAAATCCAAAAGCCACTGACTTTTTGTCTTATGCCTAGAATCACACTGAAGAGATATGCAAAACACAGTAAATGGTTTGCAGAACTTTAAAACATGCATAATTTGGACCTTTAAAACAACACCATATGGGAATTTAGTTTGGTGCACTCTGGTGCTAACTAAAGTCTCTCAGTGGATACAAGAGTGACAACATGTAGTTGTTGACAAAGGGTGGTGACATCTACAGACATGTCCTCTGACAAGGTACATTAATAACAAGCAAATATGACTCAGTGTCAACAGCTCATTGTTGCTCAACTGTTAGCATATGGAGTGTGTGCATGTATACTAAACTTTTGCCATCTTGTCTATAGTTCTCTGCTAAAATGCCTGTGTGACCAAACCATGATTTTGAGGTGAATGAGTGGCACGCTGTTACTTTTATCAGTAGTTAAAATAGTAATGGCGTTATATCCAAGGGCCAGTCTCTGGGGCTGAAAAAATTAAGAAAATGTGAAGGTGCCCAAAACAGCAGTTCATTGAACATCTGCTTGAGGCTGGCTGCAGGAAACCCAGGAGTTTCATGATTGTGTGAGGAACAAATACATATTTTTATAGCTTAGTTCAACAAACGGCTTCTGTATTGATATGTAATTATCCAAAGGTTTTCACTGTTGAGGGCAGGGGGTGATTTTTTTTTTAGATCATGTCCAATTTTATTTTCTTGAGGATTCCTGGTTTTTAGAGACACTATTGACAATGTTTCCAGCCTGTGCAGTAACATTATCAGTCAGATAGCCCTACTGCAAGTCCCTTCTCAATTTGGATGCAATGTCTGTGGTTTGGTTGATCTAAAGTTTGGTTGAGAAGGTGTGTGCAGTATGGCAGCATCCACAGATTGGCCTCGACAGTGTTCCAAAATCCCCTATGATAATCCAATGGCTAATGCCATAGCCTTTGTCTAATTTTACTTTAATTTTGGACAGTCAATGATTAATGTCTAATTTTCCTCTGAATTGCCCCCAGGAAACAGATAAACAACAGTTAGTATTAAAGAAAAGAACCATCAATGTATTTTACACCAATCTCATTCAAAATAATGGTCATATAATGTTAACACAAATGTTCTATAACCTCCTATCTCATGTGTTACTCTTTAAAAGGTACTGCTTCTTGATCTACAGCTGCTTCTTTGAAGTAATCTATTCTCACTGCTCTTATTGTCCATAAAATACTGCCTCAATTTGATTTAACTGGATTTGAGATTGCAAAGCTCTAAGATTTTTACACTGCAGCTTACACTCACTCATCTACACCATGTTCAAAGACTGACGGTAGAGGATGTTATGTAAACTCTAAATCAGATTTGCCTATGCTATTTAATCATATTTACACCCAATGAGAGTTCATTTGTCTTTGTCACAGAAACATGGGACATCAGGAGCTGGGGTACCAACCCCTAAACTTATGATAAAGAGTTGACCAATTGTACCACTGATGCACGGAAGCCCCTTAATCAGTTGAGGCCTTTCAAATCATAGTTTAATCTTTATGGGAATCTGATAGGAAGTTAGGAAAATGATCTCGTGCTTTTCCAGGACAGCGCAGGCCATTCCAGGACAATTTGCCTTTCTCTCAGTTTCCATATGTTTCAGAATCACTGGAATAACCTTAAAATCTCCACACCTCTTTATAACTTATCCACTAAGTACTTTTCCAGGAATTTAGCATCTAGTCTTGATTACACTGAGTAATTCAGTTTAATTCAGTGCAGTTTAGTACAGTAAACCATGGTCTTGTTTGCATTTCCACTGCCAACTGTACCATAGTTTCCTGTAATCTGTTTCCACAAGTGCTTTGGTTCAGTTTCGTTTAGCTTGGATCAGTATAGAAGACTGAGTGGAAAAGGAGAGGAGCCAAGCATACCAATCTGACCCTAAAGCACAGAGCTTAAAACAAAGCTGTCTACCAGGAAATGTTAATTGCTAAAATCCTCTAAATGGTCTGATACATGTCAGTGTGATACAATTATTTGTGATTCCACTGACAAAAGTTGGTAGAGGTACTAAATGAAGTCATACACATGGTCCAATTTTTTGGCCCTCTTCTGTTGGGTAACCTGATACACCAGTGGACAGTTTTACAAATCCATTGGATATATTTTACAAGTCAACCTGGGCAGCATCACACAAAATTGACTGTGAAGGGCATACTAGAAGGTGACTGGGTGAATGTATTGTCTGTCACATTCATTCATTCATTCATTGCCTTTTGCAACAGTGCCACAGCAAGGTTCCGCTATATTTACACCGAGGTACGTTCACATTAATGCTGTGAGGCTGCAATATCTGTGCCCATTCACGCATGCCCCCACATACACACAAAGGCAGAGACGCTCAATCGCAACCCTCCTGTCTCCCACTTAGTCCCCCTGCCTCCCTCTCTCCAATATCACCCCTTTGTTAATACCTCTAGAGAAAGAACAAAGAGGAAGTCAACTTATTCCCTCAGTTACATCTTGACATTAGTAGTAGCAGTATGAATTGGGCTAGTCATTTCTTGCTTTTAGCACAACCAAAGCACAGTTGATATGAGATCTAACTAACAGAGTAACAAGTGTACCTGTCCAGGTGGAGCTTGGTACAATGCAGTGTACTATACCAAGCTTTACTCAGCCAAACTAGAATGCTTGGTGGAAACTCAGGCTACGTTTACACGGACACTCCTGACTTAAAGACGCAAAGATGTGTCCTTTGCGTTTTAGAATTCTTCTGCTTTCAGACAACGACGCTAGAGACATATGGACCCGCTGTAGTATGCATGCTGGTTCAGTAGATGGCGCTGTAGGTCTGCAGAGAGGCAGTGCTTCTACAATACATGTACGAAGAAGAAAAACTTTTCACAAACAAAAATGGCGAATAGACGGACAGAGACGGGGGAGTTTCTTTTCTGGGCAACAAATCAGTTCGGACAAAAAATCTGTCTGGATAGTTTTGACTGGATAACAAACCCAGCACTGTAAGAGGCTCACACGTTACTCGGCAGACAGCCGAAGCTGTTGTTCCTGGTATGCACGCGCAGCCTTCATCTGAAAGAGTCCTGCACATGCAGTGACGTCAGCGTTTCACCATGAAACGCTCCAATGCGGGTTTACACGGAGCTGCATGGAGAGCGTTTCGAAAATTTTCTACCCTAGAGCCTGTTTTCAAAAGTTACCGTTTTCAACTTGTTTCAGTGTAAACGCAAGCCCAAAGCACAATGAAAACTTATCGGATTTGACCTTTTTCAGCACCGTGTAAACGTAACCTCACCTCCATTTAGAGAGAGATAGGTTTGCTTGTGGTGTGCTTAGTTCAGGTACACAACTATTTGCATTTCAAATGTCAGAAATTAGCAAATCTGTACCATCATTCTTTTTTGTCATCCTTCTGATGGTGTTAAAAGGATGCCTGTCCTAGTGCAGTCTGGAAAAAGAAAGATCATGCCCTCCTGTGTAATAGCCACAATAATGGAAAACACAATTTTACCTGTGGCAAGCATCCTTCTCTTAAAGTCCCCATATTAGTCGCTTTTGTTTTGACAAAAGTGACAATAAGTGTGCAGTATCAGGACTTCTCCTGCCCCTCCTGTAAATAGCACTAGTAGCTGCCTGAAATGGCTCTTTCTCTACACCCCCTGAATAGACCTACCACTACGACTTCCTACCATAATTTCATCGGCAGTTCAAGACCTTGGGTGGCAATCCCAGTGCAAAGCATAGACCATAGAGTGCAGATTTGTTGACAACATGGCTTCCAGCTGCACTGAAGTGACAGTTACCACAGAATAGACCAGTCAAATTTGTCCCACAACAGGAAGGAGCCTTTGAGGAACAGGAACTCTAACAGAGCATCATAGACAAACTGAGAATACAGCTGGATCGGGGAAACTCAGTGTACAAAAAACATACTTTTTTTAAAACATAAGCCATTGTAAAAAATATTTAAGCACACTTTGAAATTAAATAACCTGAGTCAAGATGAAAGTTGGTCTCTTAATACAAAATGTATCCTTTTCTTGTGATAAACAGCCACAAACTTCCTTTTTTGCTTTTGTTTTCTGTTTTGTGTTTTTGCAGCCACACTGTTACATAGCTATGATGTAGCACTATAGTGGGTAGCAACCATCCAAATACCATTTATGTATGCTCATGCCCTGCGCAAGTGGTCTGGGTTTGATTACCACTTTGGGCACATTTGCTGCGTGTCTTCCCCTACCCCCTCTTCATCTTTCCAAGTCTATTCACTGTCTTCTATTATCAAAACATACCTAAAATGCCCAGAAAATAATATCTTAAAGTAAGAAAGAAGCTAAGAAATTTTCAGGGGTTACCTTCCCAGCATGTGCCAAACCCCTTGTAGTATTTTTAGCCTAAGTGCCCCAACACAGGGGTTTAATTTGGTACCTTCCCCAACTTTTGACGTTGGCAATAGCGATAATGACGTACTGAACCAGACCACTTGAAACCTACCATACTTTCCAACCTCTTTCCAAAAACCCAAAGCAGAATCCATTTTCCTGATGTTTGAAATCAAAGCCAAATAACCCTCAAATCAAACATCATCTCCTGAGTCTGTGCAAGCTCCCACACAACCGCTTTCTACATTAACACATCAAAGTTAACGTTAAGAAAATATGTCACGTCAGTCTCTGGTCCTGTGCCTGTTTTCCCACGTTATCCACATACTCCAGTGTCTATATACAGAAGCAGCTTGCTCTCTCTCTCTCTCAGGACTGAAGAGATCACCTGAGAACACACACCTACACACACAGCGGTAAAAACAGGAAGCTTCTGTCCACGGTGCCAACAGCTGAGGGAAACATGTCTAGAAGGGGATTTCTGGTGAAGGTTGAGGAGAGATGCAAAGGAGACAAGGATGGGGGGGTTTGAGGAGGAGGGGTGAGAGGAAGGTGAAGGCTTTTTGGGATGCAGCCCTCCAAATACATCCCCTTCTTCTCCCTCACATCAACACCTAGGCTTCACTGCATTCTCCTCCTCCTTCTTCCTCCTCTTCATCTCACTCCAGCACAGTGATGCGCACACTAGCCTGCTCTTTATCAATGACGTTAAGCCTCTTATCCTTTTTTATTCCTCACTCAGCTCGGTGTGGGGAGAGGGGAGTGGGACTCTGGAGGGATAAATCATTGTTAGTAGAGGGAGGGGAGAAGGTACAAGAAAAATCAGCCATCTCCCTTACCTTTGCCGTCTGGTGAAGAGGAGAGCCTCCTCTCTCCTCCTGGAAGGACTGGAAGCCAGAGTGCGCACACACACTCACATTCACACAAGCATGCACTCACTCACTTACACACGCTCTCTCCCTCTCTGTCATGCACACAACGACGAGGAGGAGGAGGAGAGGAGGACTGGCTTCTCAAGCGAGCGCACACTGCAGGCTGCCGCTTGCCTGGGAAAGCCTGATGCGTTCCTCCCTCCAGGCAGGAGCACACATTCCCATCTCAAAGGCTCTTTGTTGGGGCTGATTCATCCCCGGCTCGGTGGCTGAGTGCTGGTCGGGGTAGCGCTGCCTGCTCCTGAGGACGCACAGGGTGACCGCACAAAGAAAAGAGACAAAGCCATGAAGAGGAAAGGCAGCATCCAGGAGGAGAGAGTATCACGGCCCCATGCAGCTCCTTCCATCCCCCTCCTCTCTCTCCTTCTCCTGCTCTCTCTCTCTTACACACACGCTCTCCCTCCCTCTCTCTCTTTATCACCTCCCTCCTTCTCCGCCTCCTCCCACTCCCTTATTGGGCTGTAAGAGAACTGATAGCAGCATGAGTCTGTGTTTCTGGATGGCTCGGTTTATAAAGGATGGTTTCTGGTGACTGTAAGGGGAGCGCAGGGCTCCTCCACACCTCATCACCTGGGATACCTTTCACCCACCTCCCCGCCCTCCCTCTCTCCCTCCTGTCGCCTTTGCACGTAATATGGGTGACATGAGAGCATGAGGGCGCTGTGCTCACCCGGTGTGCTGCTGTTCAGTTGAATGCATTATCCATGCAATGACAGGGTCAGGGATGGCAGATGGCAGGAGGGGTTGTTGGATTTGAGTGTGAAATATGGTCGGATTTATCACTCTTAAGTCCACTGTGAACAAGAAAGTCTTTGTGTGCTAAGTGGGGCTGGGGAATGTTTCAGTGTTTAAGATTTTGTTTTATTAAATAAAGGATAAGACAATAATAAATGAATGGGCCTGTAGGAGTATCTTTTCTTCAGTCTATGCAAAAAATACATTTCATTGTTTTATGTAGGCTATCATGGCTTAAAATATGCAGGGGTAGGCCACATGTGCCTAAAACACACGATGCAGACACATAGTGAAAGTTTTCCTTATTCAACCTTTTATCAGTATACTGAGGCAGGACATAGAGATGTTTGTATTGTAGAGCTGACTGATTCTGAAATCCTGCAAATCTGTCTTGCCAACCTTCATTGTCCAACAACTTCACTCAGCCAAATGCTTAACAGCCCAATCAGGGAAGAGAGGCGGGAGCTGCAGATATGACAACAACAGGAAGTGACTGCATGTTTGAAAACAGTGGCAGCTTCTGAAGCAGTCTCGATGACTGCATTTTTTTTTTTTATTGACTCAATTTCTTCTGTAAAAGAGGAGCAAAGAACGTCACTTGAAGCTTGTCTTACGAGAAATCATGTTTTGGCTCTTTCCCTGACCGGAGGTTTACTGCTGAGAAACTAAGAGATAACGTGGAAATCCTCCACGGACATACCGGTTAGTCTGTGGTCGTCAGGGTTACTTGTGATACTTGGCGAAATAAGCTCTCCTCAGAAGTTTACTGGGAAAACTTGATAGGGATTGTCTTTGACATACATGTAAGTTTTTAACGATACATCTGTGTGGTATACTTTAATGTAAGCCAATAGTCTAAGGTAGTTTAAGCTAACTGTTGTTAGTCATTAGGTGATACATATAGCTGCCATGAATGCTACGTCTTGATATGCTTGATATGGATTGGTCTGTGATGAACCAAATGATCGTCCAATCACAAGCTGCTATTGTTTTTGAAGGTTCTAGCCCTGAAAATGTTTTCGAAATGCTCCTTCCCAGATGGATTAGTGAAATATTTCTGTGGCAGATATATGGAACTGTTCATCTTGAGTGTCAGGTTATAAAGATGTATGACCATTGATAATGGTAAACGAACCTGAAAAAATATATTAATTGGGAATTATGATTCAGATTCTTTTTCAAATGGGTCATTTATTTTATTACTTGAAAAATCAATATTTGGTACTGTAGAAAGTTGTAATTTCATTTTTTTTTAATGTAAAATTTCTTAGAATTGAGCATTTAGAGGTCTATTTACATATGACCCCTTTCCCACCTCTCCAGTGCCAGACAGAGAAACTGCAAGAACACTTTCCACTGTCAGGGACAAGAGTGAACAAATATACAGTTGTGCCCAAAAGTTTACACCCCCCAGCAGAATTTCTGATTTTTCTGCCTTTTCTCAGAAAATATTAATGGTAACACAAAAACCTTTCTGTCACTCATGGTTAGTGGTTGGGTGAAGACATGTATTGAAAAAAAGATAAGTTTACTCTTTTTAAATCATATTGACAACAGAAACTTCAAAAATGACCCTGTTCAGAAGTTTACACCCCCTGGCAGTTTTGGCCTGATAACTTGCACAAAATTTGACACAAATGGGTTTGAATGTCTACTAAAGGTAACCATCCTCACCTGTGATCTATTAGCTTGTAATCTGTGTTTGTGTATAAAAGCTCAGTGAGTTTCCGAGCTCCTGACAGACACGCACATCTTTCACTCAGTGCTGCGTTGAGATTTCTGGTTTCTGCGTCATGGGTAAAGCAAAAGAATTGTCAAAAGATCTGCGAGAAAAGGTAATCCAACTGCACAAAACAGGGAAAGGATTTAAAAAGATATCTAAGGAACTGAGGATGCCAAGAAGCACTGTTAAAACTCTAATTAAGAAGTGGAGAGAGAGGGATTCAGTTGAAACCAAACCACGGTCAGGCAGACCAACAAAAATTTCAGCTCCAACTGCAAGGACAATTGTTAGAGATGCAAAGAAAAACCCTCAAATAACTTCATCTGAAATACAGGACTCTGAAAAAAATTGGGGTGGATGTTTCAAGATCCACAATAAGGAGACACTTCAAGAAACATGGGCTGCATGGTCGGGTCGCCAGAAGAAAGCCATTTCTACACAAATGCCACAAAATATTCCGCTTACAATACACCAAACAGCACAGACAAGCCTCAAAACTTCTGGAACAAAGTCATTTGGAGTGATGAGACCAAAATTGAACTTTTTGGCCACAACCATAAACATTACATTTGGAGAGGAGTCAACAAGGCCCATGATGAAAGGTACACCATTCCTACTGTGAAACACAGAGGTGGATCACTGATGTTTTGGGGATGCGTGAGCTACATAGGCACAGGAAAATTGGTCAAAATTGATGGAAGGATGAATGCAGCATGTTATCAGAAAATACTGGAGGAAAATCTACACTCATCGGCCCAGAAGCTGCGCATGGGACGTTCTTGGACGTTCCATCATGACAATGATCCAAAACACAAGGCTAAATCAACCTGCCATTGGCTACAGAAGAACAAAGTGAAGGTTTTAAAGTGGCCATCTCAGTCTCCTGACCTCAATATCATTGAGCCGCTCTGGGGAGATCTCAAACGTGCAGTTCATGCAAGACAGCCCAAGAATTTACTTTTTGCCAAGAGGAATGGGCAGTTTTACCATCTGAGAAAATAAAGACCCTCATCCACAACTACCACAAAAGACTTGAAGCTGTTATTGATGTTAAAGGGGGAAACACAAGGTATTAAAAACTGGGGGTGTAAACTTTTGAACAGGGTCAGTTTTGAAGTTTCTGTTGTCATTATGATTTAAAAAGAGTAAACTAATCCTTTTTTCAATAAATGTCTTCACTCAACCACTAACCATGAGTGACAGAAAGGTTTTTGTGTTACCATTCAGATTTTCTGAGAAAAGGTCAAAAAATCAGAAATTCTGCTGGGGGGTGTAAACTTTTGGGCACAACTGTATAATAACTTTCAAAGGTGCATGTGTGAAAATGACTTCTATTTTTGTTGTTGTTAATCAAACCAGTTTCAATGTCATTTAATTTTTACATTAATCATGTATTAAAGTTGGGCGGCACGGTGGCGCAGCTGGTAGAGCGCTTGCCTCACAGCAAGAAGGTTCGTGGTTTGATTCCCGGGTTGGGAGGGCCGTTCTGTGTGAAGTTTGCATGTTCTTCCCGTGCATGCATGGGTTCCCTCCGGGCACTCCGGCTTCCTCCCACTGACCAAAAACATGCTCATTAGGTTAACTGGTGACTCTAAATTGCACTTGGGTATGAGTGTGAGCGTGAATGGTTTTCTGTCTCTCTATGTTGCCCCGCGATCGGCTGGCGACCAGTTCAGGGTGTACCCTGCCTCTCGCCCGATGATAGCTGGGATAGGCTCCAGCCCCCCGCAACCCCAAAAGGGATAGCCGGGTATAATGAATGAATGAATGTATCAAAGTTGTTCATTCTTGTTCTGTGACAACCATTTGTTATTTCTTGGCAAGAGTGTATAAGGATATGCATGTGCAATACTCTTGAAACAAGTCAAGTATACATTTTGGTCTTTATCACCCAGCCCTACATGAAAGGACAAGAAACTTTGACATCATCCCGACTAACATGCTCATTATTCCACTAAAACGTTCCCCTCTCTTTTCACCACAATCATTTCCTGAATAATTCATACAGCAGCTAAAAACAGACACAAAGCAGGAAAATGTATTAAGGTCAACTCATGCAGAAGTGCTGTGCTCTGAGAGCCAGATTTAGGGCATTCATGTTATACTTTCGATATGAGAGACTCATGCAAACATTGGCACTAAAACAGGCCAAGACTATTTTGCCCCTTCTTACACATCAAAGAAACTCATGTAAAAATGCTCCCCAGAATCAATCTGCATAACAACAGACAGAGCTGCTGGGGGTATAGCAGACACAACTCTTCCTGTCTTTAAGCCCCACTTTTCAACTTTACTGTCACGGATTTATTACTTTGGTGATATTTTACAGCTTTGCATGACTTACTTTGTCTTTCCTGTGAGTTAAGAGCTGCTAACAGCACTTAAACAATTATAAAATTGATACATTTAAGTGCAAAATTGTCATATAAAAACAGCTGTTTGCTTTCATCTGCAAAATCAGTTACATCTTTGCCTGGATCATTAGTTCAATTTATGCTAAATTTTTGTTTACTGAGTAAACAGTGTATGACTGTTAATTATATTTACTGGTCTCTGTGCTTAATGAGAATGGGGGCATGGTATTTTTTGGTCATCTCTTTATGCATCTTTTAGTTTGTTGGTGAAACTGATATCTAGGTGATATCTAGGTATCTCGGTGTTAAGAAAGATGGACAGAGTGAGCCATCTTATCATTCAGCCTCTTTGGTAGAAAGAGAGGAGGAAAACAAACATGCATGCACCTGTCAGTTTATCGAGGCCAGCAAACTTACCTAGGATGTTTTTATTTATTGTGCGTTTAATTTATTTATTGATTATCATGACAGGCCTACCCATGTTCACCCTGCTTCAGTGGTTAAATCTAAGAGGACACAGGGACAGGGTCAAGGTTAAGGAGCCTAACCTGCATCCATTGTTTGTAACCAAATTTCTTGAAAACACTTTATGGGATCTCTCATAATTTTGTACAAATGTCTACTCTGACTTATAGATTTACTGGTTAATAAATGTTATCTAATTTAGAGTCAAAGTCATGAAGCCTCATGTTCATCCATGTCTTTTTGAGGCAGTATCCCAAAATTTTTGTTGCCATTTCCTTTAAACTTCCCTTAAATGTCCACTCTGACCTAAGAAATTTGATGTCAATATTTGAATGATAGCAGGACTGAGGTTAAGGTAGTGGAGTATTATCTTTATCCCTGGCTTGTAATTATAATCCTTAAAACCACTACAGATGTATATATTATACATGTAACAATTGTCCAATCTGAGTAAGTGATAAACTGGTAAGACTTTTGATTTCAGGGGTCAAAGGTCAAAGTCATAGAGGCTCATGTTCAGGACCTTTTTGTGATCATGATACCCAATTAATGTTTTGAGAAATTTCTTTAACTTTTGTATGAGTCCACTTCAATATTTATGATGAGATTGTGGAGGTCATACTCTATTCCATTGGACTCATGTTCATCCTTTCCTTGTGAGCACATTCTAAACACATGCCTGTAGGTTTTGTCAAGCTTTTCAGAGATATACACTTCATCTAAACATTAACTGAATACTTTTAGAATTCATTGATCAAGACCAACAGGCCACATGTTCATCCTCACCTTGTGGATGCAAGAATGCGCAAAATACAGGGAGGAGGAGATGCAAAAGTAATCATTAAGCATCCACAATGTGATTTATCAAACCCAAAACTGATTGTGCTCTGAGTTTTTGCTTCTGTATTTAGCACATTTGAAAGGCAGGTGCAAACTGGCACAGCGTTAAGCACAGGGGGCTGATGACGTTGAGAGGGAATCTTTCATGCGCATGTCAGCATGTTTGGGCTGTCATAAACAGCATTGACAGAACATTTTCCTTCATTTACCAAATTTCTGATGAATGACTCAAAGATTTGGAGGCTGTCTGTTGTTATGAAGAACTGGAAAAAGAGGGCGGATCCAATGTGCCATCATACTCATGCAGACACATATGTCAAGTAAACCCTCGCTGTTTTGTACTCTTAATACATCATTGAGGTAATTTAACCTTTGTAAAAAAAAAAAGACCTCTTCATAGCAGAATCATTCTGTCAGTCAGTGCTGATAAACAGATTGCGCAGATTTTCAGTTAAAAGACATTAAAGATAAATGCTCAGTCTGTGTGCCTGTAACTGTAAGATTTCTATTCACGTGAGAAGTTATCGGTGATGAAGCTGTGTAACTGTGAATACTGTCATTTAGATTACGTTTAGTATAAATGAGTAAAGGAAAATTTAAAATGATGGATTTAAATATGACATGAAACACCAGTGACACCAGTGTTCACCAGTGTGTTTATGTGCCTCAAACTCCATGGCTTCAAACTTCATTTTTCATTTATGGCTACTCTGCTCTCATAAACTCTCTTTGGTTTACAGGGCAATCAACACCACTTTTGTACCCGTTATCAATTGCACATACAGTCATAGTAGTTTAGTTTATTCACTTGCACATGCAATTTGGTGTTCGATCTTAATAGATCAGGCCCTTTGTGGGATATATACGCAACTTTGCACAAAAGGTCATCTGATTGAGGATGAATTGATACAGATTGTAGTTGTTGGGTCTGATGATCATACCTAACTGAGCTGAAATGATTAAACTGAATAGATTTTGAAGTTTGGAAAAAGATCAAGATTTGCTTTCATTGTGTAGCTATTGCACACATAGGAAATTCATATGTCCTGTAGGTGATCAACTATGTTTAACACAGAGGAAAACTGTACTGTTGCAGTGTTAATTTGCTCATTCTATATATTCTCTTTATAAATCTGAAGATAAAAACTCTCATTAATGTCTCTCTCATATAGGTAACGGCATTGTAAGTAAGAATAATTGCAAAGTTCTAAAAGTAATACAGCAAATTACATATTTAAATAAGTTATGTAAAAACCTTGGTCTGGTTTGATTGATTTTTCTTTTTGTAGGTGTTTTATAGTTAAATGAAGTATGAGTTATTATGTTGTGTTATGTCACTCTACTGACAGGATATTTTTAGACTTATTTAGCATATAACTCTGTAGTGACATAATGATAGTGATGAAGATTTACATTCCCCAGGGACTATAAAAGGGTTTATTCTAATGTATTTGTCAGCCTTGCTTGGCTTAATGACCATTCTAAAGAGGGCTTACTGTGACACAGAGAAGTCTTAAAGCAGGGTTTTATTAAAATGAAAGCCCGGGGGGCGCATAAGTGATACCGCCTTGATTGTTTGCATTTCAATTCAGTCCATTGTTTAGGATAAATCTGTGAGGATTACAGAAGGGGTTATCTGGGTTCAGCCTATACAGTGAGAGTACATGTGATATCTTGTGAAAAGCCAATGACATTTCCTGGTGACCTATAAATCCATATTAATTCTGACTGAGCGAGGTGACACAGCAGCAGAAATTAAGGAAAAAAATCACAATATCCCTCAGTATTTAAGCCCATTTATACAAGATTAGAGAGTAAATCTCGACGTCATTTTACAAAAACCAAAACGTTTGTAAAAAAAAAAAATCGGGTCACAAAAATCCAATGAAATGCCACGATTGTGCAAGAATTACCACAGGGCATAGTTTTATCTGTTTTAGTTCAGTAATCACATTTAAACCAACACTATGTAGTTTTTCCACCCTGATATAGTATTTCTAGAATCATTGTGATGGTACACCACCTTACTACTGGTTCAATGACATCTCTGTCGTGGCCTGAGGGGGTCTCTATCACCTTCACTGGCACTATGTTACTTTGATTTGGATGGTGGGAACACTTCCACACAAAAAAAACAACAAGTTTTAACTGTTTTGACTGCTGTACGGCATACATCACCCCCCCCTTGAGACAAAAGCTAAGTGTTGTGAAAAGGACAATATTAAGCAGTTTTTTAATTATTAAAACAGATTTATTGAACAGAATTAGTTTAAAGTAAATATGCACTTATTTTCCTAATTGAAATAGGGACCTCTAGCTCCCGCTCCTGGATAGTGGGTGGCGGTAATGCTTATCTGAGGTTGGATGCCACCCGCTATTAAACAAGAAGAAAAAGAAAGGTAAATGTAGCGTTGTTATCATTGCGGAAGCATCGAAAACCCGAAAAAAAGAAAAGTTTTATTGGAGGAGATGAAAAAAGAAAGCGGGAGAGTAACAAGCTAAATATCTGGACAAGGATAAACATTTGCCCGGCGTTCACTCGCTGGCATGAGCTGAAAGACGAAAAGGGATGTCCGACCGATGCTTATTTAGCCCTGTTACTGTTGGACTTGAAAGTTCGTGATGATTTATTTGAAAAGAAACATGATCAGGCTGTACCTTATCAGTCCACATGGTTTATTTGTCTCTTGGGATGTCCTGTCAACTCACTTCCCCTCCCTCTGTATGTCAACAAATGCACGTTGGTGTGAGCCGCTCTGTTTTCGTCAGTGCAGTTACACTTAACGACCATAGAGGCCCCTAGAGGACTGAAAGTCGTAATCTTACATAGTGGGGCTTTAAATAGGGTAAATCTAAATATACATGAGGATATTTATGTTTATTTGTAAATATGCTTATATATGCATTTTACTTCCCATAAGTCTGGAGTGGTTGTCACTTGGCTCTTGGAGTGCAGTAGGCCTACATCACCTTCTTATATTTCTTCTAGATATTAGATTAACATTTAAGAGGATATGGGTCAGTAAGGTCATCAGAAAGTAAGTAAGAATTAAGTTTTAAGATTTAAAAGGATTAAAGTAAAATATGACATGTCATATTTGGTATTTTAAAGTTAGGAAAAACAGTATGTCTAAAATCAGCAAAATCCAAAATCAGTCATCCCTACCGGTCCACTGCCTTAATGTTAATTCATAAAAATGCAAGCTAGCATTAATACATTTTTGCATTTGTGGTTGAAAGTGATTTGCAGGAAACCCATGATTCCTGCACTATGATGAAAGGTCAGTGAAGAGACCCTTTGACCTAACATACATCCTTATGTTCTACTGTTAAGTCATACAATCTTCAACCTGACTCTTCATTGCCTCACCATTGCAAGCTGACTCAGAAACTGTACATGCAAGCTTTAGGTAGTGACACCATCGCATTCTACACTTCTAGGCCCCTCACAGGCCCCCAAACCTAACTGGTGAGATTGATGAGAAGCAAGACAGAGTACGTTGCTTAGCACATGAAGCAGAAACCCACCATTGAACAGTACCTTGTGGAATAAGTCCCACAACTCCTCCAAGAGGTCAGTCATACCCCTTTTCCACCAAGCTGGTTCCAGGGCTTGGTGCTCGTGCTGGTGCTAGAGCCGGTTCGCAGTTGGTTCAAGTGAGAACCGGTTAAGAACCGTTTGCTTTTCCACAAACGGGTGCTGGCCAGAGGGCCACGTCATCACGTCAATGTATACGTCTGTATACGTCTGTATACGTCACGACAGTTTCCCATAACAGCTAGTGCCAAATTTTATTGCCACAACAAAGATGGAGGACTACGTTGCGGTTCAAGTGTTGCTGCTGGCTTTTCGAGCCTTCCTTGGAGAGCAAAATTTGGCGATCCAGCAAGTTAATGTTGCTCGACGATTATGCAAGGTCGTCTCCTCCACTGACCACTGCTGTTTCGTTTTACTGTCCATTGTTATCTTCCAACTTATCTTCTGACTGCTTACCCTGAACTTGTCTTTTGAAAAATGGCTCTCTTCCATGTTTTTACTCTGCTTTGGTTGGTCAATAATCCCGCCCCCACCCCCTGACGTAAGCGCGTAGCCCCCGATGTAACGTGGTTCTTTCTGCTGGCCCAGCAAAGAGTTGGTGCTTGCCAAGCACTGGTTTTGAGAACCAGCAACCGGCTCTTAGTCTGTGGAAAACCAAAGAACTGGTGCTAAGTCTGGCTCTAGCTCCGAACCAGCCCTGGAACCAGCTTGGTGGAAAAGGGGTATCAGTGAACCCCCAATTCAGCTCTCTGCTAATTCTCACAGCAAACCATGCCCACACACTAACTTCACTTTTTGTCTTACTACATGGCCATCACAGCCCAAACAGCATCACTACCTGCTCTGTAAATGCAAGCTCCAGGTAGTGACAGTGCTGATACTACATGCTCTGCTCTACTAAAACTGCAAAGAAGAAACAGCCTTAAATAGAAACACAGAGAATAGCCTGAAGAGAGAGCTAATAGAGAGGACCTGGGGGCAGAGCATGGGTGAGAGTGCACCATCTTGGGTTAGTAAACCCCCACCAGTCTAGACTTGAACCCCACCTACTCCTACTCCTTCATTTCCATGAGGGGAAAGAAGAGGTACGTACATCACAACTGAGTTTTTTTTTCTGGATATCTTTGGCCTGGATTAAAGTGCTTTATCTGACATACATAATTAAGCCTTTACATCACACTCCCACTGCACGGACCCTCAATTTCCATCCAGCTTCTGCCCCTATATCTTCATCTTTAATCAAAAGGAAGACATGATTATTGGAAAAGCGTAAGGCCAACATTTTGAGTAGGTGAATTAAGTTTTACTGACATTTTTTATTTTATATTCCTGGAGCAAAACAGGCTTTCCTGCTTTTAACTTCACCCAAAAAGAGAAAGTATATTTTACTTAGCTGCAAATGTCTCCTTACTTCTAAGTTTGGTGTATGAGATGGACTGGCAGGGAACTTTTTGTTAACTGGTGCATGTAAATACAAACTGTACAAATGGGTAAAGAGCTCTGACTGGCCCACACAGACCCTGAGTGTTCTGAGTGCTGGACAAAAGCTCTTCTCTGAGGGCCTTTCTAAAGCACATTAAGGAAAAGGTAGCCTGCGTGTACATGTGTCTGCAGCACAAAGAGAGTGTTATACATTTTCTGTCTGAATCATCCTCTGGCTGCTGGCTTAAACGGGACAAGCTTTTAATAAGTCCTGTCAAAAAGCTAGCAGTGGAGGATGCATTATGATGTGGTTATACTGTGATATTATAATGGGAGTGCATCACACCGAGGATCATTTATCACAGACTTTACTGCTCTCTGTGCTAAGCCGGCATTTAAAGGAGACAGTTTGGTAACTCACCAGTTGTGATGATCTTAGCTGGCAGTGTTATGTTTCCAGAGAGATTAGAGCCTCTTCCTCCAGAGCAGTTTGAGCATGAAGAGGACCAACTCTTGTGCCACAGTACATCAGGATAGTGGCTGACCCCCTGGGGAAAACCAAGTCCTGTTCTGCCCACTGCTGCAAAGGCTGGATTTCACTTGCTAATGAGCCATGCACCTATCTTCAAACCATTCATCAAAGTCTGCCCTGTGAGCTGCCTGCATGTGAAGTGCATCCCATCATCAGAGTAGATTAGGTTTACTCCCACTGCTTTGGTAAGGGGGGCTTCTGGGTAATCTTGCCTGGACAATGATTAACATTGGATTGGCAGAGATTGTAGTACTTGGAAGATGTTGGGGTTGACAAAAAAGAAGGATGCACTGAAGTGAGAAGGAAAATGTGAAGTATGTCAAGAACAAAAGATGAAGATTATGGTGAATTTAATGTATGTTGTTCATAATAATAATTAATTTGACTTCAGACAGCAGTAAAAACACCCTAAAAATAAATGTTTTAGTCGAAAAATGGATGACTTATCACAAAGCATAGCTTCCCGAAGTGTAGTCTGCAGTGCTCAAGTGGGCATTGGAGGTACTGCAAGAAGGATATGAGATAGCTTTTATCCTATAAAAAGTAAAATCACACTTTAAATGACCAGAAATTACCATATTCACTGCCTGCCTATCACTATGAACGGTTCATTCAAAATTCTACCAGTTACTTATTTTAAATACCAAAGTTATGTTAAGTTGCTACCACTGCAAACACTGCATTTCCTGGCATGGATTATACAAAATAAAAGCACTTCAAAGGCATACTGACTGGAGGCTATTTGTTGGTTCTTGGAACGATCAAGGTCATGTTTACACGAGGCCCGATTCAGCCGAATCTGTAGAGTTTTCATCGCATCTTCGCCTCCTGTTTACATGGGAACAGTGCCTGGAGTGCCTCAATCAGCAAACTTTTGAAACCAGGGTCCAGAGTGGAGAGATATGAAAACTCATTACTGCCTGGCTCCATGTAAACGGGATTCAGCATTTCAGGGTGAACGCTGACGTCACCACATGTGCAGTACTTCTTCACAAGAAGGCTGCACACACATACCAGGAATAACAACAGCTTCGCCATCTACCCAGTAATGTGTGTGCTGTTTACCGTGTTCAGTTTGTTATCCAGACAGATTTTGATTGTGCATCTTTGTGCGTGAAAAGTGGAAAGTTTTTCTTCGTCATATGTGTTTTGTAACAGCGCTGTTTCTCTGCAAACCTACATAACCATCTACTGGACTGGCATGCATACTACAGCGTTTTCAGTTGTTGTGGCGTCTTCATGTAAATGCAGATTGCTTTTGGTAATGCAAAGGAGAACCTTTGTATTTCAGGTGAGAACGTCTCCGTGTAAACAGGACCCAAGTCACCAAATAATTGGAGGTCCTCCTTTCATGCAAAGTTATATTATTTTGTATATCAAACCAAATTAATCATAACAAATGAATCATACAAAAACAGACTATCACTGTATTTTTTGTTGCTTTTCTTTGTACTTCATTTTGACTTTTTGGAGTGAAGAAGTAATATTTTACTAACTCCATGCAGATTTCATTTAGAAATAAAATAATAGTAAAACACAACAAGATACTAGCAACCAACCAGTCAGTGCAAAAAAAAAAAAAAACTGAAATGTTTAAAAGGAAGAATTTAAATGGACACGATCAGGTTTGCATTATTTGGTTATATCATTAATATGTTCTTAATATTAGTTTCAAAGTGCGAAATTTTCCACAGGAATTAAATTTATGGTACTTAACCTGGAATTGACCAAATTAAAGGTTGGGCCATAAGAGGGATTAAAAATACAGTTGAGAAACTATATTTTATCATAATCTTGACTAAAATAACCAGCTGTTGCAAGAATGTCTCTGCTGCTCCTCAATCACATGCTTTGAGGCAGCGCACCTACATGCACTGATCACTCCTCCATCAGATTATTCCAGAAGCTGGACTATTGAAGCCACATTTTAAACCAGATACAAGACTATTTAAGCCACACATTTGAGCCCATTGACATCAAGTGAGGATTAAATTGATCGCTTTATAACAATTTAATCTTCCTATGTCTTTTGAATTATACAAATCTGTTGAAATGTAATTATTTAAAATTATATTATTTTGCATGGATGTATGCCCAAGATTAATAAATATTAATGTTTAGTTATGATTCTGTCTGTTGAATTATCCCAATTTCTAGTTAATTCCCATGAGTTTCCAGTTTTGAATATTTCCAAAATTCCCCAAAATTTTATGTTCTAGTATTATCATTTACTTTGTGTATAAAACAGAAATAATTCTCTTATGAAGACAGGACTTAGAAAAAAATGTCCAGAACATTTTGATGAAAAAAATTGCTGAAACATAAAATTTATTACCTTATAATTTCACTTTCAAGACAGTTATAATCTTTAAAGGTTTTAATCAGTTCATTAACTTTTGATACTGTTGTAAGATCATGTGGAGGATATTACTCTTACCTTTTCTTGATTTGGGTTTTTATGTGTCATGTAAAATAGGACATAATGTTGCAAAAAGTCTGATAACTTCCTCAAAGGCAAGTTTCTTAAACTTGCGAAATACACTGTTCTTGTTCTCTGAGGTATTAACCAGACATGATTGTTATTGATGGATATGCTATTTGATCATCCTAAATGTACATCAACATTTGGTAGACACACATGGTATGTAAAATTTCTGTCCTGGGTTAATATTGACCTAAACCTTCCTCTAAAGGCATACATTTTCTCAAGGGGTAAGGGTTAAAAGTTAATTTTGTTGTTTTAGTTGTTCTGATCAGTGTTTACTTCTAAAATGCTATGATCGAATGGAATATCTTTTCAAGAAATTCAGAGCCCACATGCCCCCTTCTGAAAACAACAATACAGTTTCATATGTAATAAGATATTAATACACGTTTATTGAACAGCTATGAAAAAAGGCCCTGAGGGAAAATACACTTAGAGTCTAGCATGAAATAAAGACAGTATCTCCTCACTAAGACCCCTTAGAGATGTTGTCCATAACCTAAACCAAAAGACAGCACACGTGAAAAGTATGTTCTTAAGAACAATGTAGATGAATTAAGAAAAGCTTTCAGCAGTTTTGATGCACCAGAGCACTGACGTGTGCCACAACAATGTTAGTATTTGTCTTGAGTTCATGTATGTCATGCATAGAAAAGTAAAAGATTAAGCTCAAAAACCTTATTTTTAAAAAAACAAACATTAAAAATGTGGATGTTAAGCCCTTTCGATCAACAGCATGTAATGTTCTGTTATGAATGAAAATACAGGTACCCCAGTTTTTGTACATCAGCAGCAGATCACTAAATGACTCCAAACTTGTGAAATCCGCTCTTGATGCTTCTAAAAACTCAATCTGTTATTCTTTTGACCTTTTAGAGAACCAAACCTCCATAAAGAAATATTTACAAAAGTAAAGACAAAGCAGTACAAACATGATACTCATTGGTTACAAAGGTCTTAAAAAAAGGTTAAAAAAAACACACAAGAAAATACATCAGGCTAGCATTTTATCCTTCGTCCGAAGCACTGGCGCTGGCTGGGTCTTTTTCAACCCTGACTTCCTGCGACCCTGGTAGTGTCTTTTTGAAGTAGCGTTCAGCACGAAGTTCTTCAAAACAAAACTCTGTGGCGCCACTGAGCAGCAGCTCTTTACAGTACATGCTCTGCTCCTGCAGTTTTCCTGATTCTGCCTCCTTCTGTTGTTGATGGTGCTCCTGAAGTCTCTTCAGAGGAGTTTCCTCTCTGCAGGGTTTACGGGCCGATAAAACTGTGTTCACTGCTGGGTTGATCTTACATGGAGTCCTGAATGTAAAAAAACAGAGGATAGATAGTGTGTAAATGGTCTGTGTGGTGCATCGGCTTGATGTTCTTCACTGAGACCACTCTATGTCAAAGCGGATCAACTGAGTTAATACAAATACATTCAATATGTAAAAAACAAAAAAAAAAGACTGACAATGTAAGTATGAATTGATGACAGCTCTATATACTAAACTGCAACTTGTGTTTTTTAATAAAATACATTTTACTTAAAGCACCTTGAAACAGTTTTCCATTTCTGCCCTTTTCAGTAGTAAAACAGATACTAATAACTGTGCTTGGGATAACCATTGTGTGATAAACTACATCTTGTTCTCCTTTTAACCTTTAAATTGTTAATTTTATTTATGAGCTATTCTGTTGAAATTTCGAAAATGAAAAAAAAAAAAAATGTGGTCAGTTTACTTTAAATTATTTAGGCTGCGTTTACACTGTGCCGAAAACGGTCAAATCCAATACCTTGTGTTTACACTGAAACGCGTTGAAAACGGTAACTTTTGAAAACGGGCTCCAGGGTGGAAAGTTTGTTGAAAGTGGAAAGCACTTCATGCAGCTCCGTGTAAACCCGCATCGGAGCGTTTCAGGGTGAAACGCTGACGTCACATGAAGGCTACATACCAGGAACAACAACAGCTTCGGCCGTCTGCCGAGTAACGTGCGTGAGCCTCTTACTGTGCCCGGTTTGTTATCCAGTCAAAATTATCCAGACAGATTTGTTGTCCGAGCTGATTTGTTGTCCAGAAAAGAAACTCCTGCGTCTCTGTGCGTCTATTTGCCATTGTTGTTTGTGAAAAGTTTTTCTTCTTCGTACGTGTGTTGTAGCAGCGCTGGCTCGCTGCAGACCTACAGCACCATCTACTGAACCGGCATGCATACTACTACGGGTCCATACGTCTCCAGCGCCGTCGTCTGAACGCAGAAGAATTCTAAAACGCAAAGGAAAAATCTTTGCGTCTTTAAGTCAGGAGTGTCCGTGTAAACGTAGCCTTAGTTGAAATCCTGGCAGGAGCAGGTTACAGGCATCAAAGTGACTCTACAGAAAGGTAAACCTTCATACTATTGGTCCAACGATCAGTAATAAACTGGTTCGGTTATAAGCTCTGTTTTAAAGTCAAATCGTTATTCCACTTACAAATGATCACAATATTAGAACTCTATGCTTTTCACATAGTTATTGAATTGGTTGATACCAATTTGAGAGACAGCGTTCACCATCAAGTTTAAGTTTCCACCATGACAGTAAAATTAAATTCACTCACATGGTCGGAGGCTGGTCGGAATCCTCAACAAACGGCTGGAAAGTGGGTTTTGGGGGCGGTGGGGCCATAACAGTGCGTCCAAATTTGGACTTCTGCGGCATCTATGATCATGAATATTCAGTTAACATCAGCTGGTGAAATTCAAGACTCTGAATTAGCAGAAAGAAAAGAACTAACTTGCTCATACCTTGACATCACACCACCGTTCTGGCCTCTGCTCATTCTCCTTTGCCCTGGAGGAGGGAGGAGCCACCCATGACTCCAACCTCGGCTCTGAGGGTCCAGCACTTTCAGCCTTGTTCTCATCAAAGATCATAAGTCGACTGTTGGAGACTTTGCTGGAAACAGGGGCACCTTGTGACTGCAAGCCTCCAGAGACACCTGCGAAAATTATTCAGAAAACACGAAAGTAGAATTAGTTTTCCCTGATGTGCTTAATGCTAAATTATATTATATTTCCAATACAAGTTATAAACTGTTTTGGTTTCATGAAATAAGTGCCAAGAATGGCCCTCTTTCAATTGTGAGAAAAAAGGAGGGAAAATCTCCAAAGCTACAAAACAGTATCTCTTTCTCTCTCACCATATGGAACACAGCTACTTACAAATGAAAAGAAAATACAACTGTGTCAGTGACTGTATTTAGCAAAATCAGTTCAAAACCACAATTCCAATTACCCATTGTGTAAAACGTAAAGAAATACAGAATACAATGATCTGCAAATCCTGTTTGATCTATATTTAATTGAATGAACTACAAAGACAAGTTGATGGTTAATGTTCTAACTGACAAATTATGTTTTTTTGTGCAAAGATTCACTTATTTTGAATTTGATGCCTTCAACACGGTCCAAATAAAAATGGGGCCAGGCAACAGAAGACTGGGACAGTTTAGGAATGCCAAAAAAAAAAACACACTTGATTTTGGAAAAGTCCACAGGTTAATAGAGCAGTGTATATGCAGGAATCCTGAGGTTAATTTCAATACCTTTTTAAGACTATTAAACAAAAACCTTTCAAAAAAAAGGTTAACACCTCATTGCTTTTTTAGGCTGTTGTTAGCAACACATCTTTAACAGTTGTAGTTTGCAATTAAACAGAAATGAGGTAAGCTGAGAAAGAACAAAGCTTGAAAGAATAAATTAAACTAAAGGCACGTTTATTGACATTCCCCTTAAGTTACAAGAAGTAACAAGAGTTTTTCAAGGCCAGCTTGTGGAAAACAACACGAACTTATTACATCATGATCCACATTTGGGACGTGTGCCTGAGATGGTGTGATTTGCTTTCCATCAGCTTCTCTGTGTCCATCAGCTCTCTCAGCCTTTTTTGTGCATCTGGTGCATGGTGCTGGACTTGCCCAGAACATTTGCTTAATTTTCCCACAATTGATTTCTCAACTTTTAGTAATTTTTAAGACCCAGCGGACACCCTTTAGAAACAGGTGGGTGTTGTGATTGGGTATAAAAGGAGCATCCCAAAAAGGCTCAGTCGGTCACATGTAATCTCAATGAACATTGCAATGAGTTTAGGATTCATCATCTTCAGTCCACAGTATTAACAAAAGATTCAGAGATGCCAGAGAAATCGCTGTACATTCTCAGTCTCTGCACAAGAGGGAAAACCAACACTGAATGCCCATGACCTTCAATCCTTCAGCAGCACTGCATGAAAAACCAATATTACTCTGTATAGGATATTACCACGAGGCAACGTTCCTTTGTCCTCTCTACACTTACCCCAAAAGGCTGGTATAGCAGAGTTTTACCTGTTGAGCTCATCTGGCTTGATTGACACATACCCACATCAGCCAATTATACTGAAGAAGATGAAAATGTGTATTTGCTGTTCTAGTCTGGGCTTTACTGTAACCTTTTCCAATTCGTCACAAACTATTTCCTCTTGAAGATCATTTTCTCCATGCTTCAAGTTTGTTTCTGAGGATTCAACTGATTTAGCAGTGAGCAGGTTGTATATTTAAGAAATTGCATCTTTTTGAAAAGCATTCTTTTAAGACTTTCTCTAATAAAGACAGAGCAGGGCTAATCAAGGATTGAATTGTAATTGATTTAAAAAAGCTCTTCAGCTGCTGTTATTGTGGACCAATTCTTCAAATGTTTTGACGATGTCTGTCTGTGGGTCAAAAATTAACTCTATTTAACATACAGTCCTTATAAAGAAACTTACTGCCCCAGGATATTGTAAGTTTTTTGTAACACATAGAAAACAGAAATCATATTTTTTACTCTAGGGTTTATTATTTGCTTTCATAATTTTCATGCCTTGTCAGAGTACATGTACACCGGTAACTTTAATTTGACTGACTGAGACTCAGTGTCTTTCCATGCCGGGAAGTTTTCTAGTGTGTAATAAAACCATAAAGTTCTAATCTGTGTTTCCCAATAGCACAACAGGTGTGGGTGTTTAGCTTTACCAGGTCAAAAGGCAAATCTAGAAGGGACAGGTGGAGACTGGGTTGTCTATTTTTCCCTCTAAATTTATTAACGACTTTTTAAACATGGAGAAGAAATTAGGAGGATGCAGGAAGATATTCTGGAAAAGATATTACAGCTGGGGAATACATTCATTTTTAATATTTTATTTTTACCTACTTGGGAACTTGGAATTTATGTATTACATATATTGAACGTATATATGTAATAATAGGTGTATAACTTGCCTGAATAGCTTCATCTAGCCTGTGGGTACTTGTTATCCCTAAATACTTAAAACACTTATTGAAAATACTTTAATAGGGAGTTGGGTTACTTCTGTCTTGTGAATTAACCAACAACAGGGGTGATTTGCTATTATTAGTTTTTTAGCCAGAAATATTAACACGCCTTTGAATTGGCTTCATATGGGTGGGGACAGATTCTCCAAGATGTTTACGATGTTTCTACTCCACAAGAAAGGATTGAGGGTTTTCTCCCCCTTGCCCCCCTGAAAGATGAACCAACTGCTAGTCTGACTGCCTGGATCTTGCCTTGAGATCTGTAACTTTCTCTTCATGCGCTGCTTTCTTAGCTTTGAGGGATCTGACTATTTCCTAGAGGCTAGTCATCTCAACCTCAGTGCTAGACATGCAGACCTTTGCACTGGTAAATGCTTGCTGCAGCAATATCTTTTCTCGCTCCTTTAATTGCTGCCATTATGCCATCTGGTTTGTTTGAAAGTCTTACTTTAAATCTTTTATGGCTTTCAGGATTATATTTCATGCGAGTTCTTCTCTGCTGTTTTCAGCCTTTTGTCCGAGCTTCACTGTCCTTTGTAGAGCTGAAGTTTGGAATTTTAGGTTGCAGACTCTTTGCTCAAGATTTACCCATTTTCACAGTCGCATTAGAAATCAACATTTTTTATTATTAATATTTTTAAAGATGATGATGCTGGAGTTTTTCAATGTAAATACAAATATTTAGCAGGATTTTTCATTGTTTTAGTGGAGAAGAGAAAAGGCGTGGCTCACTAGCACACCACCATTACTGAAAGCCCAGAGCTGAAGGAGTTAAAGGCAGATGTAAAGAAGGCCATGTGCTATTTTTATAACTGCCAAGAAATTAGCATTAAAAGGGGTTTTCTTAATTATAAAGTAAAAATATGCCCTTGCATTATTTGTCTCATCAAGTGAACTGTAACATGGAAAGTTACTCTTTATGCTAATTTTAACAGTAACCCTTACCACTTTGTTTATAACACATTTTTATCCTGGTGCTTACTTTTGATTGCAGAGCCGACTCTGTTCACGGGGGCGATGGCTTTTTTCTTCCCTCTGTGTTTTAGGTCTGCCAGAGAAATCCTCTCAGGTTGTTTTGGCTCATCGTCACTATCATCCTCCTCTACCTTCATCATCACTTGTCGTGACACACGTGCCTGCAAAGCCCTATAAATAATCACACGCAGAATGATTAAATATTCATGTACAGTGCATTTCAAGCAATACCGCAGACTTTGCAGAAGGAGTTAGTACTTGTGAAACTGCAGAAGCTTCTCATGTGGCTCTGCACACTTCTTGAATCCTTCCTGGAAAACCAAGTCTGCTTTGCGGCAGTTCCCCTGATTCTCATATTCTTCAGACCAAGCGATGTAGAGGGATGCCTGTGTGACTCCTATCTCCTGTGCTTGCATGTATCTGTAGATGTCCAAGGGCTCAGGGCAGTTCTCAGCCTGGTGTAGCACAACATAGAGAAAAGTTATAGGTGCTTCCTTAGTCTGTAAAAGCAGAAAACATTTGACGTTTTGAATGTTTCCCATACAAATTTAATCCACAGGTCAACATAGCGTGGGTCGTTGTGATATTTCTTCTCCTCGCTGAATCTGGTGACAACTCGCTCCAACAGTGTGGAGAGGTTACTTTCCTTTCCTCCCTGAGGGAATGTCTGCTCGGTCCACTTTATGTAACTGCACAAGACAAAATCGTGTCATGATTAAAATGTGACCACAGCCGTTTTAGGGAGTGACATATGAGCATGCCTTTTTAGAAATCTGACTTACCGATCCCAAACATCCAGTGGATCGTCTCCATCATACATCCTCAGCTCCGATTCAAAGGCTCTAGAGAAACAAAAGCTGAAAGTTAACTTTTATCATCAGAAAAGTGTCACATCCTATGACCCAGTCCATGTTTTAATGAGTGTTCATACTGTCTCTGTTGGTTGACAGCTGAGTTGAGTCCATCCTGTTGTAGACTGAGAGCCTGATGTAATGCTGATATGGCTCTGCCTCGTCGCAGTGGCTGGATGTTTTCTTTACTAAGCTCCCATTCTACATCCCCTCCTTCTGCCATTGTGGAAATCAAAACACAATGATACCTAGGGAAACTAAACACATGAAAAAAACACACATTTTGAGACTACTTTTGTATCTAGACAAAGACAGATGGTAAGTACAAATTAATGTTTTAAAATTTAACTCAACAGAATGTCACCATGGACTTATTTCCAGGATGTAAATTACAGTGAATGGCAGAGTTTATTAAGCTGTCCTGTTGGATGACAGTTGACAGAATTACAAACTAAAGCGGCTGAAAGCTCTCAGTGAAGTCTGTGTTAGTGTATTTACCTTCAAGATGAAAGTACATACTTACAGGGTATAAATATCAATATAGTCAATATGTTGAACATCAAAAAAATTGAAGAGGTTATACAGTTCTGCACAATGTACAGATTTTATCCATTTATTCAAATTTTAGCTGAAAAGGATTTTAAAGCAATAATCAAAAATATTTTACTGATAATGGCTCTGTTTATTCTGTGCCCACTGAGCTTCGTAGAGACACCTGCTCCTTCAGGTTTGCTTCCAACACTGACACAACAACAACTCAAAATTTGTAGCATTGTTTCACTATAGAAACTATGTTTCTATAATTGTGGGACCTGTTGTATTTTGCAGTGGCACAGCTCTTGGCTTGTGTTTGTTTTTAATTAGAGTAATAGATAATAAGAGAGTCTGATGTTAATGTTAAAGTAATATAGTGCAGCATTCAGTGCCCTCCCGATCGAACTACAGAGTATACCTTAGATTACAAAATAACAGTATGCTCTTAAAATCCAAGAGAGATGTTTCAGTTTTTACTTTTGTGACATATTTTGATCAAAGCAAAGCAAAGATTTCATTTATAATTATCCATTATATAATGTGTTTATTGGCAGAAATCTGGCAATACAATTAGTATTTCAACCATACAAGATCAGACAATACAATGTCATGATATATGAGAATACCACAATCAGGGAAATTGATGTGCATTTCTTTACTAAATGTATTTTTTTACACAGTGAATATAGTCAGTATTTGTGTTATTTATATTAAGCATGGTCTTTGCAAAATGAATACGTTTGATTGTGTGTCCCAGAAACAATAATAATAGTAATACATGTGCCAAAGGGAGAGAGTCAAATGGCCACCCAGACACCGGAGGCTGCATTAAAATACAAAACAAATGCCCTACACTGTTATAGATGACTGAAAAAAATAAAATATGTCAATGTTACTCTAAAGATATTGATACAGTATTGCGCCTGCTTGCATTGCAGTATATTAATGTATCCATATTTTATTGATCTCTGTGGAGAGCATATTGCAGCAAACTGACATGAAAAATTTGTAAAGATTTCAGTGTGGTTATATTTGACATTTTTTTCCAGACTGATAAAATAAAAGTATGTCAATTGCTTGCATGCTTCATCCTTTACAATGCACGAAATAGTCAGTATATCCTTACTACAAGATCCTTTTGACAAGTACTTGTTTTGTGTGTAAATGAAATAAAAGTAGGCCACATGATGACATTAGTTTTGTCTATCTTATACCTGTTCTATAATATTAGTGATCAGTGATCATTAAAAATGTTATTAGTAGTACACAGCAGTACAGTTAGGGGACAGATGGACTGTAACGGAGTTCAAAAATCATACTTTAGGATTATACACAGATAAATACGAATATAACTTGTGTTATTTGCATGTGAAGACCTCTTGTTGACTTTATTCATGGTGGTTTTGCGGTTTTATGAATGACGTGTTAACCCCTTAGCTAGCATACATTAGCATTAGCTTGACAGTGGCAGTTGTGCCGTTATGCGCGATGTTTAACAAATTCAACACAGTTTATAAGTAAAGTGCAAGTGAGTAAGAAAAAGATTTACTCCCATACCGCTTACACGCCTTTGTGGTCGTTTTCTGGTTATTTCGGCCACAAAGCTGTGAACCAGGTGCTGAGAAATGGTGCTCGGCCGTCGGTTGAGTGTTTTGAACGAGGACCGCGAGAGGGTTAGGGGGAAGCTGATTGGAGGAAGCTCCAGACCGGAAACAGTATGGGGGAGTCACATATCCTTTTCCGGGACGCTTCCTGTATTGAAAAAGCAACGCTAACAGACAGACAGCTGTTCCTCAGTGATTGTTTTTTTTCTCTTTTAGACAAGTGTTCGTCATATCACACAGTCTTATGACTCGCTGCTCGTGTCATTATGGAAAATCGCTGTTTCTCTTGTACTTCAAAGTTTAGCCTCTTCAAGAAGGAGGTGAGACTTTTATGCTTTGTTTACAGTTCATTCCTCTGAACACATTCAGTTTTTTAAGATAGTAATAAACCTTATTGACTTTGCTCCATCCTCACAGTTGGGCTGTAAAAACTGTGGTCGATCCTTCTGCTCCAGCTGTTTGACTTTCAGCGCTGTGGTTCCTCGCTATGGAAACGCCCAGCAGAAGGTCTGCAGGCAGTGCCATGGGAATCTGAGCAGGTAGGAGCCAAACCCAACCAGGGCTCAAAACATGACTCAGTATCTTTGAGCTGCAAGGAGATGCCTTATAAATATCCTAATATATTTTGTTAAGCAATAGAATGGCTTCCACAATACAAGAATTGTGTACAGATGTGATTGTTGCAAAATGCAAACAATATTCATTTGTAATTTAGTACCACAGAAACCAAAAAGAGGTCCTGAACGCCGTATTTCCCACTGTTGGAAAATCCCACACCATGTCTAAACCCAATTTCTTTTAAGATCAAGCTTGCTAAAAAAAATAATCCTACTTGCATACCATGAGTTCAAAATTAAAACACTTCATCAGAGTGTAAGAAAGTATCAGCATGTAAATATATTTCATCAATTTGCTTTTATTGTATTACTACTTTTTGACATAACATCAAGAGTTTATTAGAAAATGATGATGTAGGAGTTTGGTACATTAGTTCACAGTTCATTCATGTGCTGCTAGTTGGTACAACCTTTTAGCCATTTGACTCTTCAGCTCTCTGTTTTCCATTTCTAGTCCTCATTTTTGTTACTTCAGCTTACAACAAAGTGTATCCATTTTTAAGGCCCATACTTAATATAAATAACACTAATAAGAAAATGTTAGGGATATAGGAATGGATATTTGCCAATATGACAATATTTCCAAACTTATTTTTGCGAACGGGATGTCGATACCCATACCGACATATGTGTCACAAGCACAAAGTCTTCACTAAAATTGAGCTATTCCTTAGAGTCTGATGTTAATGTCGAATAAATATAATGCAGTGTACAGTGCCAACTTAGAGAGGGCTCCCAAAAGCTCAAACTAAAGTGTGTACCTTATGTTAGGAATGTAGAATAATGGATATATGCTGAGATGGCAATATTTCCAAAGTTATGATATTGATATTGATGCAGATATTTTGCATCACAAGCACAAAGTCTCCATTAACTAAAATTGAGCTGTTCCTTACATGATGGTTGTCTATTTGTGTTAAAAAACAGACTTGAAACAATAAACACAACATTTTATTCTTTAATACATGTTACTTTCAATTTGTAAAAGCGGACATTCATTGATGATGAGGCAAACTTTTATGGTACATTTGTACATTCTACCCACATTAAAGCCAAAGTCAAAATATGGGGTATTTATGGCCAGTTGGTACTCGCAAATATCTGCAAAACTGTTACATCTGCTGATACCAATATTGCACTGATAATATTTTGCACCCCCAGGAAAAATGTTTTTATTGCCCATAATATGGTGGGTTAATAAAACAATATTTCTAAAAATAGCCTATTTAGTAAGAAAATACTGCTTATGTTATTGTGATATATACAGTGATATATCATATAATCCCCCCTGTATGCTGTTGAGAATCAAATATTCAGTGCATTATAATGATCTCGGTATAAAGAAAGATGCAGTAATCACCAGTCATGATTTTACATAATTAAAGTGATAACATTGTTTTAGTTGCACAGACATGTTGGCAACATTGGGAATCTTGCAAGGCAACTCACACACCTTATTATTATTACTTTTTCCAAATGCGGACATCAAATCAATACAATTTAGACAATGTGCTGAAGTATATCTTCAATTATTGATCAATAAAATGAATAAAATGAGTCAATATTGAGCAGTCGGGATTTCTGATGTTATTGGCATGAAATAAAACAGATATCTGAAATATTTAACATTTGAATCTCTCTTTAAATCGAACACTGATGAAACAATCTTTGTTCAGATTTGATCTTATAACAAAACTGTTTGAATAGTTTAGTCATTTAACAAAATTTGACTTTTAGTGGTTATCATAAAAGTTTTTTTCTGATCATTTTGATTGTTTTTTTTATTGTATTTCAATTTATTTCAATGATAAACCATACTTTTTAATGTCATGTTTTCTTCCCAGTAGTTCATTTGAAAAAAATTAAGTCTATCTTAAAATCCTAATATCTTACCCAGCCTTAAACTCTATGAAATGTTTCTTATTAATGATTAAATGTTTGTTATTTTGTCTTATATCTCTTCCTTATCATCCAGTGGAACACCTTCAAACAATGCTGGGAAATGGTCTCCCCCTGAAAACTACAAAAAGTGAGTATATGGTAAACTAAAGTCCATGAAACCTATTCAACATAGCTGCTTCAAGATATTTGTATGTCATTTGTCCTGTAGACGAGTGGCTGCTCTTGAGGCTAAACAGCAGGGACAGATGCCTCGTGGAGGAAATAGAAACGGCAAAGAAAGCCTCGTACCAACCCGTGGGCTGAGTAGAGAAGACCAAGCTATTGCTGAGAGACTCCAAAAGCTAAAAGAAGACACAAAGCCAAGTACTAGAAGTTGATATTTACCATTAAACACATCAATAATGTCTTGCAAAAACACTTTAACTCTGCAAAATAATCGTGAGCTTTATATCTTCTCTTGCAGAAGAGCCCATCCCATCTGAAAAAGAGATTGAGTCTCGACTTACTGCTCTGAGAGCGCCCAGCCAGCCAGTGCCTTCTTTTCAGGAGATGGAGGACCGTCTGGCTGCTTTACGAGGTCAACCTCCACCATCTCGAGCTCCTCCACCTGTGAGCAAATGTCTTCCATATTTACCGTTTTGTAGTTTTTTAAAATCTCGTTCAGGTTTACCCTTGGTTTATATGTTCAAGTCTATGTTTAACTTATTCCACAATGCAAACACATGGACCTGGTTTTGTTAATTTCTCTCCTTTGTGACACAAATCAGATTTTTTTTATTACAGCTGTTATCTGGTCTTTTTACATCAGATTCAGGGCCTCTTTTATATGTAGGTCAACAGCGTTCAAGCAGGAGTCTGATCAAAGATCTATAATAAAAAAATGGCAGTGTTATTTTACTGAAATGTTATATGAACACAATGCATTTTTTCATTCAGGGCAACGTTTCAGAAATTGCTTGCAATTCTTGGTGACTAGTTTCTCTTCTAGGCGCCTTTCTAAAAAAAAAAACAGATCAGTTTTTGTCAGTTAAGGCACATTTCATTTTACCACTCATTTAGATTATGGAGCATATATAATTTGAAATATGTGGTGTTTATGAATCATGTGTTAAATATACTTAAATTTTGTTGGGATAAAAATCAGGAGTATACACACAAATGTTAACCCTCGTGTTTACCATAACAACACAGGAAGAGTAAAAAAGTGAAACATACAAAATCAAAATCAACGCCAACAAACACAGTTAAATGAAGAGATATTGCGCTTGGATCTAACAAAGTCCCTAACATTAAGGTGAAAATATTGTAAAATCAAATTTATATGAGTTTGCCGTATATTTAAAGGTTGAAGTTCTTGTCGTAAATGTTGTCTAAAATGAGTTCATTCAATCTTTTGGCCACTGAAGGGGGTTTGGATGCTTTTCAGTTCAAAGCTGTGCACTTCTGTGCTGCCAGCAATGCAAGATCCATGGACATGCTTTCATATTTGTTGCACTTGTCAGATATATTCTTTCCTAAAGGGCATACATGAGTTTTAAGGGTTAGAGATGTATGTTGAAACAGAAATTAACATACTAATAGAGATTTCATGAACCTAACAGTGTACATGCTTCTGTGCTCATCTGTACAGGTGCACAAACCTCCAGATAACAGGACTCAGACTGAGCAAACCAACGATCTGATCACTCAGCTGACAGACGAAGTCGCCATAGACAATCAGCAATCTAATCCTGAATGCAGTAAGATCTTACTTATCTCATTAATTAGTCTTGAGGAAATATTTATACTCAAGTCATGGCATTCTCTTGACAGCCATACACCCACATTTGACTCCATCTTGTCCAAAATGTACTCAAACACATAACATTTTTACAGGTACAGATGGCAGTATGAATGATCTCAACAAAGGGGAGGGGCAAACACTGACTGAGAATTTGGAGGATAATGAGGATCCCATCAAGCAGCTGGAGGCAGAGAAGTCACGTCTGCTGGAGGAGGCTATGGAGGAGCTGAAGAAAGAACATCACTCCCAAGATCAGATCCTCGACATGGCCAAGAGGCTGGCACAGCTGAAGGGCCAAGACCCAGACAAAGGTAAAAAGCTAGAACAAGCTACAGCAATGATTGCAGCAACACGTCATTTTAAATTTCAATGCAATGCAAGTAACTACAAATAAAAATAAATTAAAATATGTGTGGTTTTTATTTAGTAAAGCAATCACTAAAGGTTGCCCCATACAATACATAGGGAAAATGGGAGGACATTTTTGACTGTCTATTTGGGAAAAAATATGAAAATTAATATATAAAACTACGGTGGATGTGCAAAATCGATTTTTCAAATAATAATAGAAAATCATATATAATTTTTTTATCCACAAGGAAAAATGTTAAAGCTATGGAATACGGCAGAGACAGATGACTGTCGTTTTTGTTATCAGTCGTCTGAATCCACCTTGCACATTTTTTGGTAGTGTCATGTTGTGTCCCTGTTTTGGATGGAGGTTGAGAAAATGTGTTTAGAAATCGGCTTGTCTTTAATGCTAGATATTGTTTCTGCACTGCTAGGAAAGTTTATAGATATTAACAGTCTGGTAAACCTAATTATTGGACTGGGTGAACGATTTATTTTCAAGGCCTTAAATAGATTTTTTCCTTTAAAAGATTTATTCAGTTCTATCATTTCTAGTTTTAGAAGGTTATATGGTCGAAACGGACAATGATGCCAAAAAATATAAAAGGAGATGGGAAATTGTCAAAGGCTTATTTTGAAAATGTAAACTGAATTTTGGACTATATGTTTTGTTGTGCCATGGCTCATTAGTGGTAAATGGTGAGACCCGGGGCACAGCTTTGAGATTATGTTTTATTCGTAGGTTTGTGTGGGAGGTGAGGATGGGTGGGGTGTCTGGTGTTTTTTTGTTTTTATGTTGTTTTTGTTTGTTTGTGTTATAATAAAAAAAACTGAAAAAAACAATCAAACTACGTATGTCAATACCTGTTTTGATATAATGCCAAAGATTACTTACTTAAATTATTTATCTACTTTCAATTTGCACATTTAAAGCGTCACGTACTGTAGCAATATTAGACACATTTTTTATAGGATAGAAAGCCAAATGTAATTTTTTTACTTGGGAATAGTCTTCTCAAAAAATAAATGATTTCCTTTGAATTACTGGAAGTTCAAAAGACAGTCTTGCAGTGATTCTGCTATCTGTATCTTGGGTAGATGAAGGACTGTGTAATGAAATGCTAAACAAACTTCACAAACCCACTTGCTGTCAGGTGAATAAAAAGGTGTAAGGGCTTTTAAAGGAAGGCGTAACAGAGACACAAAGGGTGTAGGTGGGACACACCATCTCTGCAGTATTTAAACAAAATCCTGCACCTTCATTTGTGTTTGTGTAGAGGTGTCAACATGTTGTTGGTTTCTGCAGCTCTGACACAATGATGTAACAGAGTAATGTTATTTCTAATCACCTCTAGTGATTAGAATAGTTTAATTAGCAGCACTCCCTCTCTCTACTTGATCATAACTTTGATCAACACCACTATGTCCCCTTGCTTCCTCCACTTGCTGCTGCCGTGGGTTGAAAATATGAATGCATATCTATTTTTTACCCTCATAACTTTGTCATGTTCTGTAATATTGAACTTAAAAACAGATGTTAGAATGATTAAAGCCTGTGGTTTAAACAGTTTCTTAAAAGTTGACAACCTTACATCAAACTGTCCTGTTTTCTGAGCTTTTAGACTCTAGATTGTCTAAATATATACAAAGAGCTCTGCCTCTTGCCATTGTTTCATTTGTTTATGTTTTGTGTAGTTACTAAGGAGGACTTTCAGCATCCTGACAGTGAGGAGGAGACTGAGGAAGAGGCTGTGAGGAGGGTGTTAAAACAGGTTTGTATCTTATTAAAATGATGCTCATATTGAAATATAGAGTGATGCCTCCAACCTAATGATACTATCACCATCAGCAGCATATTACCAGTTCATATACCAAGACCAATTCAGCAGGCCACAAGGGGCTGCTGTTATGCCATGAATAATTTGTAGAAGAACTTGAACTTTAATAACCTCTGTTTCTAATATTTGTTGCAGCTCTCTGAAGAGGCTGCACTGGATGAGGCAAGTGGTTACAACATACCTTTAGAACACAGTGGACCCAAGAACACAGAAAAAAAGAAAACCTCAAAGAAACAGGTAAACAACCACAGCTTAGAGAGGGAAAGATTTTTTTAGAGTTATTCACCGTATTGAAAAGCAATGATTGTACTTGCAGATTAAAACCTCAAAAACTGATGAATGCTTTTTGGCAGATATGACAGCTCCTGTCAGCTTCTTCTGCAGATTTATCTAATGTCCGAAATGCTTTACCTCGTTCATAGCTGCAAATATTGAGTAAACATTACAACTTGAACAGCGGTGTGAATTACATGATATTGTTAATCTGACATCACAGGCCTTGTGTTTATTTGAATCCATGTAATTTAAGCTGAAACATTTTTTTACATACACAACATAATCCACCAAAGGGAGGGGGTCTTTATTCTTAATCAGCAAAAAGATAATATATAGTCAATGATCATTCGCCATTTCTGCCCACCTAATGTTTGCATGTTTGACATTGATGTCTTGATTCTTTAAAAAGGAAACACTCCAGATGGTTTGTTTATTAAATAGTAAATTAGCACTCTTGTTCATGGATGAATTCTATGTAAATAATCCTGGTTTGCACTTCTTGATTGCTCAGAGTTGGAACCAAGTAGTTAAATTTTAACAGCATGTCTCCTGCATTATGACATTTATCCACTAAATAAGGTTTGCTATTGTTAGAGTGCTCAATTTGACATAAGAAAGCAGCAGAGGCAGAGGTGACGGCTGATATGGAACTTCTTTTTTCTTTTTTTTATTATTGATTTGGTATAGAGGCCCCTGGTCACACATTTTATTTCTCTAATTTTTTTAATTATTCAACATTTTGTGTCATTAAAACTTTAAAACGTTTGTGATTGTGGGGAGAATTTGTGAATAGGCAGGCAGACTACAGGCACTGCTTTCACAGGGTAATCAGGTGGAAGGACCTCAACATTGGGCCCGTATGTTTGACCCTTTTACTCCTCTTTAGTTTCAGTTCAAAGCCACAGAGCTCATATTTTACACCCCCTTTCTCTTTGAGTATGAATTGTGATTTAGAAATAATTTGAAGCACAATATACTTTGACACAACATTTTATGGCATTGCTACCAGATCTTTTTATGTACTGCTAAAAGGGTATAATTCGAAAAGAAAATCTCTGTTCAGCAAGAAGTGGTATTTGACATGTCTTATAAATAAAATTAAAATAAAAAAATAACAAATTAGTGAATAACTAGAAAAATAAGTGGTGCAGGAATAAGTCAAAAAAGTGAGTTAGCATTTAGCACTTTGTGTGTCCCAACAACCCAAATGGAATTGGGATTTAGAAAACTGTTTTCGGAGAAGAGAAAAAAGGTGTTATGTGTTATGTTATGTTGAACACGTGCATAAGCTTTTTAATGTTTATTGTGAAATGATAAAATGCTTCTAATGTTGCCTGCTCTTGAACTTTTAAGCCTTTACTTTTGTTTGAAACAATGGTTGCTTGCTAACAGTGAACAAGCACTACAAAAATGGCCGGGGATCCAACTGCAACGATTCTGATGGTTTTTATCAATCACTTATTTATGTTCTATTGCCACAGCCATGAGGACCAACTTGATCAGGTTACTCAATTATGAAGAAACACTTAAAAAAAGGGGTCACAAGATGTCATACACTGGAATATTGAAGCTGCTTCTAAGTCAAACCAGTAGTTTGATACTAGCTTTTGAATTGCTTTTTACTCTGGCCAATAATGTTTAAGCTTAACCGTGAAAAAGTTCATTTGTTTGTCCAGATTATCACAAAGAACAGAAGATGTAAGTTTCATAATATTTGTTCACCACCGATCTTGTTATCAGCAATGATCCAAAACACTGAAAAATCTCATAGGGTTTCAGAAGAGGGAACTTCTTCTGTGTTGGCCTGCAAAAAAAAAACATCATCCACGCACCACCCTACAGACTTTCCTCGGCTGTTTTTCTTTTCATTATCCATTCTAACTCCTTGATTTGTTCTAAGAAGGTCTGAACTACAGCCAGCTAATTTTTTAGCACTTGAGAAAAATATGATTCTGGTGCACTTTCAAGCAGTTTTTGTCTGGAGAACTCCTTTTGTTTTGAAAGTATAAAGCTCCATACAAAAGTGAACAGACTCGCAGTATGAGGAACAGATATATTCTCATATGGGAAAACTTGGTTTTCTTTTTAGTAAAAATCACTGCTAGCCTAAGTGAAGTTGGTATTTTTTTTGTTCACTTTATCTTCATTGTTTTTTCCATGTTAACAGGATACATTAGATGTATATGTAGTTTAGAACATTTTAACAAAATGCCATCCCACAAACAACCCCAGCCTATTACACCATCACGATCATAAATATTCCATAAATATGCTTACAATGATCAAACAAAATATAGAAAAAAAGAGTAAGTATTAGGAGAAAAAAACGTAAGAAATAAATAATTATCATACACGTGCATATGCAGATATTCAAAAGGAATAAACAAACAAATGGGGAGGAAGAGTCTGTCCCTTCATGATCTTTTTCAACTTGTGTACTAGTTGCCAAGAGGTTTAAAGTTTTTAAGTACAGCCTCTTGTAGCATTCCAACTTTTTCTAAGATCAGGTGGGGCAGGAGGTCTCTGATCCAGGTAAAGGTAAAGGTGGGAGGGAATCTGTTTTTTCACTTGAGCAGCATAAGTCTTTCTGCTAGTTCTGTAGAAAATGCTTTCATGGTTTAACTGTGTGGACTGAGATTAAGATTCTGTGGTACTGCACTAAATATTGCTGTTATAGCATTGATTTCATAGGTGATCTGAGTATGTCAGAGAACATTTGAATCTAGATATCCAGAAATCCTTCAGCTTTGGGCACATCTAGAATATGTTTGATATAGAAGCTGGTGTTGTCCCACAGTGATCACAGTATGGGTCAGTAGCTGATATAAACTTTGCCAGTCTCGCTTTAGACTAGTGTAATCTACGAACAGTCTTAAATTGTATTATTTAATGCTTTAAACATATAGAGGGGTGTATCCTTTCTATCAAACATTGTCACTAGTGTTCTAAATTAGCTTGCTCAGATCATCTTCCCACTGTTTCTTAGGTTGTACATGGGGTTCTTGATTATAGGAATTCAGTAAAGTTTTACTAATACATCCTTTAGAGCAGGAGATGGTCTCTAAATGAAATATTTTATTAGCAAATATACAACATCATACATCCAAATCTAGCATTTCCCAACAAAATGTGGGAGACTGATTTTGACCCTTTGTTGTTGTGATGTGTTTAAAGACCCCTACTCCTGCACCTAAGAGTCGGGTTTCCTCTGCTGCTGTCACGCATCAGCCATCTGACAGTGACGATGAAGAGCTTCCCTGGTGTTGCATCTGTAACCAAGATGCCGTACTACGCTGTCACACCTGTGATGGAGACCTTTACTGCAACCGCTGCTTCAGGTGGGCTTACATGCATGAATTACTGGACCATGATTCTGGTTTCATAGAAGAGCTCCTCATACAGCGATAGAAAGATGGCCGTGATTTGGAATGCATACCATGACCCAGATAGACTGCACAAGGGCCTCTGCCATACTGTTCAGCAGCATGCATATAAAGTATTTAGTGTGATGAATTATCAATCCATTCTCCATTATCCCCCTCAGGGAAGGCCATGATAAATATGACAGGGTGGAGCATCATACCACAAACTACACTGCGCCGAAGAAGAAGAAGAAGACGTGATAGTGAGACTGTGCCGAGGGATTCACCTTATCCTGTCCGTCAGTGATGTTAGACTAGTGCTTTAAACTTAAGTGACCTAATATTAAAATGCTACCTATCGTAAGAAGCAAGTCAGAGTTTCTTCAAACCTCAGATTAACTCGTGTGTGCTGTTAATACATTGCATTAACATTGGTGCAGGGCAATAAGGTGACAAGTTGAATAATTTATGCACATGTTTAATAAATTAGCTCCATCTTAAGTGACATGCTGTGATTGTGATTGCCAAAGTGCTGCAAAGTAACCAAAAAGGTGATAAAAGACATAAAAGCAAACCATAAAGCACTAATACATTACAGCACTAAAACACTTAAACACATAAAACATGATCAAATACTAACAAGAAAAGCCAAATAAGAAAGTAAAAACATTTGAAAAGACTGAGTCCATACCAGTCGCCTAAGTCACACATTCCCGTTTCTCTTAGCGACTGTGCACGACTGTACGTGATTGAGGAGGCTGGTGTGATCGCTATGATACGGGATTAAATTACTGTCTCACCCCTGGAGACACTCCGTAAATACACCGTCAGTGGTGCAGCTACAGCGCTTTAGGCTGCATTTGTCCCGCTCCAGTTAGGTTAATAAAGCGATATGACGAGGATTCCATCCCGCTGGCAGGACGTCAGCCCCGCTCGAGCTCAGTTCGCGTCACGTAAGCCCCGACTGAGCCCCGTCGCTTGCGCCGTCTTGAACGGGACACAGTCGGGGCTCAAGCGGATACATCCTTGTCAATCGTCCTCATAAAGCCTTCAGGATTGAGCCACGATTGGGCCACGATCAGCTCGACTGAGCTCCGTACATGCCCCGCTAGTACCGCTCGCATTAGGACTGCATTAGGCTTCCATCCCGCTATACCGAGAGCGGCGATTCTCCACGACAGTTTTGAACAGTTCAAAACTGTCGTGGAGCTTCTACGTTCCCCTCCGTTCATCCACGACTATACAGCGCTGATCCAGACCAAGTAGCGCATGCACCACGACCAAAGCACGCTTTATCAGGATTATGACAATCGTGCACAATCGCCATGAGAAACGGGAATGTGTGACTGGCTGAATGAAAATCCAGATGGTTTGTTCGGGTTTTACAAAGAGACTTCAAAGTAGCTCAGGTGGAAATTCTCAATTTTAGAGGCAACTTGTTCAATGAATTAGGGTCCCTCACAGAAAAGGCCCTGTCCTTTGTGTTTCAGTGCACTCCAAATCATGAGAGTGTCTACACTAATAAAACAAACTGGATGCAGGCAACACAGACCAATTGTTAAAGTCAGGGAAGAGCAACAGGCAGCCCCAGTATCTGATCACCCAGCAGGTGTGTGAAAGTGTAAAATGGTGTTTCATTAACTTTTAGGGGGCTAAAATGTAGACATTTATAGAGCACAAGAAAAGGGAATCTCTTTCGTTGTGTGACATAAATGGAATTGAAAAGACAGGGAGAGTCTTAAACTCACGTTTTTCATGATGGGTTTTATATTTATTTTAGGGCATTTTGTGCCTTTATGGATAGGAGAGAGAATGACAGTGGATAGGCTTGTGAAAGGGGGCAAGAGAGTAGGAGAAGACACTCTTCAAACTGGCCACAGGCTGGACTCCAACCCGGGCCGGCAGAAGCACTATCATTGGACGCACCTGGCCGCCAACCACTCTGCCAAACCGGCACCCCTTAAACTCAGTTTTAAGGTAATTAATATGTACAGTATGAACAACAGAACCAAGATTTCTATGTGATGTTTAAGGAGTTGAGTGTATCCTGAAGAGGCTTCTAAAAACAGAGTTGGTATTTGACTTACTGTTGTCTTAAAATAAGAATTCTTTTTCAAACTTTTGTCCTACTTACCAGAAGCAACAAAGGCATATCTCAGGAGCACGTTGCACTTGTCTCTGTTTGAATTAAAAAAAACAGACACATCATGTGCTCATCTGGGATGATGTTGGATCCCAGACTGCTGTCAGCTCAGCTGAAAAAGAGTACAGAGGGGTCTGCATAAAAGGATTACTGAGAGCTTTGTTTCCTTTTGGCAGCGTCTGCAGTCACTCTTGTAATCTATGTTTGGCTGCGAGTCTGACATGAGTACCGCCTTTCTCGTCCTTGTGTGTAATTTCATTATAAAGGATGCAGAGTGTCAGGTGCTGTGCCACATCTGTGAGGAGTACTGCGTTTCTTCTTGGTGATATTTTTAACACAGAGGCCTTTTCATGGCTCTGAGTGGGCGACACAGTGGCTGGAGGAGTTTGGAGTCTTCAGTCCTTCCTTGTACACCTCTGTCACATCCTTGTGAGCTCAACACCTCAGGAACGCCTGCAGAGATTTTTCTCAACTTTGGCAGAGGCTAGCATGTTGACTTAAAGATGAACTCAGTGACTCAGTGTAGATGGCTGGCCTCACAATATTTTAATTTGGCTGTAACCCAAAAAGAAAGTCAATTCAACATGGTTTAAATGAGTGAAGTAATAATTGTTTTAAATAATTACACTGATGAAATTTTAATCACCAAGGTCAAACCCTTAGCTTGTGATTTCGTTTAGTAAAACTGTAGACTATTTAAAAGGCAGGATAAGAATTTGGGTCAGAAAACCACCCACCTATGCTCAGAAGATCAGCAGCATCAGAGGAGTTACATAATAACACAAACTGTGACAGATTTGTGTAGCATCTTTCCTTACTCACTACTAATGTCCCAGTTTGTTCCCCTGTCATGAGAGGGGTCTACTGACACTCACATGCTCCACAGAAAAACTCAGACTGACTCTGCGTTCTTGTCTGGAATAACGGGGGTGTGATCTGTGCTTAAATGTCGACTGTATTCTTGCCACTGTTTTGTTTGCATGATCATGCATTGTTTTAAAGCTCCTCTGTTGCGAGGGTGTTCAGCTGATTATGAAACAGACTCATTTAGCACTGATGCCTCTGTATGACAAAAGCATATGAGACCATTAAAATCAGTTATTGAATCTCCATGTAGTTATTTTCAATGCATGCATAAACCGCTGCAACAGGGTAGGTGTCCTACAAAATGAGGAGCAGTGCACTCCCAAACTGGACACACTGCACAATGACATTTTGGCTAGTCAAAGGGTGAAATTTATCACTTGTATACAAAGCAAGATTCACCACTTTGGACGATTGGTGAGGACAGCCTGCTGCTGTGGACCTGCACAGCTGAAGATACTACAACTGTAAATATTTGTCCTTTTTTTGTTTTTTGTTGTTTCTTTAGCTATTTTACATTCACATCAGTCCTCTTCACTTCATAATCATTACGGCTCTTGGTAATCATTTTAGAACAGGCTCTCTCTCTCTTGTTATTGTTACCATTATAACTACTTTTCACCTGTATAGGGAAGGGGACATGATAGCTTTTCTCAAGGATTTACCTCTAAAAAAATTATCGACACAGAAACACGACAAGGACAAATTTAAGGTCAGGGTATCCAAACATTTACTGATATCCTGAATTCTTAGTTTAGTCTCTGTCTCACTGCCTGTCTTATTTTCATTCTACTTTGCTCAAAAAAAGAATACGCAAATAAAAGGATGATCATGGCACTGACTTACTCTAAAACCTCTTGAGATAATATTTATGATTTAGTGCAACACAAATAAAAATTGATTGATATAAAAGGTGGTATGTGTCCACAAGGGGGTGCCAGAATAAACACAAACTTTAAGCTTCCTGGAGATGTATTGTATATCTACTAAGCACCAGATCATGTAATAACAGCACTTCAAATGGCTTATTTAGTAGATTAACTTTAATGCTGGCAGCAATGTTTTTAACTGAACTGAGCAGCTCTTAAGTTTCACATCCAATGGACTGTTTCGCTTATCCATGACACATATTTAACTAGTGGCTCTGCACAACAGCCCTTAGACAGTGTGTGTATAGAGCTAAACCTTTCTAAGAAAAAGCTGATTGGATAAAAATTCTGATCATGCATTGTTTCAAACTACTCTGGAATATTTGAAACTTCTCAACAACAACAAAAAATCTGTATCTGTAGATGTTCTGGTTCTTGGCAGTAACAATTCTATCTGTACTATCAGTATATTAAGAAAGAGACAGCACTATCCACTGACTGACAAATTACCTCTCCACAATATTCAGCTTTTATATTTATAAGATCCCAAACACTTGTGAGAAATTACATATGCATTCTGAGTTAAAGTTCAGGTGTCAGAGAACATATGCATTTAACAACAAAATAATGCGAGCAGAAAACAAAACAACTCTGATTTTGACAAGCAGTGCTCTAGTAGTTATAATAATTAATTAAAATTACTCTGATAAATTTATTTAGTTTAGGTGTAGCAGGAGACTTTTGGGGTGTCACTGCAGTCCAACCTGTCACATAGCTCAAGGAAGAAGCTTTGGTGCAGTAAAGCTTTGGTTTATTTTATGCTGATCAAAAGTGACGTAGCTTTACAAACACATTTTTCAACCGTACTTAAACATGTATTTCCCTCTTGTCCCAGCAAGGTAAGGTTTAATATTTGTAAAAGCGATGAACTGCACGAAAGCTTCAAGTGGAAACCATTTTTCCATGTAGAAAATGAGCTGGCTTTTTGTCGTGTTATAAAGAGGCAGAAACTACAAGTGCAGTTTAGTTGTGCTAAATGAGAAGAGACGCTGTGAGCTTCTGATTGGCTTTAATAAACATTACAGTCACAATCCTCCATCAATCACTTTCTACTTTTTTAAAAAGTTCTACCCACTGTTTATGTGATGTTGTCACAAGAGTTTTGATATGTGATATATCCCATGAATTTGTGCAGCAGTGTACAAAGAAACAACAATCCTGGTACTTGATGACTCCCATTGTCTCTCCACAAAATGGTCCTAGTCTAGTGTTGCCGTATGGATGGCCTCAGTGTCAGCGCGGCACAATCATAAGTGGGGTTCAAACAAGTAAATGACTATAATGGATCCTATTGTGAAAAGACCCTCGGTGTATGGCACATAGAAGGGCGGAGTGCTGCCTCATCAGCGTGCATTACTGTCGAGCTAAAGCAGGGGAAACCATAATTACACTGTCCTCTGGGGGCTCTGCTCCATTAAGGTTAGCATGGAAGCTGTTACCGAGTTTGCCTTTTTTCTGGCCATGTCAGACACGAACACCACTGACAGGAAATGGATGAGGAGGGTAATGGATGCATACTTAATGGACTCTTCCTGCTGCTGATTTCACTGTGTTTACTCCTAGAGCTGACATGTCAACATCTCCTTTGTTTCCATCAGTCTGCTGAAAAACACATTAAAAAAACAAAAGCCTGTAGTCTGGGACTGATCACCTGAGAGACACAATACTGCAAAGTCTTTAAGATGTCTCTGGATGGTCGGGCATTATTATTCTTTAAAATCAGTAAGAGTTTTACAGGGTAAGTGTGGTAACAGGATAGTTTCATTGGTAGTTTAAAGATGTAGGGTGATGGACATGTCAATATTTATTTGTTTCTGTTTAATGTGTAATATCTGATGGTATAGTTCCGTTTGAAATAGGGTGTATCTCTTAGGGTTGTTTATTGAAATAAAAAAAAACATAATCACAGAAAGTCAGCAGTTCATCCTGATTAACTAGTTAAACATTATTAAACTCTTACAAATGATGTATTTTCCTATTTCTTACTAGTTTCCTGATTCAGGTTTCAAATTGATATTATTAATTATGCTGTATTTCTGGTTTTAACATTTTTATTTGAATTAGTGCTGCCCCTGTGTTATGCCTGGGTGGTTTGTTGGTGCGTTTCATTTACACCCAACCTCAAGTGTTGGAGCTGGCGACTGTGCCACACTCTAATCATGTTCCAGTGATGAGCTGGTAAACCTGTGGTTACTGAGGATTCCCCAAGTAAAAAATCTGAGCAAAGGGAGCCTTCCCAGTGGCGTGTTTTATTTGTGACACATTTCTGTCCTTCAAGATTAAATAAAATGCTCCATGAAACTGTGACTTCAAGCAGTATTTCCTAAATGGTATGCCATGTACACTGGTGCATCTCTAAACAAGTCCATGAGTACAGATGAAATTTGTACCACCAGTACCACCAATAAATTAGAATCATACTTACTTCATTAGTGCTTCATGTGCAGTATCTCACTGTTAACAGATTGCCAGGTGTGGGCAGTAAAGCTTTTTTGGTCAAACTGTTGACTTAAAAATTCTGACCTGCCAAATTGAAATGGGTGTTGCTAAATTCATGAAATATAATGGAATTTCAAAATAAATTCTTCAATAATATTGTGAATAAATATTCCAGTAGTAATACAGTTGTTTGTCAAATCATTTTGCATGACTTAAGAATTTGTTACACATGGGGAAAAGGCTGTATTCCAGTATTATGAAAATTGTGTTTAAAAACATTGATCACAGAATCAGTCTTGATTTGAAATCAGTCTTGATTTGAAATCAAGACTGATTCGTACGTTTGATTCAAAGGTATGTTGTGACCCTATGCTCTAGATCCGCATAGCCCTGAACCTGAACCACAGAGAGCTACACAATTTGCCAGACACCCCCCCCCCCCCCCCCCTTCAAAAAGTGAGATGGTGTCAAAACAATCAAAACTATGCAATCACCTGCAATTACTCTGCTACATGGCACCTGGTGAATGCCAGTCTATGTGTACGTCTCAGTCATGACTTTGAGTACAATACTGTGATGGAATAGCTGAAGAAAAACCAACGCAATGACTGTATTTGAAATGTATTTCCTACCACGTCTCATTTACAAATAATGATGAAATATTCAAAATAGTTAAATACTGTACACCCCCACCCTTTGTTTCAACTGATCACGGAGTCTCGCGTTCTTAACTCCCCTGATGTCTCATTTTATTATTTATTTTTATTTTTTGCAATAGTATCATCTAATCATCATTATTCCAAGGTGCACTACAGCATAGGTACAGTGTTGTTTCAACCCAAAAGCATAGTCCCTGCTTTTGAGTACTTTACACCTTATGTCTTGGGGAAAGTATTCCAAAAAAGGTTGCATTCACTGATTGACTCAGTCTGTTTAAACATACATATGTGGATACTGCAATTGAGCTCTATTTCAAAACAAACATCGAAGCCAAGATCCCCTACTGGGGGTGTTCTTAGCTTTATTCCAGCTGAATCAGAGAAGTGTTGGTTTATGGTGAGAAAACAGTTGACCCAGCAACCAGAAACAGGCTAACAGACTTACTTTTCCCTCTTTAGTAGTAGCAAGAACAGTTGCAATAGTAACACGGGGACAAGGCAACTTCAATTACAACTGATTGAAAAATACTGAGTAATTGTAATCTATCTGTTGCACTGCCTCCAGAGCTAAGGCGCTTATCAGCACAGGAATAGTGTAAGGCTAATGTTGCTCACTGTCCTCAGCAGAGCATCACTGTACTAAATGCTGACTTTCTCTGCTTGTTTAATAAAAACATTTTTTATTTTTGCATATTGCTGTGAGAGCTTCTCTGCCAAACTCAACTGCATGTGCTCCAGTGTGCAGTTGCTTTGAAAACTGGTGACCTCTGCCATAATGGTTGTCAACATCAGCAAGTGCTCTGCTCGTTAATTAATTAACGAGCAGATTAACGTTTAAAGTTTAAGTGTTTGACCTCCTCCTCGCAAAGTAAAATCACAGCTTATTTTTGGTGATAGCTTGATAACTAGCATCCTATAATGCAGGGTGTAACCAGTCGGCATGGTATTTGTTTACTTACACAGTGGAAAAAGCAGGCTGGGACACTTCACATAAGAATAGTCCTGCACTGTTGTGAGCTTTGGCCAGCTTTACAATACAGCAGTGTGAACATGAATCAAATTAAAGGAAAAATGCAACAACATTTATTTCATCATGTGAAACAGGAGAAATAAAAGAGCAGTGGGTGTGCCTTAAGGGTGCTTTTCCACTTGTTTGGTCAAAAAAATCTTTTATTTTGAAAGGAAAAATGAACTACTTGGAGGTTAAACAAAAACAGAACTTGCTTTTGATCATAAAGTAGGCCTAAATAAAAATAGCTGCAATGAAATGTTTCACATCACAAGGTGCAGATAGCTTCTGTCATGTCTACTCAAATGTGAAAAAAAGGACGCTTAAAGGTATTAAAATAAACTTTTCCCTACATCCCTGCAAAGCAGGAAAACAATACAGAGAGTAATATCCAGGTGCCGCCCTGCCATTGCTTGCAATTTGCAAATTAAATGTCAAAATAACACGATTAATGCAATTCAATGTATTATTTTGAAGACCATCATATCATCTGATGCATTAACACTTGAACCTTCAAAACATTTCCATAAATCATGAACAACCCTGTTTTGAAAATGTTCCTCTTTATTTTAACATACAACACTGTAATCAGAAAAAAACACTTTTATGTACATAAATAGGCAAACGAAATGTCCAGCAAAAAACAAAAGTCCATCTGAGTTATATTCAGTACAGTTTTATCACTTGTGCATTATTGGTTTGTTTATATGAGTCAGATGTAATAGCAGTCCATAAATTCATAAATTAAAGTGAAATAAAAATAATAAAAATTCCATTCAACCCGTCTGCTCTGGTGTGAGGCGGATGTTGACGCAGAAGGAGGAGGAGGAGGAGGAGGAGGAGGAGGAGGAGGAGGAGGAGGAGGAGGCAGAGGGCTGAAGAGAGTCCCACAGATGTGAAGCGCACATACAGGCATCCAAACGTTTAACGCAGGAGAGGCGAAGGATAAGAGACTCCATGTTGTCTCAATTCTTTATTTGACCTATAATCATTTCTTCAGTGGGCCTGACATTTTGCGTAGACCCTTTATCCTGTAGAGCAGACCGTTGATAAAATCCTAAAAGGAGCATTGAAAAAACTGATTCTTATACCACAGCAGAGAAGAAGAAAACAGTTGATGTGGTCTCTGTCCATATTCATTACAAGGAAAAAAATCTCTTACCTCTTTTGGCTTCCCACATTCATGCAACAATTCCTAACAGAAAGACAAACACAAAATGAGCTCTAAAACAACATCACTGGACAGAACTATGAAACAACAAACATTGCAGCACTAGAGTCCAACAACGGTAAAGTAATCATTAAGCCTTTAACCCATACTGCAAATAGTTGAGTGTGCAACCAGGTGTCAAGTAGGAAAACTTTGTTTAAGGGTCAAATTCTTTGACTTTAACCCTTTAACTCCCAGCTCAACCGTTTGGCAGATGTCAGTAAATTGGGGGATATTTAATGTGTTAAAAAATGTTTCTGTCAATGTTTTATGGTACAAAAAAAAACTGCGAACAAACCAAAAGAACTGATACTTTCTTTGTGTGGTATTTAAAGTTGAAAAAGCTAAAAGCTTTCATTATTAGCACAATAATGATTTTTAATACTTAACCATGATATGATGTCATATATATAATATAACCTACTACATTTTTTGTGTTTGTCAAACTCAATATTGTATATTTTAAGTGAAGTTTGCAATTTTATTTACAACAATTTCTGCCATATCTTGTTGATTTGTCACACATATTGTGTGTTTTTATGTCATCGTGTAATCAGTTGTTAGCTTTTTAAACCTTTAAATCTCACACCAAGAAAAGCTGGTTTTTGGTATGTTTGTAGTTCCTCTGATTCCTGAAATGTATACGGATCAATCACTGATTTGTTCTGTTTTTTATAACATTGAATGTCCCTGAATTTATTAATGACCTCTGCCAAACCGTTGTGCTGATAGTTATGGGGTTAAGTTAACCCTTCAAGAGCTGGCTTTGCTGTATCAGTTTTTAAAAGCAGTGCTTCTCAACTGGTAGATCGAGGCCCAAGAGCAGCTTGAGCAGCTGGTTTCCGTGTGTTTGCAGAAAGCCCTGGGAAAAATAAAGACTGTATTTACACTGATGTTTTTTGCCAATGTAGAGGGAAAGCTACCTCAGGCCAAGTCACGCAGAACTAAGGTTGCATTAGTTGGGCAACACTGATGTTCCACAGGTATGTAGACATGTTTTATGGATGCTTAAAAATTCTAACATTTGATCCAACACACTTGTAAACACCACAACCATTGACCTCTACATACCTTCACTACCCTCAGTAACAGCTAACTTCATCTCTGTTGGCGAAGGTTTGGGACCGCTTGCCTGTATTGAATGTACATTAACTTTGTTGTGTCCAGCTGCCTCCTCCTTAGGACTGAACTACTGCTGTAAGACTTTAGCTTCTCTTTTGATGGCAGCCATCTTTCATCGTCTAAGCATGGCATCAGAATACTGAGACCAGCTGCAGCTGTACATGGTGATACGGCATATACATCCACTTAACAGTGGCGTTCATTAAGTATCGTACATTAAGTCCCCCTAAGCTGAGGGTGCCATGCATTACATATATGTTGGTAAACATTTAAAATCCATCTACAACCATTCAGGGAGTTACAAAACACAAACTCCACCAGCACAACATTTCTCCCCACTTTAGATGCATCCACCTGCAACTGAACACAGCAAAACTGATACTAGGAATGTTCTTTCACATAAATTTTGATGATTTCTAAACATTTGTCCCTGTTAGCTTTGATACTTTGATGTGTGAATGCAGCTCAAGGTAATCAGACAACAGTGTGAGTCCCATGCAGACGTACATCAGTTGATCTAATTTTGCTCAGTGTTGCCATTATTGAGTTATTTAGTTGTTTTAGTGAGAAAACAACTATACCTCCATCCATGCACAGTGAGAACATGCAATTTCCACTCAGAAAGGCTCCTCGAACACTAACTTGTTGGGCCACCATGCCACCCTTGATCTCAACTAATATCTACTTGTTTTAGCTACTTTGAGGTGTTATTCCTCAGGCTACAAGACCAGACCATCTCCAGGTTGTTGTGGTGCGTTCCAGTTAAAGTCGGAAGTCAGAATTTCCAAGTTCCGAGTAGGAAACTGCAACTGGAACGCCCTCCGAGGTTGGAATTTCCTACCTGGAACTCGGTGAAACCTCGCCAACCCCGAGTTGACAATCAAAGATGGCTGCCCCCAGTGTGAACAGTTATTTAGCTCCTGTAATAATCAATTTATTTGCACTTCTGACTAGAGTGTGTCACTCTAAATCAGCTGTATACATAGTATTGTTAGACTTATATTTACAAAAATGCTGCCATAGTGATAATCACATTCTTCATGTGATATTTGCGAACAACAACGCAGGGCGTGCTAACAACAGCTAACAATAGCCTGGTAGATCTGCATGTTTTTCCGACTTTGTATCTGGAGCGCTGGTAAGTCAGAGATGACGTCACTCCCAGTTCCCTCTTCCCAGTTCTGAGGTTAATGGAACGCAGCATTATACATGGTGACATATCAAAAGTTTATGTTGCGGGAGTTAAAAGCCTAAAAAAAGAGTCCCCGTGCCAGGCATAGCCCTCCTGGAGAAGCCTGGGTTGGGGGTCTCATAGAACAAATGTATTCATTTTTCTTGTGAGAGGTCTTTAATTTTGGACAGCACTTTTGAGGGAGACCAGTCTATATATCTTTAAATCTACATTGTGGATGTGTATCTTTTTTGTGCTGTGTTGATGCTTTGCTCTCTGCATGGAGAGGATGGACAAATGCAAGTTCACAGATATTTGGCTTTAAGACTTAGAAAATTAAGAGACCCTTGACGAGGGGTGCCAAAAAGCTTTAACTGTTAAGGAAATATGAATCTTAGATTATGATGCACATATAATTAAATAAAATAGTAGGGTAGGGTTTAAATTTGATTTAAAAAAAGAGCAGCAACCCTGGTATAAACAGGCATTCAGTTCAATTACAATTTCAATCACTTTTCATACCTTTAAATATCAACAATTAATCTCAAGAATGTACAAGAATGAAAAGCTGCGCAATAATGCCTTTTAAAGATATTTTTGTTTTGTTGTGACCCCCTGTTGAACCCTTGTATTGTTCCAAATTTTATTTTCATTAGACAAATGTGAGAAAATCAAGGGAGTAATTTTTTAAACAGGTGTTAGAAGTGGGTTCTAATGCTACACAATTGAGAACCATTGTTATGAAGCAGAATGTAATTGACTACACTTGCAGCATTGAAAACAGCAACATTGTATTCTGTATAATTGTACATGCTCAGTCTTACAAGCAGCCTGGATCTCTGGCCTTCATCTGTCAGCTCCAAGAGCTCATCTATGTCGATCTCTAGCTCAGGGATCTCCTCCTCCTGTGAAATCAGAGAAAGCAAAATTTAGAGACAGTACTCCTCTATCATTAAGCTTCTTCCTTCTGTATCTAATCATGCTCCAAAATCCTGTAAAACAGTGTACACTGTAGGTTTGTGCCTTTCCTTCACTTCCTGTGGTGCGACTGCCCACACTGCAGAGTAGGGCCTTTTAAAAGAGGAAAGAGTGAAGGATATGGGCTGAGATGTGATGCAACATGGCATGGTTTGCAGCAGAGCAGTGGGCTAAATAGGCCACTGGACCATCAAGTTTAAAACAGTCAATCTTGCTTCAGATTTATGAGTTTATAGTAAAGAGTGCCACATACATAACAATAAACAGATTCTGAGTTACAATAAATCCTCACGGTAAAACACTGATTTATGATCTGCTGTGCAAAAGAGCAAATGTGAGGAGCACTGAGGCATGAATGCAAAGAGGCACAGTGAGGCTGTGCTTGCCACATGCCACCATCTGATTTCATGGATGAATTACCTCCCTAGCATTTAGTTCAGCCTTTACAGAGAAATCATTTCCAGTTGAAAAGTTTCCTGAAGAATGTGCTCAGCTCAGATAGGTTGCTCTGCACTATCCTAATAAAATGTCCTGTGAAGATATTTTACCTTTCAATGAAACAGACTAAATTTAAAACAACTAACTAACAGCAACGAAGATAATCAGGGAAAAAGCAGAATAGTTTTATGTGGCTACTTCTGTTGAAGTGTGGATATCTTAACCTTGCACTGCAAATGGATCAGCCTGGTTCACTGTCTGTAATCAGGCAGATCCATCTTGCCAAGCTCCAATCTATGATGATTGTGAGCAGTCCAAAGCAGCACGGTCCAGTCAGTGTCCTTTATAGCACGAGGTGGGAGCTATGAGCGAGATGACAGCAGGAGGTGACTGCATATGCAGAGATTAGCATAACTGCTAACACCTTCAGTAGCAGTATTACTAGATCTTTTCCATATTTATTTACTGAATGAAAAACAAGTAACGACTACAAAGTTCTCAGTAGGAAGAATATTTTGCTCCACTTCCAACATGTGGCAAGAGTTTGTTTTAGGAAGTGGCTCCTGTTCTGGTCTTTACATCTTGACAGTAGCACCCACCTACATTAGCTGATTGGCCCTTAATGCATGTGATGTATGGAATGATTGTCCAATCACCTGCGAGATATGTTATTGAAAAGATGTGCCTACCCAAACACTTTCTATGGGCTCTGTCCCAGAGGGATTAGTGAAATAATGAAAGATCCATCTGGCCTGTCAGGTTATGTCAGCAAAGTGATAAAATATAACATCTTACACGATTGCAAGACAGCAAATGCATGCCGTTTTGTTTTTTATGACTTAAAATAGACTACAGTTTTCTCTAAGTCAGTGTCAAATTCAGACTCAGCTTTAATAAACAGATGGACTGAGAGGAATAAAAAAATACATATTTTAAAGTTGTTCCCAAGCAACATCGGAAATCAAAAGTTTTAAGAAATAAATCGCTGTAATTGTAAACGGACAAAGCACTGTTTGCCTAAATTTTGCGTTAGACCACATAGACGTCTTGAAGGTTCAGCTCAGAGACTTCATATCACAGTGGGCTGGACGTTTGATTACTTCAATGGTACTGAAAGAAAGTCTGAATACCCTTGTGACCGATGATCAATATCAAGCTTGTTAATTACTGTTACCAAGATATATGCAGACAGGAGTCAGCTTGTCAAACAGTTAAAGTGATGCCACACTGCTTCAGCTCACCTTAGCACACATTTAATTCACGTACTCACTATCTATTGATTTAATTTTTCTTTTTCAATTTTTTCCGTGACATGCCTGTTTCTCCACTACCCGAGCTCACACTCATTTACGTCTGTCTGCCAACTAATTTATTCCATCAATACATACAAAAATGGATGTCCCAATCAGCTTCTTTGGCCCCGATCCTGTTTTTTTGAAATACTGAGTCCTGATACAGCTGTGCACTGTTGTATGTTTCGTCACTGCCAGGTACAAATCTCCTGTCTCAGTTTTTGTAATTTTCATATTTTTTCATTCATTTCATTTCATTTATTTCTTTATTTGAATGGGACAATGCATATTAATGAACAGGCAACAATGCTGTAAATATGGCGGATTTAGCTCAAGGCTAATTTCCATCCGCAGTCCCATGGGGTAAAAACATACCACCATCAGCCCAACTGGTCACCTTTCAAGTTAGTGAGTGGGTTTTTATAAAATTTTAACCAAATAAAAGCACAAAATCAAATTTGTGATCAGGACAAAACAATATTCATTCAGTAGTAGAGCATTTGATTAATTCACTGAAAAGTAGCAATTTTGGAGATAGGAGGTTTGTGCCTGGTTTGTCTGTTAATCTAATCAAGTCAACTAAGCGAAAATATGCCCTTATCTAATTCCATGAAACTAAGTAAAACAAGCATTATTGTACTACCTAATGAAAAATGGTGAACCTTGCAGCAGTAACTAATTTTAGATCACCTTGTATGTTGTCACAAACCTTACCCTGATAAAGCTGTGTCTGCAGTGTAGTACAAAGAGGTCACAGTGGATCCACAAGACGACACATCTACATTTTTCTCCACATGAACTGGCTGACTGTCAGAAGTGATGAACTTAACTACTTCTGTGACTTTTTGGCCTAAACGCTCTCCATAGGATATTTGTCCTTCTTTTTAACATCCAAAGTTTGTTTTTTTGGTGCTACAGCCATTCAACTTTCTATAGAGGCTTTAGTAAATGCCTTATATTCTGCTATATTTAAATGTTGTATCAAGTTGGTTGTATGGAGCAGCTCCAGTTCCACCTCCACATAAAACTGTATATTTACAGGCAGTGCAGGTGGCCGCTGGGCTGTTTTTGCTGTCTGAATGAAAGCATTTCCACACTGCTAACATGTTATCCAAAGGGCTACTACTGCTACATCGCTTGGGCATTTATGGCCCACCATAAAGTGTGCTCAACTGATGTAAACGGATTTAAACTGATAGGGAGAAATGATTAGTATAAATTACATACCCTAATCAACAATAAAAACTAATCTCAGCCCCAAACCAAGACTTTTACTGATACAATATCAGGACATCCCTTCATACAAGTGTTCATATGTATACAACTTGAGTACATGCACACTTATTTCTACATTTATTTATTCAACGCTTAAGTCTATGCACATATACCCCTTTTTCATATTTATTTACTGCTTCTTCTTTTAGCATACACTTCTGTTGATATTTAGTCCTTATGGTGAATAATTGATTTATTCCCTACTTAAGTATATGTTCATATACTACTGTTTAATTTATAAGTACCTTTTTTATTTCTGCCATACCCTGCCATATACATGTTTTTGTTTGCTCTGTTTATTTTCACAGTATTTTTGCTTATTTCCATCTTGTTGTATTATTTACAGCTTTTGCTCTGAGTATTCACCAGACAGATGAAATTTGAATTTCCTTGAGAGTACATACAGAATTCATCTTTCTATCTTTCTTGTTTGGAAAAAGGCTGCAAAAACTTGCATTTTTTTCATCACAGATGTCATCCTGGTGCTCCAGTCTGTCTTTTTATAATTATATTAAACACCAATAGAAACCAAATCACTTAAAAAAAAAACACAGAACATATGTTATCAGGATTCAAACAAACAGTAATGACAGACTTCAGATTTCATAAAGATTATATGATGTGTCTTGTAAGTTTATAGTTTGACAGATGACCTATTTTTTATAAGAGGTTGGGGTTTTGACCTGTACTGCAGTCATTTAGGAGGCGGTCTAGCTCAGTCTATAAGGGCACCAGAGGGTGGCCAGTCCAAGTCCCAACCAAGACGTACTCAAAAGTTAGTTCAGCAGCTGAGGAGATGCAAGCTGACTTCCTGGAGCAGCTGGAGGGGGTTGGCCTCTTTTGCCCTTAGAGCTTTGAGGTACATCCTTAAACCTCATGGCATGTGAACACCTACAAATAAAGTAGGGTTAATGTTGCTGGTGTCGAGTCGTCAGGAATGATTCATGACTAAGTGCTAACCCAGCATTTGCTCCCAAATCTGACCTGACTTGCAGTTGCTTAGCATATGGGCTTTAAATATCCTGACTATCTCTTAAAGGGTTCAAGCTTAAACTATTGTACTTTACAGTCTAGTCCAGGCCTATGCTGGGACTGATGACACCGGTGGTCCCTTAATCCTGCCCTGATATCAGTCCAACCAAAAAATCTAGTTGTGATTGCTAGCTATGCCTTCATTCTGCCTGAATTTCAATAATTGAAATTGTTCATTCATTTCTATTCATTCATTTTCTATACCCCTTTATCCCTTTCGGGGGGGGGGGGCTTGAGCCTGTCCCAGCTGTCATTGGGCGAGAGGCGGGATACACCCTGAACCGGTCGCCGGTCGATCGCAGGGCCACATAGAGAGACAGACAACCATTCACGCTCACACTCATACCTAAGAGCAATTTAGAGTCACCAGTTAACCTAATGAGCATGTTTTTGGCCTGTGGGGGGAAGCCAGAGTGCCTGGAGGAAACCCATGCATGCACAGGAAGAACATGGAAACTTCACACAGAAAGGCCCCTTTCCGACCGGGGATCGAACCGGGTACCTTCTTGCTGTGAGGCATATGCAACCTGCTGCGTAACCGTGCTGTCCCAATTGAAATTGTTGTTTTAGACAATTTAAGGAAGCACTTTAGCATAAGTAAATTAGATTTTTGGCATATTTAACAGATTTGCTCACAGCATCAGAATTACTTTTAATAGCTTTTCCTTTTTAATAAAATGTCCTTTTCCATATCAATCTATTTTTGACATACCTAAAAGTTGGCCTGATGGTTCAAACACAATCCTCTGTTGTTTGTCAAATTTGAATAGATCCTTTTGGCTGAATTGAACAGGCATTAAACAGTAACAAACAATGTCTCCTTGCCCTGCAACTCACAGAAAAGTTGACGCTTAAGGCTGTGAAAAGTAATCTGCAGTTGTAAAAAACAAATTTAACAGAGTTATCAATCCGAATCATAGGCTTTTAGCTGCCCTACATTCCCAGAGGAAATGAAGCGTGCTCTCCACGGGGACCCTGAACACTCATATCTAAGTGTCAGCAGGTGTACACTCATATTTGACAAGTGGCGCCTCTTTTTATGAAGGGTATTTTCCGGTTGGGGAGTTTTCATGGCTGCTGAGGATGGGGGCGCACACAGCTTTCTGGATGAGGAGAAAGCTAATCAATGTGGAAGTGCTGAGTGGCGGAATAGATGGGCCCACCTTCAGAGTCCCCTGTGCCCCCTCTAATTGATACTTGCTGCCAGTTTGGGCCCTGCTTGATTTTGCTGATGTCTGCAGAATACACGGCGTGCTGAGTTCATGATGTGCTCGTCTGTGCGGTGTGGGATCGGTACTGTGTGAGGCTGCAGACACCTGTGTTCTCCTTTTTAGTTTATGGGGACAAAAAGCTCTGGTCTTACCCTCCAACTGATGTGGGATAGAATAAAAATGTATTTTTTTCAAACAATAGCCTGTTTTTAATAGATGCTGATTATAGATGATTAAATAACCTTTTGGTCGACCTCATGGAGCAGCCACAGCGATGTAACAAAATCAGAAGTTATTTTGCATTGCTTTAGGTACAAACTCTTAAAACTGAAATCAGTTTATTTGACTATGGTTACTGTACCTTTGGAAATGATGCTTTTCTATTATCCTCTTAGGTCACTCCCTTCTACCAACCAGAGAACAAACTGGGACTCTCTGCTCCTCACTTAAAATGAGAGCGGATTTAGTTGTTGGGTTATAGCACATGCTGTGCTGTAAAGGATAGTAGGATGTACCCTTTTCTACTCATGGCCAAACCTGTGGACAAAGCAAGAACAACAAATCATGTGGTGTGCATTCAGCCTTAGTTAGGGATGGGAAGTGATATGATTTAATTGATACCAATGCCCCCAACGATTCTGATTATTGATCCGATTCTTTAATGATTCCTTAATTGATCTCTGCTGGTTTCTGTTTGGAAAAGACTTGGCCTACATAGATTTTCAGTGGCAGTGATGTCAAAATAAATAACCCTCTTATGCAGTAAACATCTTTTTGTCAGTAATTAAGGCACAGTTTTGACCTCTTCTGTCCCCTCTTAGTCTTAATGTTTGACCTCTCTGTTGTCATTTCTGCCTCTAATGACAGTGTGATGTCCTTCCTTTGCAAAGCATGCAGAACAAAGTGGCAGGGATTGATAAGGAAAATACTAATTATATGAATTTCTAGAGAAAATTCCACGGTTGTCCTGTGCTTTGCGGGCCAAAAACTGTACACCTGTATATAGAAATATGTATTACCTTAGAAAATGTTCCTTAAATCTTTTGCAGAAACAAACTTAAAATAAGTAACAAACTTTAAATAAATTTCAAAAACTTAAAGGGCAACACGTTGAGTTGAAAACCCCTCATCCTTCATTTCATAAATTTCACGTAGCATTACTTTGTCTAAGACATGTAGTGTGATTTTCTTTGTAAAACATTATAACTACTTATAATTCTTGATTTTCTTCTTTTTAAGATGCATCTAAAGCTTTCTTTGTACATTCTGCAAGAAGTCTCAAGCATGATAGAGCAGACAACCTGTTTTTGATTTCAATTTATTAAACAGTGAATCAACCAGGAAAAAAAAATCTCAAAACTGCTCTTGCCAAGGTAGATGCACCAAATCAGTTTTTTTTAACAAACAAGCACCCACTACCAAAAGCATGCTATAATATAGACTTCATGGTTTTCAAAAATCAAGGAAGACCTAATATACCACACCAAATCTCAGGCCACACCATACAAAATAAAGCAAAATATCTGATTGAAAACAAAAAAAAAAAATGAAATATTTATCCAAAGTAGAATAAAAAATCAGAACATGTGGCTACATTTCATACGTAAACATTGAAACTTTACTGATCACATTTTATAGAACCAGGAGTTCTTATAAAAAAAGTAAAACCTCTCCCCTTATCGCTCTACTCCTTTAAAGGTTTGCAGCTTTATACAAAAATCAGGGCATCTAAAACAAGTAATGTAGGAGTCAGTTATGGTTGGAGAGTTTCCCAAGTCCCTGCAAGGCTTGCCTTAAAGGATAATTTCGGTTTCTACAGCTTTCACATTGTTTATAGAATGAAGTAGAACAATATTCTCACCCAGAAGGCTTTCCTGATCCAAACAGTGCTTCGGGAGATATTTAGATCCAAAATCGAGCAGCGGACATCCGTATAATGGTAGCACATAGGGCATGTATAGCGCCACTCCTAAAACTGCATTAATCGTCCAAAAACTCATTAGTTTCACCAATATTTCATCATGGTCCGGTCAGGCTACTCCTCCACGACAGTCTGTGTCACTCCAGACATGTTTTGTAACTGTGCTGACCTCTGAACTAAAGAAGAAGAACGTTTGCCTCTGCGCATGCGCAGTACTCTCTGGAGCACTGCCTCCGCGTCCTCCTTTCGATGAGCTCCTGATCTGTAAACTCTGGCTCAAAACTGTTAGGACACCCATCATATTCAAAGTTCTCCTCCACAACATCTTCATCCGATAGATATTCGTCCATTTTGCACAAAACTGGAAGAAGAAAGTTGTTGTGTAGCCGGCGGTCTTCCCCTGAAGCCGTACTGCGCATGCGCGGAGGCAAACGTTCTTCTTCTTTAGTTCAGAGGTACATCAGTGTACACACAAGCACACTAGTTTTTGTCAAAAATGACCACAATTAAGACAATATCAAACAAAACCTCTGCAGCCAGATGTTACTGTTTCCAGGGCAGGAAACATCCTCTCAACAGTATTTAATGAGATTAGCTCTTTAAACTTTCAGTGTTTTTGTGATTCATCATAAGCAAATGGAGCAGCAAAAAATGCCCTTTTCTTCTGTTCAGGTCAGAACTTTGGAGCAGACAACAAGGAAAGATCCTGAGACTGAAAATTATAAATCCTACGACTCTGTTGCCTGATGTGGGCCTGGAAACATAAAAGAAGCAGACCTGAAATGGCCTGTTTAGGTCTACACATGTAGACAGTAAGCAATGATAAGTGAGGGGCTTAAAAACTGGAATGTTAATATCAGAGATTTTAAATAAGCTATAAATAATTATTCAAAGTACTATTAAACTGATGAGTTTGTATTAACAGTGATTACTATTACATAGCCACTGATTGCATAAAACTTTACATTTAAATTTATGATAATGACCATGTGAAAGGGATGCTGATTTAGGAACTACATTAATGAGAAATAAGAATAGAGATTTAGTCTAAAAAATTCTGTCGGCGTTTGCCTGCAGAGCCCCTCAGAGCACCACTGAATGTCAATGAGAGGAGCACTCTCAGAAATGCACCATGACCCTCTCCAGCAACTTTTTTTCAGTACCCCATTTTGTTCACAGACGCTTTTTCCAGTTTGTTGAAAGTTACCTTTATTGTGAGTGCAGAAGAGCATTTTAATGAGGCCTCGGGGCTGAAACGTCTCAGCAGCACTTTTTGAAGTTAAAAGCAACAGACTGAAGCCACAATGAATGTTGGCACTAATCACTAGAATTCATGAATATCAAAGTGGCTCTCTGAGGATTGCAGTTTCAGATGAGGGGATACAGATGCAGCCTAAATAAGTAGTTGGATTTTTTCAAGATAAGATGACCCCACTGGGATTTCAAGATCTGAATCCTCTTCACTGTGACCTTGTTCTTTTTCTGTCAAGAAAAATCTCATGTACCAAATGATGAACTTGTCATAAGATCTGACCTTTAAGAGGATAACTTTTTCATTTTGTTTTGAGATTCTGGATAAAAAGTGAACCTGGACTGCTATTGTAATGGTACCCCAGATAAGTCAAGCCAACAGTTTCTGTTTTGGGGAACTTTGAATTGTGAGCATGACTTTGAAACAAGCAAAAGATACTTGTGACTGAATGAATTGCAGGTGCTCAGTTAGTTTAGATATCCCTAATCTCTATGATGCCTCCATGCTTTACGTGTGGTTTAAATAAGTTCCCACATGGTCTTTTGCAGCCACAGCTTGACCAGCTTCAATGGAGGCTACACACATGCAGCCCCAGGTAGTGACAGCCCTGATGTCATGTAGCCTGTCGCAAGACCCCTCCAATCCAAATGCCTAATATGCTGTCTGTAAAAGCCAGGATATCACTCGGGTTGTTGAGTGGGAGCCTTCATAGTAGTTTAGTCTGATAAGCTCCATAACACCTAAAAAAGCTCAGATGGTGAACTCCAGTATCCCAAAGCCATTCCCATCCATGCTTACGCTCACATCTCTCCATGCCATTCAAAATCAGCTTTCTTGCCTGTTCTTTCAAATATAGGTGGGCAATGAATAAAGAAGATAAGTGATTTGTACTTAAAGGTGCTATGAGGAGAATCTATTTCCGGCGACATAAAGACTCTGCTACCCATGAGCACGCAGGCGGCTGTCGTAAAGACGTGACCCAAGCCAAAGCGTGTGTTTGTTGTGATGCAAATGAATACAGCTCGGACCTTCCTCAGAACTCTGCATTGCTTTACAACTTCTTTTTTCAACAACTTGCAGGATGTAAGGCGACAAGGTATTGTATCTCTTTCTAGTTACGTAGTGGTAGTTTTTGATGTGTGACAACAAGCAATTTTCGGAAAACTTAGTATCGCAGTTTTGTAGCCGGTTATATATCGCTACTTACAGCCCGGTGCTCTAAGATGTGTCTGAATAATATAAATTTGCTCTAGTTTTAATTGTCTTGTTCCTGAAGTTGAGTATCCAGGCCAGTCCAGCCCTGTCCGACCTGACCACGAAGCTAAGGAATAGCATTTATAGATAACCTATTTTGGTGCTATAAAACTCATCTTAAAGTGTGTATTTCCATCAGGCATATATCTAAAAGTGAGACTCTTTTGTAATTACTTAGAAACTCCTCATAGCATCTTCAACTTAATTTTGGTCCTCACATGGCATCACTCCACCATATCCAAATCAACTGACTGGCTTAAGTGCTCCATCTAACATCTAATTTACTATTTTCCCCAGCCTCTGCACCTGCTGCTGATCTTATGAACCTCTTACACTTCACTTGGGCAAACACTAACTTTCCATCCTATTAATTTCATTATGGTCATCTCTCACAAATAAACTGTCTGCTGACTTGCAGAATGAAGCACTACACCTGACCTTAAGTTCGTACAGACTTTCTCTTATGGAACAAGTTTTCTTCCTAACTTCTCCTACATCCTTCAGCTACAAGCTTCCTCCTAATAAGTTTTGCCTGTAAAACATATCCAATGTATATTTCTCAGCCCAACAGAGTCTTTAAAGTGGATTCACGCTGGATGTATGTGGCTGACGCTTGTGCAGATATTGACCAATGACAGCATTGAGCACTCTGCGAAGCAAAAGCCACAGATGTAAACCAACAAAACAGCAAAGCATAAGAAAGATTAAGTTTTTGTTCTGAAAAGGAACCACTGGACAAAAGGAAATTTTGTCAAGCAGAGTAACAACCATGATAGACTGAAAATGGGGAAATACAAAGACAAGCCAGACTGACTCGTCAATGACCGGCTGATCTTACTTAAATACCTCCGACAGGTCTAAATAGTAAAATCAAACTGAGGAAATGATGATACATTTTCTTCATAAAGTCTGACCGTACACGCGAGGACCTTAAACTGCCTGGTTAATACCTAACCTATCTTTGCCCAACCTAAGAACGAGTGTGTAAGATTCCTTCCAAGACAGATTAAGGCCATAAAACCAACTGGCTTTAAAATTTTATGGTTCATCCATGGTATTGGTTAATGGTCTTTGAAAAATTGTTTTGTAAACCTTAAATTGTGCCAACCATTTGTTTGTTACCAGTATTTTTGCTTAGCTAACCAGTTGCTGAATCTAACTTTATTCATTTTGTCACATTAGATCATTAAACATTTCCCATACAGGAGACGCTCCCTCGAAGCTCCTGGAAGATCTGAAGTAATGCTTTTTATTGTGGGCAAACTTGTCTAGTTCATGTGAAAGCACCTTTTTTCTTTGAACAGTTAATTGAATCACTATTAGGTCAACCTGATGGTGTTTTTCATGCCATGGAAAGACACCAAATGTATATAGAATGGTCTGTACTGGTCTGATGGTCTCATTTGCCCTTGTAGCTCACAAAATGGGGTCACTTTTCATTCAGTCTGTTTCATTAACAACTAATATCAAAGATACATTTGCACAACTCGCAGCCCAAAAAACAAAAATGTCCACTCAGCTCTTATGTCAAAAAGCAAAACATCAGTATCAGCTTTGTGTTGATTTGTGCCACCCACATTTTGTTTTTGCTACTAACACAAAGGAAACCATGCCCAGGAAACGTAGCGGTTTTAAGAAAATGCCACTCAGTGTTTTTGGCTTATCAGCCCCTTTCCTTTTCCTGTTTGGGGTTCAAGCTGCCTGCTGATCAAACTGTTCATTAAATTTGCCACTCTAAAATGGAAATAAAAAATTAAATCTAGATTAAGGGTTACATAAGGGCAGACCAGGTTGTTGATAAGCAGAAGAACTCTGGAGATTGTGATTACTCAACACTCGGTGTCCTTAACCAGTCAGCCTTAGTTTGTGCCTCACTCACTGACCTCAGCTCAGTTCTTTTCTCCACTTTTTTGTAGTTTACACCCACCTCCCAACAAAGTGTGACATTTGAAAAGAAAGCAGTGACTCCAGGCTGAGGTAGCACATGTATGAATTAGAGATGCAGCTAAATAATTCAGGCGGTGACACAGGGACTGATGGTAAATGCTTCCACGCGGAAGACTCGGAGAAGCAACAGAGTAAGCCTCCCCTGAGCCCATGCAAAATTCATCACACCGGCCAGTGCACATGGACCTGCCACGACTCATCCTACACACTACAGTTAATGCTAATGACTGCTGTACTTATGTTTATTCTTTCTGTTGAAGTATTTAGAGCCAGCTTATGTCACGAGAAGTACTGTATACATAAAATAATAACATGTTTCTGGGATAAGATCAAAAGAGTTCATAGAGGAATACTTCATATCAGTTGTTCTTATCTTCATGCATGTCCTTTTCTTTAATGTGGTTTGTTCCACCCTCAGCTCTACAAGCATATTAACATATATTACCACAAAAGAGAAGGTCTGGCATCTAAATAAAGCAAAGCTTATGAGAAGCATTGTGACAAAGACAACAGGAGAAAACAAGGAAATTAAAGCACAAACCTCTGCCAAAGCATTTCCAACATTGTGGGCCAAGTTGTTGTCAAATATGTGGAAAACTGCCCAATCTTGTACTTTTAACAAGCCCTTGATAAAATTCATGAATCCAGATCCAGATTGGAATCACCAACAAAGTCCGATCAGTTCTCACTTGTACCATGATTGCCATGATCAACATACAATAAAAATGTCATCAAAATCTGTTGAGAACTTACTGAGTTATCAGCAGAAATATGGAAAACTGCCCCATCTCACAATTTCTACAAAACTTTTATAAAGTTCATTTATCCACATCTGTATGAGGATCGCCTCCAAAAGCATCAAATCATTTTCTTCTTTTACCATGGTCAAAATTTCTTGAAAATTTTATTAAGTCCATTGGCGCTGCTGCCATTAAACATATTTTTAAGACTTATTTCATTGTAGGTCAGATGCTTTGTTAATGGACTGTTTATAGTGAAATGTGTGTTAGGCACATCATAATCTATTTTACCTACTAAGAATCAATGGGGGATTATCATGTTGTTCATTTTATTTAAGCAAAAAGTCAATTTTGGAAAAGTTAGTTCAATAATAATTTACTACTTTCTACTTTTTATCCTTTAAACACCTACTTACTTTACTTATCACTCTGCAACAAAAGTATAAATGTATTTACTTTTTAGTAAGCCATTATTTTTCCTTCCTGAAACAACTGATTTACAGTAGTCTCCAAAACAAAGTTTATTACAAACTACAGAATGTTACAAGATTTCAAAAGCAGTTAACAAAACAAACACATGACTATAATAACAGCCAACGAAGGATTAAAAGTAACTAAGTACTACTTTGATCAGCATTATTACTGATTTTGAAATTGTAAATTGTGTTTCGAGTTACTCAGATGAGTAAATATTATAACAGTAAAATGTTTCAAGCTGCTGACTGCCAAATACGGTAAATAACATTATTCTGATATCTGCTGAATATTAAGGTGAAGTAAATTCAGGTCCTTAAGACCCACTATCAGGGGAAATGATCAAGAATTGCAGGCAAATTCCTGAAAACTGTTTTGATTAAACAACTGCATCAGCAACAAATCAAAGTGCATGGTAGTGCACTGGTAAGAGAAAAAAAATGACTGAAGATGATCCTGTACTTTTTTATTCTTAAAAACATAAAAATTGAGGTGATTGAAATACATGGGGTGGAACAGCAGGTAGTGCACGTGCCTCACAGCAAGAAGGTTCCCGGTTCAATTCCCGGGTCAGACAGGGGCCTTTCTGTGTGAACTTTGCATGTTCTTCCCGTGCATGTGTGGGTTCGCTCACTCCGGCTTCCTTCCACAGACCAAAAACATGCTCATTAGGTTAATTGGTGACTCTAAATTGCTCTTAGTTATGAGTGTGAGCGTGAATGGTTGTCTGTCTCTCCATGTGGCCCTGCGATCGACTGGTGACCGGTTCAGGATGTACCTCTTGCACCGACCGTGATAAAGGGGTATAGAAAATGAATGAATGAATGAAATACATGGTATTTTAGAACCTATCATTTTTAATTGCGTTATATCAAAGATTATAATTCTGGTATTGTGACAACCATTTTGGTTGTTTGTTTATTTGTTTTGTTTTGTTCAAAAGAAAATTAATGCATCATATATAGTGTAACATAAATTTAATGCTGTAAGGTTTTTCCTCCTGCTTTAAGTCTTAAGATGTTAAGTGTTGCAGTCAAACTATTAGAAGACTGAAGAGCATGTAAACTTTCTGTAGCATTTGAATGTCATTTGCAAGTGGCTGCAAAAGGATGTCAAACACAGGGGTTACTAAAGGTCGCCTGCAGCTGAGGGTCTGTGTGTGGTTTGAGAAATACAGGACAGACAGTATTCTTCAGATTTGCATTGTCATTAACAATATCCTTCTCCTCAACAGACACTCCTAATTCTGCCACGCCATGCTGCCTCATGTGGGCGAGGAGACATCTGTTGCCATGGTTTCTCCTCAGAGAACGCCAAGCAAATCAATATGGAGCCTCTGACATAATTGGATTGTATCCCACAGTTACAGGAGCAGAGTTCTGGAGGTCGCTCTGTGTGAGTGTGAGTGTGTGTGAGCTGGCTGATATCCTGTCATAATCCCCCTGTACATTATTAACATTACCGTTGAGGTAATTAGGGCTATTAAATAGGCACAGGGTTGAAATAATGAGCACATATTTCCACTTTGCCGCTCTTGTTTTAAACGTGCACTCTGCTAATTTAAGGTCATATCCCTGGTGGATGGGAGTATATAGAGGTTATTTAGATACGCGTGCATAGTTACTGAGTGACCAGAGGAATGTGTGCTCTACGGGAAGGGTGGGGCAGACATGAGACACTAAAATGATGGCATAACACCAACACACTGTGACAGCAGGATAGTGACTATCTTGACCCTGAGTATTCATTTTATGACTTTTTCTGTCTGTTTTTTTCTGGGTTTACAGTAATTCTATTTAGTGCTTCCTCCTCCTTGCTTCCTTGCCACGATACAGAACATTTTATATCTTTTTTCATACTGTTATCCAAAAAAGTAAGACCTCTGAGAACCATTTGTTTACAGCGTCTGTCCACTTCAAAACATCGTAAACTACACACTAGGTTTTTTAATATTACCAGGGGTGGACAGTAACAAAGTAGATTTACTTGAGTACTGTACTTACGTACATTTTTTGAGTATCTGTACTTTACTTGAATATTATTATTTTTGCAAACTTATGATTTTTACTCCACTACATTTGAAAGACAAATATTTTTTTTTTAACTTCACTACATTTCTATGAAGGGTCTAGTTACTTTTGAGTATAGCTCTGAAGTCAGTGGATGAAATTTCTTTTCTCTTCTAAAATGGGATCTACTTGTGATTTGCTCAAGTGGTGATGATAACAGTTCTTGTCATGTCATGTCTTGGCAGTCATGACGGTAATGACAGGTACAGATGACAATTCCACACCAGAACACCCGTGGCTGTATCTGAAATCTATATTTGAGATTGTCGAAATGAAGAACGGTTCGTCTCTTTTTAATGTAGGCTCTGTTTGCTGTACACAAACTTCATCACCGCCTGCAAAAACTGTCCAACCTGAGAAAGCATGTTGTGTGTTGAACAAAAAAAAATGAAAACAGCAATGACTGTCCTTTTATTTTGAGTTAGTTTTGTTTCAATAAGGATTTCTATTGGCCAAGTAGCATATTTTACAAGCTTTTTATTCAACAGTTTCTATAAACAAGCTAATTCATCCAGTAGGCTGTTTCCGTCATTAGATTCTGTGGCAACAATACAATCACACGTTGACAATGAAAGCAAAATGTACTTTTAAAACTTGAGTTTTTTCAAATGCAGGTACTCCAGTACTTTCACTTCAGTAAAATTTTGACTTGACGACTTTTACTTATCTTGGAGTAATATTTGACCAGGAGTATCTGTACTTTCACGCAAGTAATGAAGGAAAGTACCTTGTCCACCACTGAACATCACTAATTTCATGCTTTGTTGTTCATCTCCCTGCTTTCACAGTGATTCAAAAATAATGACATCACAGCTACTCTAAATATCTAATTTTCAGTAGCTTGGTTTGTGTATTCTTTTGCCCCTACCAAGTTTGGATTTTTATGATACTTTGGTCTGTTTGTTTGGTTTTGCTCGGAAGTATATATTATGTTTAATGTTCTTTGATTAGTTCATTTTCTGTTGGGTTCTTGTCATTGTTCTTATGTGTTTTTTTCTATTTATGTCAAGCAATTTGTAAATATATTTTTGCTAAAAGTGCTACATAAAGTTATTAGTATGTTAATTATTTTAATTAACTTTTTTTTAAGGAAGCTCAGAAGACAGTTGGAGGTAGCTTTATGCGCACATAGTGATATAAAATTATTTACTTTTATCTCCCCTATAGGTTTATTTGTTTATTTACTGATCCATAGCCAGTCATTTTTTCCTTTTGTTCAGCTACTGTTTTCAGGTGTTCCTCATTTTCTTCCAAAGTTAAAGAAAAATAGAAAATACTCTATACTAGTATATATGCTATTTCACCACGTGGAGCTACAGCTGGTCTCAGTTTTCTGACACCATGCATAGAGAATGAAAGACAGCTATCTCCAAAAGAGTGTCTTAGGTCATACATGGAATAAAGAGTACAGATAATGGATGGACTGATAGAAAGTACTCTCAACTAGAGGAAGTGCAAACAACAAGGTAACAGCAAACAATACACTGTTTCTGAAAAATCTTTTTCACTTAATTTTTAACTCGATTGTGTTACCCTCCCATACAGGGAAAGAAAATAAACATATTAACATATTAAGAGCTCCCCTGAAGCTTAGTGGACTAGTCAATTGTTGTTCAATTTTATTCTCATGACATTCACTTTTTCATTTTACACAGTTTCCTTTAGCTCTGTTAACTTTTTGACCAGTGGATTGATCTTTCTGTAGTGAAGTTGATGTGGTTCACTCTGAAAACTGTCCTTATGTCCTTTAGAATAAAGGTTTTTTGTCCAAACAGGAAGTAACGTCTCCTGACTAAAGGTAGTACAAATTACAAAGTACAAGCTAATAAGGAACAGTTTTTTTTAATTTTGTGAGCTTATATCACCTTAACTAAAATACTTTTGTACTTTCACAGGGAAAGCAACTAAAGTGCAACACTTTAAAAACTCAGTAAAAAGGCAAGTATCTTGTGGTATGACACATTTCACTTTTTACCCCTTTGGCTATTTTTATTCTGTTATTGATACATAGCCAGATCATTTCTCTCTATTGTTGGCCAGCTCCAAGATGCTCCTCAATAACCTCCAAAATAAAACCAGGATGGAAAGTACTCTTAGAGTACAACAATACAATTTACAAAATACAAGCATAAAAGGTCCTCTAGAAAATCTTATTGCTTTATTATAAACCTTCGTAGTGTTAACCTGACATGCAAATAGACAATTCATCTGTCTACAGAGTTTAATTCACTCATCCATCTAGGACACTGCCCTTAGAAAGTGTATGGAGGGGCAGAGCCTTTTATGATCCATATATTCAGAAGATGACTGGACAATCGCTTAGTCAGTAATTTTCATCATGGGCCAATCAGACGATGAAGCAGGCATGCAGTACTGCCAAGGAGTAAAGTGCAAAACATAAGCCAGTTAGTAAATCAAACTCTTGCTAAACCTGTAGGGAGAGGAATGTTTTAATATTGTTCTTTGTTCTTAATTTCCTGAACATCTAATTCCACTAGATCAGGCAGCATTTATGCTAATCTCTTGACTAGCAGCCATTTTTGCTGACTTTTTGCTGTCCTCACACTTGTAGCTCCAGCCTCTCTCTCTTCAAAGAGTTCTGATTGATCAGTGCATTTGCAGACAGCGCTCAATCTTTCCAACTTTAAGCTCTGTGGGGTGGATCTGCCTGATCAATGACACGGAATCAGGCAAATCCAGCAGCACTGCAGGTTTACAGATGGGGATACTTGGTAAAAGGAAGCAACTCAAGTTGAGGTCCTGAAAATAAAACAACTGTTCCCACAGCTACAAGTGTACTATAACTGCATTTTACAGGATAAGAGCTTCAAAGATGCCCCCTACCTCTAAGTCAGTGCAGCATTAGAACATATCAAAATCTAAAGTCAAGATTATAAAACATATTCTTTTGCTTCATTTGGTCCTAGGCCAGGGAACTAGAAGTATTGCATCACATTCAGATGAAGGATTTGTGATGAGTTTTTCTTTTTCTTTTTTCTTTAATACGGGCTAGGCAGACTTACCTGAGAAATATCTAATTTTTTGCAATCACAATTTTAATCAAGTTTGTAAAACAAAACTAAAGTAATTTAAAAGCACATGAAGACCAATTTAATTATTATCTCTATGGTTAAATATAAGTCAGCTCCTCCACTAGATTGGTGTTGGATGAAAATTTTGGAGCACTTGCCCCAAAAGTGCATTTAATTGATGTATAAACATCAAAAATTTGGAGATTACTGAATAGCTGAAGGATTTGTTTCTTATGTTTGAGAACATTGGTTTTGAGAACACAGTGTCATGAGCCATGTTAAAAATAAAAGACATGCTATTTTCTTCACAGCCCTCACAAGAAAACACAAAAGTTCCAAGCAGTGGCTGCAATTTGTATAGCATTAGACCACATTCATTTATGACAGCTCTGATTTTTAGTGGTTAAATTATCTGCCATGTCAAGGTTACCACATTTTGAAAATGCCTTCTGATGACTTAAGCATATCTTAGACATAATCTTATCACTGTGGTGAAACACCAGCGTGCAGCACAGCTGTTACTGCAGTCAGCTTGTAGACACATGAGGGCTTGTGAGCCAAAAATTGCAGCTGTGAAGTGGAAGCTACTCCCCACCCACCTACTCCTATTATTATTCATAACTGTACTCTCTCACACATGATATAATATAAAACAGGCACAGAGACCTGGAAGCTGTCCAGTGCCCTCTTTTGCTCCCTCTGTGTATATTTGAGTGTGTGTGAGTGAGGCAGCCCTTCCCTACCTCACAGTCAAACAGCAGGTGCAGCTGCCCGTCGATCCACTCCTCGATATCCAGCCTCCTCTGCAGGTCCTTGCGGTCGTATTTGACCGTCAGCTTGCCCAGCTTTCGGTGTGCCGGCTCCTGCGTCTTGTCCGCTGCCTGGAACATCACCCTGGACTGAGTGCTGGGTTCTGACGCCATGGCTGCCACGGCCCTCTGGGGGGAGAACCGTGGAAACACAGTGGGCTCACACACACGCTGAGCTCACACACACTCACACAGACAGACTAACTTACAGGCTCTTTTTGCTCCTAATCTGTCTATATCTCCAGTCCTGCTGTCCCCACACGTTTCTCCTGTTATCTGCCTGAGTGCTGGTGCTCTCCCTCTACTGAACGCTGCCTGTGGTTCTCTCCTTGTCCTCTCTCTCTCCCTCTCCTTCCCTTTCTCTCCCTCTCTCTTTCTCTCTCTGTCTTGCTCTCTTTCCCTCCTCCTCTTGCAACACCCACTGGCTGCACTATCAGGAGGACCGTAATGAGATATGCTTCTGTGCGTGCAAGTTTGTGCATGCCTTCTTGTATGAGCTTGTGCACCTTCGTGGGTGTGTAACTGTTTTTTGCTCTCTCCGTCTGTCATAGCAGGTAGGGGGGCATAGGTCAATTTCAGTCATAAAAAAGTGGTGAAAGAGGAGGCAATAGCTCCAAGCAGCTTGTAAACATTGCATCAGAATACAGATAAAAACTGCTCTATTTTTGGCCCTCTGGCAAAAATCAAAGAGGATTGTATTAAAGTGCCCATATTATGCTTATTCTTTTATTTTCACTTGCCTTTAAGTGGTTTGTATATGTCTCTTCTATGTGTTAGAGTTTGTAATGTCTATGTAAAAAACAAAATGTCCACAGCATCAGGACTTCTCCTTCCCCTTTATGTGGCACCAGCAGCAACCTAAAATGTCATACTTCCAAGGAATAGGCCTAATACAGTTGTTTTCCCAGCAGTCTAAGCCCACTGACTCATGCTAACAAGTCAACTACAGAGCAAAGATGATAGAATGAATGCAGAGTTGTTGTCAACATGGCACAGATCAGTGCTGAGATGATCAATTGGACTGACTGGTTAGCCAACCAAACTGGACTTGGCCTATCTGGGAAAGGGAGCGTGAAAGAGGAAGAAGCTCTAACAGAACATGTCAGATGAAGAATAAACTGGACCAGGGGGACTCAGTGTGTGAAAACTAGAATTTTTCTACATTAGTAATTGTAAACTCAATCTAGCGGTCATCAAAAATAAATATATGGACCAGAATTAAAGGTGTAGTCAGCGATGTGGGAGAAAACGAGTGGAGAGGTTGTTTATAAAGGAATTTAGACCCGCCCCCTGAAAGCTGATGGACGTGCATCGCCATGGAAACGGACGTAGAAACTACATAGCTGACCAATGTAGCTAAGGTAACCCTGACTCGTCAGACAACTCGACTGCAATTATTGATAACATCACAACAACAGTACATTTTGGCAGATTAGACAAGATGAATGCCTGATGGCTGTTACTGTTATGTGAAGCACCACAAAGCTAATGTTGTTTACCTATCCAGCAGAAAGACGGCGACATCCGCGTCCGTTTTCAGGTCTTTCAGTTCGCGGAGTTCCCTCCACCAGCGGAAAGCAACACCAATGTTGACCCGGGTCTTCGCTCTTTCATGGTCATAGCCCGTCTTTTTCACTTTTCACCTCTCTGAACTTTTTCTTTTGGGCTGTTTTTCAGCCATTGCTACTGCACCTGTTGTATCCCTCCCTTACACTAACTGCGCACGCTACGCATCCTACGACTCCCCCTCCCCCCTCTGTCTGATCTACACATGAGTATGATCGCCCCCTGGATGTGTGGGGGGGTGTACTCTGTTTTGGTAACTCGGCTCGAGCCACAGTATTTACCTGCTGAAATTCAGAGCCAAGGCTGTGTATTAAAACTGGACTTTTTTTCAACATGCTGTCAGTGGTGACACCTTGTGGACGGAGAGGAGAAATACGGAGATTTTGACAAATCGTGCATTAGATTGGAAGACAGCATTTTTTAGACTCCGCATGTAATAACAAGTAAGAGATGGATAAAGGTCATCCACTGCCAACAAGCTTGGCTCAAATGGCTGGAAGTCAATGAAAAGAATTAGCCTGCCTCTGCCTACAGTCATCAGATAAACTCTTCAGTAACTCTAAATGGTCCTGTGTGCCTTGTTTTTTTACTGCATTATGTTGTGTTATCTTCTACTATCACTGTATTATCTTCTGCTTCTCCTAAACGGAAGCTTTGTTTTGTTGTTGCGCATTTTTTTAAGGAGGTGCACTACAGTCTACTTTCAAACGCATCTTTGTAAATATAGAAAAACACATGTGCATAGGAGGATAAGGTAGATGGATACTTGGGCACTTTTTTTTCCAGACTCATAATCCATTACAGCTAGATCCATATAGGATCTCTCTCATTCCTCTCATTGATTTTTTCCTTTATCCACTGTCCTATCTCTGTAATACATGGATAAAAAGCCCAAAATAAACACTAAAAAAGAAAGAAGTTAGAAGTAAAGCAAAGGCAAGGTGTCCTAATTCAAGAAAGCATTTACCCTTGCTGAATGGAGCTGGTGAGCTACCTTCCCACACTTCCTTCTTTTCTTAAGGGAAGAGAGAAGATAAAAGGATGGATTTCCCTCACCTTTATTTTACCCTCCCCTGGTGTTATCTTCCCTTACCATTGACTAGTTTGACTACTTAATCCTACATTAGGTAGGACAAACAAATGGTCTATGACTTTATATGTAGGTCTATGTAATATAGGCTATAACATGTAGACTTATCCTCTGTACTTTCTCTTAATGCTCTGAAGGTAACATATTTTAGCCATTTTCATCAAGTTTAAACCCGTCTGTTTCAGCCCTGTTTTCCGGCACTGTGCTCTAATGTTTACTGTGGCTGCATGGACATGCCTTGAGGGTTCCACCAGTTGTGGAGTTAACACACATCTGGCTAGGGAAGTGCCTCCCCATCTGTGGGTTTGTAGCATATTTAGCCCTTTTGGTAGTGAATGGAGGTTGCAGGTAAAAAATATGTCTGCCACAGTACTGCCCAACACTAGGCTTACTGCAGCTGCTTAAGCCGCTAACTAATTATATACCTAGTCTGATTGTTGGTGAACAGTTTCCTGATGTTTATTCAGTAAAGTTGCTTCTGATCTCACTAATGCTAAATAGTCATGATCATGAGATGTGCCAGCAGTTACTGTGACCAGCCCGCAAGGGACTTACCAGGACTTCAAGTGGCTACCACAGTATTTATTACTAGTGTTTTGTTAATTATCATGTTTTTATTTTCTTTGTATTTACTTTTATCTTATGCCAGAATTAACAGTGATTGTGCCAGCAGCTCCTGTGACCTACCAGAGCTGCCAGTAACTGCTATAACCTCCTGCAGTGCTTATATTTATTATTATTAATTACTAATGTAATGGTTGGTAATTACTAATTTTGCCCCTCTGTTAAATGTTTTCTGGTGGCTACTGGCAAAGGAATATTTTATTTTGTTGAATTTTTTACATAATCTAAATGCAACCCGATATTATTTTGGAGATGGCAAAAGTGAAATACTTCAATATAAAGTATCTTTGTGATACTTTACAAAACGTAAAAAAAAAATTTAAGAATGATTATTTATTCTCCATGAACCGCAGCAAAAGAGACACAAAACAATAGGCTTTTCTTTTCTTTCATACAACTTTTAGTTGCATGAAAGCAATGTTGTAAATAGGAATAAATACTGCCTGACAGATGCATCATGGAAATAAAGAAAATGTTTTGATAAGTTGTCTTATCAGTTCTCCGTATTGTATTTTTTTATCTCTTATTTATTCATTTGTATGCATCTTTGATAGAATTGAAAACTGATAGAAATTGTTTATCAGTGTTTTGTCTTTATTTTGTACCCTATAAGAAATGATCTCACAGCCTGATGCTTTGACAGAGAAGCAGCTCTATATAACCACGTATAATAAGTATGTTAGCCTAACCAACTGTGGTAAGTCTAGTGGCTGGCAGCACATCCGTTTGTCCTCTGGCAGCTGCAGCAACTCTAGCGGTAGCATCTGGTAACTTAGGTATTTTTACTGGCAGTTTGTGGTCACTACTGGGGCCACGGTACACTACCAAAATTGATCTTGCAATTTTACACTATATCAGATGGAGCTGACATAAAGAACTAATATAAAGAGGGTATGGGTAATAAGCTCAGGCATTTATCTGTGCCTTTTTAGTCAAGCTGTGTTCCTTTTCATAATTATTTAAGCAGCACTACTATGTTTTGTGGCTGTTGTCAACCTACCAGTGTTTCTAAATTTATTACATTAGAAATGGATAGAAAAAAAATTACACTGGATTAAATCATAAATCTCCCCTTCTGTTTGTACAAAGGTGTGCCCCTTGCTAGTGAGCCAGCTAATCTTGCTTCAGCTCTCTACATCCCTCCTTTACCAAACAAGCCCTACGTTTTCACCCTCACATTTCACCCTCTTCTTCTGCATTTCTATGATTTTCTTCTTCTGTGCACTTCTTCCACAGATTCCTTCCATGAAATCATCTATTCTATGAATTAACCAATCCAAAGACTCACAGACAAAATCAATTAGAGTAAGCATATATCAGCTCACAAAGCTCAAGCGTATGACATACTGTGGCCTCCTGTGTTCACAATCTTGTCCCATAATAGCCGGGTCCCCCTCCTGACAGGTGAGCCAGGGTTCCTCTGGTGTCGTAGCAGCCCTGTCCTTTCTGACCGGCATTATCAGGTGTACGTTCAATAAGCCTTGAAGTCCAATTGGCCTCAGTTACACATCCATTAATTATGAATAAGGAAGAGAGCACTATTTATATCTGTTTGGAAGTCAAATGTCAAATAATGTCTTGTACCCATGAATGTTCGTTATGCTCAATAGCAACAGCAGCATGATACTTGAGGTTGAAAAAGCAAAAGTCTCAAAGCTGAATGATTGTGATTGAGACAACAGACACAACAGGCTGCAGAGTTTTCCACAGATCCTATTACGATATGAATAATGGGGTTCACTTTTTTGTTTTGGCAGCCACTATCAATCAGCCCTCTCGGCGTGTGTTCACCCACTGATGCACCGTCTGTTACAAACACTGAATTATTAAATGCCTCCAGCAGCTCACCTTTCTGGGCAAACAAATTCATTCATCCCCTCTTATGTGGCTCGGTTCTGCACCACCGGGTCGGTTAAAGAGAGGGACGGAGACCGGAGTAAGGCCTTCTCACCTCGAGGTGGGACGGGTGGGGAGTTCTGGGTGGGAGGAGATGAAAGAGGAGGATGTGAATGAGCCTGACTAGTACTGTTTCATGATCAATCCTCGATTACAAAAAGAGTCAAATCTTACTTTAGATTTAGATATTTTCATTCTGTTAAATAGTTTGAATACACTGTATGATTCAGCCTAACCAATCTATCTTGTCTTTATTACTTTATATGAGTGACTACTTCCTTTTCCCCCTACTCCTCATTGCTGTTATTCTCAGCGGAGGTTTAGTGACTCATCACATATTGCAAGTGAATGACTAAGAGCCTGAATCACCTCAGTATCACTACACTTGCGAAAACGAGAAAACACAGTTAGTTTAAATTTAGGTTGTGTTAATGATTTTACAAGAAGAAGCGTGAGCCAAAAACAGTGTTTTCAATATTTAAAGCAAATATTAATCAACACTTTACACTGAGGGGCTTCTTCAGTTGTAGATGTGGTCACACTGCCACCTTGTGGCTCAATACAGAAAGTTGAGCTCAGGGACAGAAAATGTGTGACAAAAGTGGATGAATAGGCTAAATAAAAAACTGTATGAATAATAAGGTATATTCACATTAACACACATTCATAGATCAATTGCCTCAGCGTTGTATCATTCTGACACCACTTCTATGTCTCTTTATATTAGTCTTTGTAAGATTGACAAGATCGATGCTTTTGCTGTTACTCTGCAAACGAAAGTATAAAGATTATTAACAAAGAAAATACAGTTTTTGCTTGTAGTTTAACTTTGTTTAGTGTAAAATCATTTACTTTTGAGTTTGGGGATTTTAATTGTCCTCTGCTGGCTGGCTTTTTTCTGATGTTTACTTAGGACACAGTGGGATTACTTTGTCATTTAATAATAATTAATGGTCAAATGGACTAAAGATAATTTCTCAGTTTTAACATCGGAAAATCACAGTCTACATCAAATCATGGTTCAGTTAGGGTCCAAAAAATCCAGACTTCCCAAAGTTGCACAATGTTAACCACAAGTGATTAAATCAAATGAACTCATCTTATATATGAGATGGAAGAAAAGGTTTTGGAACATATTGTGGTGATATAAAAATCTTGGTCTCTTTCTCTAGCAAGTTGAACAACAAAGGGCCATCAGGAGCCTGAACATAACATCTGACCCCTAAGTATAAAAGGTGGTTTTCAAGTCAGCCAGCTGTGACTTTGAGTCTTACCCATGGATTCTTTCTATGTTTATTTCCCACTTTCTCTACGTTTTTCATCCAATAAGAATGCAGGCTTTTAAGCCCAAAAGTAAATATTCAAGAAATTGAGTTATTGGAGAAATCCTATGTTTTCATTCGCCTCTTGTTTATTCAGTTAACTGTTTCATTTATTGAAATTTTTTTCAACATTTTTATTGAAATATGTTGGAAAGTTGTAATTTATAAGCTGCGTGTTGCCACTAGAGGGTTTAAACTAGTAATTAAAAAAAGAAAAAAAATAAGCGTTGGTGCTACTATCGACCCACAAATTCAAGTCAGTGTCAGAACAGATAGAATTTTAAAGTAGGATGCATAATGTTATCGAAATGATATTAGTATTAGCAGATATTCGCTTCAAAAGCTTAACATTGGTCAGGCATATATGAAAATGTTTGCAGATATTTTCTGATGATATCTTAGCTTGTGTTCTGGTATGCATAGTGGGAGTGGGTACTACTTCCAAAGACAGGACCAAGATCTGTGAGAAAGGTGAACCGTAAGGGATTTGGGCACATTTTTTGGGGCTTCACCCACACGTTTCGCTGAGCTGCTCATTCCATGAATGCACGATCCTAACAAGTTGTACCTTGTTGTAAAGGTGACCAAACAGGCTTTTCAAAAATCTAAGATACAACACCAATTGGTATTCAAAAGGTACAAATAATCAGGGTGGAGGGAGAGAAAACAATTAAAGAAGTGTTCTTTTCAGCGAAATTCCACTACTGAGGATCAAATTGATTAAAATCTCAGTAAAACAGACAGTGTGGAGCAGAGTGGTGGACAGAGTGGTAAGCAGGTAATAAGTTTTTATTTTTTTTTATTTTTTTTTAAGTCATGAGAGTACTTCACTCAGGGGAAATGTTCAGAAGATTTTAAAGACTGATGACTGACAGAGGCCCCTAACCATTATTATATTATCAGTATTTCTAACATATCAACTTATTAACTTTTTACCTGTTTGCCATTGGTCTGTGAAGGTTCAGTAAACTTCCAAGAAAGAACATTTATACAACAAAGATGAAGTTTGGAAGGTGCCTTAAGAAATATTAGTTATGATATGCCCTTGCTGTACCAAATGAAAATGTTTGTCTATAGAGAAACAGGCTATAGAGGAAGAGAAATGTTTAATCTACAGAAGTTTATAATCTTTAACAAGGCTGAATTACAAAGATATGCAAAGGCTGATGATATGATAAATAAGAACATTTCAAAGGCTTAAAAGGGCCCAAATGCCCAAAAGTTAATGTAAAAACATAGTTTAATTCACTGTTTATTTTAAAATCCAAGTTCAGGAGTGTTTTCTTCACTTTTTAAAGTTAGCGTATTAAAACAGAATAATTATAAGTAGCCAATAAAGAGTATATACATAGACAATTTTAATGTATCTGATGCTTGGTTTGAGAGAGTGTGCAAGGCTGGTTTGGGACGGGCCAATCTGATATCTTTTCATGAGGCCCAACGCTTCTGGCAGTGCCCCTGACTCCACAGCCACCGTCTGTAATGTGCAGAGTTTCTGGTTATATTAGCATTATGTTTATGTTTAAATGAATAAAGAAGAAGAAAGCATGTGTTATTGTAAGACAAATGTTCATAAGGAACAGAACTAAAGACAATTCAATTTGTTCAAGGTTTGAAAAACTGCCTAAGTATAGCTGAACTGCTTCTTGGGTTATAAGTTGTGTTTGATCCTTTTTAGGCTGTTTTAGTTTGTTGTAACTTTATGCAGGCAAAAAAAGCAGATAAAATTGTCAAAAAATCTCTCACAATTTGGAGTCTTAAAAATGTGTATAAAAAATAAGATGTGAAAACAGAATAATTAAAGAAATGTTGAAAGATGAAACTGAGTTTTAATCATTGTTCAAAAGTGTTGATATGCTACATTTTTGAAACTTTTTTTTACAGTTCTTACAGATTATCTGTGATGAGAGGTGCTGTGGGGGGCACAATAGATAAACTTTTGGCAAAATATGTCTGCTCCTGAGGCTTTATTAGCAGTCCCTTCCTGTGCCAGAGGACTCTGATTTGGGCTGCTCACAATTGTTGTAAAATTGGAGCATGGTAAGATGAATCTGCTTGGTTACTGTGAAGAATAATTTGACCTTTGTACACATTTTATGTATTCAACCTTTGTACATATTGTATAAAATCTTTTCATGTATTTTTCTCTTTATAACCCTGTCCTAATCTTGTTTAATTGTCTTTGTACTTGAAAATTTCTTTGTAATCACTTTGTAATCATTGTTTAGCTTTTGCATTCTTCTGACACACACACACACACATACACACACAAACACACATCCACACATTACATACTACATTACGTGACCTCGTGTGGAGGCTCTTTCTTCAGGCAACATCCAGCCTTTGCCTGTATTGTTGTCCTCCTCGCTGGCAAGTAAATTCCATCTGATTGCACCCAGCTGCCTCTTCGTCATCTTTTATTTTGAATTATGTCAGGTGTTGGTACGAACCTTAAAAGTTACACTGAGCTCTTAGAACTGTGAAGGGAAAAATCCTGACAGTTACAGACAATGATTCAGGCTGATCCATCCTCACTGCAAGGTTACCTCACTCTCTCACACTTTGCAAATCCCTGATACACTGCTGCTGGATTATGGAAAAAATCACAGTCACGATTATTTTTAATAGATTCTGAGATCACGATCATGAAATCACTCACTGATTTGTAAACATGCACCACTTGCTCTTATGAATTTATGCTTGTTGCTATCAGTTTGAATGTGAAGAAGCAGAAATGCTTTGAAGTATACTTGTAAAAATATAACTTCAGGAAAAAAAAATAATAATGGAAAAAGAAAATAATAGACAACAGGTGTGAGGGGATTTTTTTACATTTGGTTTGTAAAATTATTCAGATTGCAAACTGGCAGCATAAATAAGGTATCTGGCAAATTATGTTTAAATTCAGAGTCAAAGATTTAACAACTGGTTCCAATTAGGTTTACAACAGTAGCATCTGACTTTTATGATAGTGTATTCACTGTTTCAGTTTGTGTTCTGCTGTCCTACCTTCTTCGTCCTTCCTCTTGACCGCCTGTTCTTTGAGTTCTAGGCTAAAGATGTGTTATAACTCAGAGAACACCAGAGTGCCCTTTACACAGTTTGGAGTACAGATGTGCTCTTTCCATGCTGCAGATGCGCAGCGTGCTTTGAGATTTGATTCATCACACCAGAGTTTGTCACCTTCTTCGGAGCTCTACTTTGTAGGGAGAATTTCCCTTACTCATGTCATGCGCCACAGTCATCTTTTAATCTCGGTTGCTCAATTTTCACAAGCGTGGAAGACGGTAGTTAGTTATAAGATTAAAACTGGATTAATTGTCCAGCTCTTGCCTGATCTGGTTCATACCTCCATGCGTCAACAATGTGGTTTTACTGATAGACTTACTGCTGCGTCCTCGTTTGAGGCCCCTGTCACATAACAGCAGAAGGGAGTGGCAACCCCAGAGTGGAATTTCACTTCCTGTATCTCTCTCAGGTGACTCACCTGATTTGCTTCATGTCGTCGACAGCTCGGGGTTTTTGTCGACATTAGGGGTCTCTTGTGAGAGTTTCATAGTTTGAAAGGAACAAACCCGTGAGGACGTTTTGAAAACAGGAGTCAAGAGCTGGTTTCTTTCTATTTGACTTAAGCTTTATCATAGTGAGGGGGAGGACGGTGTTTCAGGGCCTGGACTAACCTGGAGTCTTCTTACTTTTTACTGTTCTAATACTGTGTGTGCTACAGACCGTTTCACTCCCGGAAGGTGTCGGACTGCCTTTGCGGAGGAACTTAAATTGACTCGAAAATGTTCTCCCTCCTTGAAAGACAATATGGAGCGTGTGTGCTGCTCTTTATGTTGCTGCTTGACTTCTCTTCTTGTCAGGCGGTCGGGGAGGAGTGTCTGGCCAAGTTTAAACCGGGCAAGGACGACTTTGTTCTGGACACGGATGAGTCTGTGAAGGACGGAGCCACCTTCATCTCGGCGCCGAAACTGGGCCGAGACAAGGACTGTGTGAGCGCGTGCTGCAAAGAGCCCAGGTGTAATGTGGCCCTCATGGAGAAGGGGACAGACGAGGGTTTGATCAGCTCCTGTTTTCTCTTTGACTGTCTCTACAAAAAGAAATATGTGTGCCGCTTTGCCAGGAAGGCAGGATTCCGCAGCTACATCACGGAATCCGTGTACAACCAACTTAACAAGGAACAACCTCCAGGTAAGGAGGTGAAGTCGCTTGTCCTCCCAACACAGCTTCATTTAGCACTGGCGGTCCTAGCATTAGACAACTGTAGGCTAGGGCCCCTAGTTTAAGGTGCCCCAATAACGGCATAGTATGTAAATCAAATAAGAGGTGTTAAGGTTGTAAAAAAAAAAATACTTTAGGTTTTTATCAGCCTATTTTTTTCCAGACGGTTCGACATCCTTCAACTTGCCATTTAAAAATAGTCAAAGTTCCAAAGCTTACAAATAAAACATTTCCAACCCAGAACAGCAGAGAGTTTGTTCACAAAACAAAAAGCAATTACTTAAACTACAATGGCAAGTAATATTCTGTTATTAGATTGTAGTGTAATGTGTTATTGTGATGTTTTTACTTTCTTTGAAACAAACAATGGCTGAAATAACTGTCCTGAGTTTACTGAACAACATTTCATAAATGAATTAATAACTAAAAGCACTGGTTTAGAAAACAAGGAAACCTCTAAGAATTTACTGAAACTGGGTTCAAATATGGTGGGTGGCTTTTCTGAACCTGCAGGTTTTTAATAATAAAAAACAATCTTTTGTCAAGGACTTTATTATTTTATGTTATTTTTTCCACCATAGTATCAATGAACAGGTATCATCATAGATTTTCTTTGCTTGCATCAGGACAACCTTAAAGGTGTTTGTAGAAAATTACCATGAATAAAGGCAGGTTTTCAACAATGCCAACTTATCAGGACAATAAGCAAGTCTATGTTGTATTGGTGTGTATTGGCAAGAATCTGACAACACAGAGGTGATCCTGCAATATATGAAGATATTGCACCACTATAAGCAGGACTATATATCAATGTGTATCTAGTCTACTTTTAAAATGGAAATAGCATTAAGACCCAGCATTACTGTATGCTAAAGCAGTTTCTAAGCGTGATCAATTTAAAGCATAGTCTGTGCATTTGTTGTTTGTTTGAATGAAAATGTTATGAGAAGAATGAAAGTCAAATGGCTGAGTTAGTTTTGAAGCAAATGAACTTCGAAAATTCCAAGCTCAACATCTAGATTCAGGTCAACGCTGGAATCTTAGCACTTATCCCTTGTCATGAGGAACATTCTTAGAAAATGTCATCAAAATTCAGTTTTTGAGTCATCTTGCTAATAATTAAACAGAAAAATGCTGGTAAAGCCTAAGCTCCTTGGTAGGGATTTTTGAAAGATACTGTAAAATATGTAGGCAGTTTTTTGCACATTGTATAAATTACTCAAATAGGATGGCAAGTTCTGAGCCAGTTCGACCCACTTTTCAGATGTTGTCTGCTTTTTGTAAAATTTCGTATCCAGTTAAAGTAACACAAATTCAGGGGGTTAATTAAGCAATGGCAAACACAAAATCAAAGTTAAATAATTTTCTTTCACTGCTTAATACCTGGTATTTGATAAATGTTTATTATAATCGTGCATTTACTTTTTTCCAGCTGCTTTCTGTCAAGCTTCTTTAAAGTGTTATGAAAACAACTGACATTTAATTCTCAAAGTTCCTGTTAAAGCAAAAATTCCAGTGTTTTTTTCTTTGCATAAGATTGTATTGACAACTCAAATTTTAATCTCTCACTGCATATTTTTTCTTGTTTTCTTCACCAACACAGTTAAAGTTTGAAGTGTCTGGGTAAGAAGCCAAACAGATACATTAAAGTGCACATTCTCCCCCCAGTGCTCTTTTTGTCATTATATTTTTTGAGATCATTGTGTTCTCTATGTGCACAATCTAACAAATCTACATGCTTTATAAACTTTAGAGATTAAGTAGTTTATTCCCAAATCCTCCTGTGGTTTGTGTCAAACCATGCTCTGTAATGAGCATGTGTAATTCCACAGACTTAGGGTTGAGACCGTCAATTCAGCATGTTCACACACGCAGCACCATTATGACCCCCGGTTTAGGTTTCTGTTTCCCTTCTCTGCCTCTTCAAGAGTCCCAGTGGTAAATTGAGCTGTCATTTAATCCTGACATGCAGATGCACTATGAAGACTGCTTTTGTATAACATGCATTATTCCTTTATTGTCTTGATAGATGAATCAGACCGTCCACCTACTGCAAATGGAGGCCAGGACAAGGTGGTCCAACCCCAGGACACAGTGACACTCAACGGCATTAATAGCAAAGATGACATAGGCATCGTATCCTACCAGTGGAAAATGCTCACTGAATACCCCTATGCTGTCTTTGAGGTAAGGACTGTAGTGACAGCATGACCTTGATTCAGATCGGCCTTAAAGATTAAAACTAAGAAATAAAATCAAGCATCAGGTCATTTTTATTGTTATTTTATGATAAGAATTTGGCAAAAGCTGTCTTTGTAGGTTATTAAAACACACCTGAAACATCTTTTTTTACTTTTCTTTTAGAAAATAAATTTTAATGACCAGATTATCGTTTCCAATCTGACATCGGGGGTGTACAAGTTCCAGCTGACAGTCATAGACAGCATTGGCCAAGCGGACACCACCAAGGTTACTGTCCTGGTCCTGACTCCAGAGCAGTCCGAACGTAAGTTTGCTGCAGCATTGGACTTTATCCATCATTATTATCTGTGTCAATAGATAATGCATGTGAAGACTTTTATCTTGTAGGCCCCTCTGTGAATTGATTTTACATCTCTCAACTCAGCTCAACTTGACCAAGGTACACAGCAACAGTGCCTTCCATGCATGAGCGTGTGCTGCTCAAACTGCTTCAGAAAACCACAAATATAAAATATAAACCGTTGAGGCAAATTTAGAGTTTATTTATTAAAGGATATAATTGATAAATTAAAAAAGAAAGAAAGAAACCGTAAAATAGCAATAGTTGTTTGTACAAATTGGTAATGGTGATAATGTTATCAACATAATAAATGTATCAGATGACAGAAAAAATAAATTCTGGTAATAGCTAATTTTTAAAAAAATGTATTCTTATATATATATATATATATATATATATATATATATATATATATATATATATATATATATATATATATATATATATATATATATATATAATGTTTACCTTATAAGGTATCACTTTAAAGCAACGATGTGTAGCTTTGGAAAAACTAGTTCTGCCGTTGCTCTATCTTTGCAAAACCTTTACAGAGAGAATGGTGTTTATTGTTTTTGTCTTCCTCTTTCCCTGCAAGCTCTCCCTCTTTTGTTATATAATCTTAATTTTGACAAGAAATTTTTAATTGAAATTTGACAAAATCTGTTTTGCGTAGTCTTCTGCCTAAGAAGCACGGTTATCAAAGTTTTTGTCAAACAAGAATGAAACATGGCACACACTACTTAACAACAATAAATCAAGAAACACAAAAAAACAACTTTAGCTTTATTCATTGCCGTCTACTTTTGTCACTTAGCCTCTTTTTTATCAAACAATACTGAAACAGGCCAAACAAATGTTTATCTGAAGGTTGGTTATGAACATGTGCGGTAAAGCTCTCATGTTTCCTGCATGGCCTGTAAATACTCTTGTAAACAGCTAAATGGGCCATGCTTCCTGTTAAAAGTTACTGCACTCTTAAACTTGAAAGCTACAATTTTATGTTATATTTTATAGTTGCATGTTTTAAGTTGAACCAACAATGCTGTCCTAGGTGAGGCATGTTTTATTCTAATTCCTTAAGCTTTAAAGCTTTCAAAAGACCAATGTATGGATCTGAACTTCAGCTTGTTTGTCGTGCTCTTTGAAAATTGCTTTGTGTCTGTGTTGCAGTGCTGTTTTATAGCTCTCAGTAAGTATCTATAAGTACTGAATGTGTAGTACAAATGTATTAGACAACCACCCAATTTAAGATTTATGCCACAGCTGCCCTCAATACACAACATCAGTAATGTGGTTGTTTTCTTAACACTGTATAAAGTTAAAAAGAGAAATGTGAAATATAGCAACAGGTGAATCCAGGCACAGCTTAGCCTTTGGTAATATTTACAATAATAAAATACATGTATTTATGAGTTTAAAATAAAATGAGTTTGGAAATGTCAAAAAGAAAGTCAGGCAGGACAGAATTTGACGATATTGCAACTAAATACAAAAAGCAACAAGTAAGCAGAAAAGACAGAGATTAAAAAATGTCAAATTAAAAACAAATTCATCAGAACTAGATTGCATGGATTAAAGTAAGTTGAAAAAATGGCATCAGACAAAATAAACACTAGTGTTTAGGTCAGTTAAAGCAACTACATGAAACGAGGCCATAAAATTGCTCCGTCTTTGACTGCAGGAAACTTGACCTTTTCTAAACAGTCACAAATTACTGTCATTATTCCAGATTGAGAAGCTCCTCAAACTCTGAAAGAGAAAGACTCCATCTGGAGAATTGGTTGAGTTTCGGGGGTAAACATGAGTCATATGTCCTGTGGAGATGTTGACGTTGTACTCACCTTATTCAGAGTCACCTGCCTGCTTTGTGTTTGATGTTGTGACATCAGGAAGGGAGGATGAGGCTCTTTGGTCCTACATTTGTTGCTTGTTTTTAAGTTACATAATTACAATGGATTCTCTGGAACTTAATATGGCATTTGCAACAAACTTTTCTTTGTAAGTTCTGATAAAAACCTGTTGAGGCACGCCTGCATGATTCCCTTCTGCCCCATGGGGAAACAATGTGAAGATGAAGAGATAGTGTTCTAAAGAGATCAGACCAGATTCAGGCCGGTGTACATGTTCAAGTTTGAAACTGTGTTTCCATTTTGTCCAGGAACAGCAGTTTATTTTTTGTTATCCCTGCTGTCACTCCTTCAGTCAAAACTCACATTAGAATGTGGTGGAACTCTTGTGACATTTAACATTCACTCCTGGAGTTTCTCCACAAAACGGAAGTGAGCATTGCAGTTGCCTTTTTTTCCCACTACCATCCCACTCTCTCCTCCCCCGACTCAACAAAAACCTGTCAGTCTGGTTTCAGTCTGAGTTACACAAACAAGGCAGCGAGTCACAACCATGATCCTCCTCTGTATTGATCAAAAGTCTTTATGTTCTCTTCTTTACAAGACTTTACTCTCATACGGGTATTTATGTGTTGTTGTTGATTGACTTTTGACTGAAGTACAAAGAGACTTAAATCCAGTCTGTGGTTCAGTTACCCATTAACAGCTTTGGTCCTGATAGGAATGTGTTTCAGTGGAAGTGTCTGCTGCCACATTTCCAGAGCAGTAATCAAGAGGGGACAGAGTAATCCTCCTCTCGTAAAAGTAAAGGTACTGCAGTTTAAATAAACTCAAGTGGAATCAAAGGATTGGTCTGTAATATTATCAAGTGAAAATTAAGTCATTAATTTAAAGTGATGTGTACTTACCTATAAAAGGTGGTATATGATATTTTCCTTTAACAACTTAAAAAGACGAACCTCCAATGAGCCAGGCTGTTGATTTAAGGCACACCTACTACATACAATAATAAACTTTGATGCAACAGAAAATTTGGCTGCAATGTTGAATCATTGTTGAGCTATGTGCTGCAATCTGTCATGTTGAGTGAGCCAAACATTTCTGTTCTCGTAACTGTCGAAAAGTGCCTTTTCCATCTCTTTGCTCCTCCTTTTTGCCTCATTTGTTATCATGTTCTTTATTTTATAACAGGTACTATGAACAAGCTTAGTCTCCCAAAAATCTACCTAAGTTAAAGTAAGGCAGAGATTTATACGGAACTTATCAATTGCACTAAGTGCTACTTAATAACCGTTGGGATTCATGTGAAATGTGATAAAAGCAGAGTGCAGTGATTTGAAAATGCTTTTCAAATTGATCCTGTCTTTAAATTGGATGTGGCTTTTTTGTAATACGCACAGTTTCTGAAATTAATGCCCCTACTAATTTAAGAAACAGTTGGGACAGGAACATGTTTACCATTGAGTTTCATCACCTTTCACTCTAATGCTGGAGATTTGCAGTTTGTTCTTGTGTTCATGTTTGCATTTGCTGATGTTTAAAATATTTTTGTAGATACATTCACCAGTCAGTGTATTAATTACACCTTGCTATCTTGGTTGGATCCCCTTTTGCCATCAGAACTGCTTTCACTCTGCATGGCATAGATTCAACAAGGTGCTGGAAACATTCCTCTGAGATTTTGGTCCAATCCATATTGACATGAGAGCATCACACACTTGCAGAAGTTTTGTCCGCCACATTTCCATGATTAAAATCGCTCAATCTACTGCATCCTAAGGGTGCTCTTTTGCATTGGACAGACACTAACTTGAGGCCACCATTTACTTCCAGACTCAATTTGTTGTGCAGTCAGAAATCGTCTTCTGCAAACCTTGGTTGTAACAAGTGGTTATCTGAGCTACTGTTGCCGTGCCATCATCTTGAACCACTTTGGCCATTCTCCTCTAGCCTTGTGAAACAGAATTTTGTGGACCATTTGTGTAAACCCAGGTGGTTTTTTGTGAAAATTCCTGTAGATAAACATCTTTTAATGCACCCAGGCAAGGTTAGTCCACCAACCATCATGCCATGTTCAAAGTCACTTGAAATTCCTCTCCTCTCCTTTTTCGATACTCAGTTTGAACTTCCAATTACAAGCAGGCCAGTGTCTTACCTGCAGTCTCTCACTGCTCAGCTATAGTATTATAACTCGTTCAGAGTGTGGTCATTGTGTGCTATTGTGCTGTTATAAGCAGATGTGTTCCAGAGGGAGTCAGAAAAAAGATCCTCTGTAAGCAGTATGTATCTTAAAAACCTGTATTTGCCTCTTTGCATTCATTGTAACTTCGAGTTACCCATGCCATGGGCACTAAAACATTGTTGCTGGCTTCTAAACATATTCCTCATATTCCATGTCATATTCCTCTTCAGCCCATAAGACTTGGGTGTTATTTCAATACCAAATTGAAATGTGGATTTGGTTAACCACAGCAGACTTTTCCGTTTTCAGTCAGTCCATAAAAGATGTGTTTCTTCTGGATATTATTGATGTATGGCTTTTACTCCTCACTTTCGAGTCTTAGCTTTCATTTAGTTAATCAAGTGGTGCTCTGTGTTAACAGATAATGACTTTCTGAGATGTAGTTGACCTCATTTAATAGAGAGTGGTTTGTTTCTAATGTGATGTGTCTGAGGAACTGGAGGTCATGTATGTTATTTGTTAGTTTTTGGCCATGTACAGAAGTTTCCCCACATTTTATTCAATCTTTTTACATCATGTGCTGATCCTTCATACCTTATCACAGTACTACCACCTGTTACAGTTAACGTACTTATCTGCAGAACATCCCAGGTATTTCATTTTTAGGGATGGGAATCGAAAACCAGTTCCAGTCAGGGCTCTCAAGTGCGACCATTTTGGTCGCATATGCGACCAAAATTTGTAAGAGTGCGCCTAAAATTATTTTTTGGTCGTACCGGTGCGCCTGATGCTCCTGGTATGAAAACAAGTCCCTCATCTCTCTCTCAAATCTAAAGTTTAGAAGTTGAGAGAGCACATCTCGATATACCTAATATCGCCTAATATAGCCTATTAATGTTGACAAAAGTGACGGCGGTGGCGGAAAATCTGCCTAAAACTGACAAAACACATCGCCTCCTTCTCCTCCTCTGTCTCCGTGTTACAGCATCCCCAGCACACACACGCACGCACGCACGCACGCATGCACGTACGCACACACAGCCCCCAGTAATCATCCAATCAGCTGTCAGTATGAAAATGAGCCCAGACTCTGTGGTGTCATGTTACAGTAGCGAGCGATAGACGGAGACTGAGCGCAGCGCTGCCGAATACGTCTAAGAGACTGTCAGATAATTCATAATCAAATACAATTACTAGTAAAACAAAGTAAACTTTCATATAACATCTATATTTGTTAAGTCCTTTCTCCTGTTTAGGGGAAAGTTATTTTGTCACACAGGCACAGAGGTGAGTGCTCACACTCACTGAGGACGAATGAGCTGACTGAATGCTCCTGACTGAACATTAAGCTGGTCTGTAAAAAAAAAAAGCTGAAACAAGAGAAAAAATTAAAGATAAAAAGTAATAAATGCTCTGCCCTTAAAGTCATTTTCATGAATTAGTTTGAGAATTGTTTGTTACTATTTACCTTAGTTTCAGTTTTGTAAATTTTGACTATAGTGTGTGAAGTCTTATTCTAGGTTCAAATTTATTGTAGAGTAAGTCCATCCAGTTAAATATTATGTTGTTGGTTGTTAAAATATGGATATTTACTTCATTTTCAGCTCAGTATAGCACATTAACTCCTAATATTTTGAAATATTTTATTTAATTTGAGGTGTTTGAAATATTAAATTTCAGTTCAGTAAAGCACTTCAAGCACTTTTATTTGAAGATGTTTTATGCTGCTTAATGTTTTAGCTTGAATTTGTAAATTTTATTCAGTGAAAACTTTAAACGCTCTGTTTTTCTCACAATGTATAATTTTGCTTCAAATAAAGACTAGCTTCTTATTGTTGTTTAAAAAGCATTTACATGATATTAAAGTTCCGGACGGTAATAAAATGGTGACCCTATGGCGTTAAAGGCGACACTGAAAAATTTGGGTGCACCTACTTTTTGTTCTGGTGCATCCTAAAAAAAATTTTAGGTGCACCATTGCAACCAACTCAAAAAGTTAGTCGAGAGCCCTGCCAGTTGAGAATCGTTAACAGCTCCATCAAAGAATCAATATCATTAAACTTTTTGCTAATCAATTCCATTCAATTTACAGGGTTTAGAAGCATCAGAATTGTGGCTTAATTTTAATTATGCCTACTGCACAACCTTAAGTGAGTGGAAACACCAGCAACTTGCAGAAGCAGTTATCTATACTGTGATGTATGTTTGGCATTGTTGACACTGAAAATCAGACCATTTGCCCACATGCAAAATTTGCTGGAATCGATAAGGGAATCGTTAAAGAATTGGATCGGTTAGCAGGATCGTTAACAGAATTGGTATTGATAAAATCTTATCAATTCCCATCCCTATTCTTTTTTGTTTGTTTGTTTGTCTAGCATTTCACATAATTCCCTGTCCTTTTTCCCTCTGTCCCAACTGATTTTGGAACATGTTGCAGGCATTGCATTCAGAGCGTGTGCATATTGCCTTAAAATACAGTTTATTTCTTCAATCATAATTATCCTGTCATCTTGTCACACAATGTCCCAACTGGGGTTTATAAGTGTTATGAGTCATTTTCCAAACCTGTCGATAACAGCCAGACTGGAATAATTGATGCATTACAGTCAGTAGAGATAACATAAGACCTTTGTCAAACATTTGGCTCATGGTTATTTATACTTTCAGCCCTTGTTCTATGTACTGTCTTGATACAGCAGTAATGTAAATGAGCTCTTCTGATGTTTAATATGTCATCAACCACAAGCAGACAGCTCACATCCCCTTATCTAAACTGTCTTTCTATTCGAACAAGTCCATTTTTGTTTCTCAGATGAATTTCCAAAAGAAGAACGTTAAAATGTGCAATTATGTGTCTGTCAAACTCATGAGACAGACAACACAAGCAGGAAGTTAAGCGTCAAAAAATAGTCTAACCACTTCTTGCTTCAGATGTCAGACAGGACTGTTAATGGTTCTTCAGTCTGGTTTACACACTGAAACGTGAATGCCTCTGTCAGGTGTTTTGAGAAGTCTTAGGGTGCACAGGTTACAGGGTGCTGACGTATGAAGCAGAAATTGGTTTGTGAGATGAAAGACAGTTTTGATAAACTACTACGACATTATCAGTAGTTCAGAAGACTTCTTCTTCTAGAACTGATGCATTGTTTTTTTTCAACCAAGACCATGCACCTGAATCATGGTGGGGATTGAATCATTAACTATTTAGTAAGAAGACACTGAAGTTTTGTGAGTAAATCAGAGAATACCCCCACCCCTCAAAAGGAACTTCGACCGGTCGAATTCACCTCATAGAAAAATTACAGAAACCTTTAGAAAACAAGCTTGACTTCTAAAGTCTAAGTACATTTATACAGATCCGTGTTTTCTACCACTGTTTCAGAATGTGCATGATTCCTGTATGAAGTAGGTATTAACGTTACAGATACCAATAAATCAAGATAACTGAAAATAGTTTTGGATTCCACCTACATTGTATGTAAATGTATTCTTCACAGTAACTACAAAATAAAACTTAGCATGCCCTTTAATTTAACAATCTTCTGACGCAAGATCAGCTCAATTTTTGGAGACTATACTTTTGAATTAAAATAGATGTACATGAAATCTACGCGGTAAGTGCATACACATATGGCTAAAATACTGGTTTAATAAATTTGCATGAATATCTAGACAGATATTGAGATTTAGAAGGGTTTTTCTCTGTTATAGTTAAAAGTTTTCAAACATCTTTAAACATGTTTTTGTCTGTTTTACCTGTGTTAATTCTTAAATGGGTTTTGTGTGACCTCGCGTGATTTTTGCTGCCAGCCTAAAGTGGACGCTGCAATATTTAAAACATCTAAATTGGCTTATATTTTCATCGAAAGTTGATTCTTGTTCCTGTTTTGTTCCTGAACCATAAAAGCCTTTAAAATGATCCAAATGTTTTCCACAGTACCTTTACTGCCTTGTAACCATCAATTTTAGATAACTACAGGCCAGTTTCCAATCTGACATTTTTAAGTAAAATTTTAGAAAAACCTGTTTTTAACCAATTAAATGATTTTATGAAAATGTTAAATATTGGTGAAATGTATCAGTCTGGCTTTAGGGCCAGCCACAGCACAGAGACAGCATTAGTAAAAATAGTTAATGATCTCAGATCAAATATGGATCAGAAAATGCTCTCTGTGCTTGTGCTGCTCGACCTGAGTGCAGCATTTGATACTGTAGATCACCAAATCCTTTTAAATAGACTTAATGGTTTTATTGGAATCTCTGGCACTGTTTTTAATTGGTTTAAATCATATCTAACAGAAAGAAAGTTTTATGTGAACATGGGGGAATGCCAGTCAGGACTCCACAATGTAAATTGTGGCGTCCATCAGGGTTAAATTTTAGGTCCAACACTTTTTAATATTTATATTTTACCTTTAGGTGATGTCATCAGGAGACACGGCATCAACTTTCACAGCTATGCTGATGACACGCAGCTTTACATCGCCCTGTCTCCTGATGACACAGGGCCCATTGATGCCCTTTTTAACTGTATTTTAGATGTCAGGTCTTGGTTGGCAGACAACTTCCTTCAGCTCAACCAGGACAAAACTCAGGTTTTAGTCATCGGTACAGGTCCACAGAGAGAGAAACTGGAGAGCAAACTCAAAGCTCTGTCTTTTAATCCGTGTCAGCATGCCAAAAATCTCTGTGTTTTATTTGACTCGGACCTAAGCTTTGACCTGCACATCCGAGACATGACCAAAAAATAATTTTATCATTTAAAGAACATCTCCAGAGTGTGCCAGTTTCTCTCTCAGGCCAATGCAGAGACTCTTATTCATGCTTTTATTACTTGTAGGATTGATTATTGTAATGCTCTCCTCTCCGGTCTACCAACAAAGAACATCTCTCAGCTACAGCTCCTCCAAAACTCAGCTGCTCGTATGCTGACAAAGACCAGAAGGAGAGCCCACATTACACCAGTTTTAAAGTCTCTGCATTGGCTGCCTGTATCTTTTAGAGTTTATTTTAAGGTTCTTTTATTAGTTTTTAAATCTCTTAACGGTCTTGCTCCTGCATATTTATCTGATTTGCTTTTACCATATGAACCCTGTAGAGCCCTCAGGTCCTCAGGTAGTGGTCTTTTAACTGTTCCCAGAGTAAGAACTAAAACATATGGGGAAGCTTCTTTTTGTCATTACGGCCCACGTCTGTGGATCAGTCTACCTGAAGAACTGAGAGCAGCACCAACTGTTCATATTTTTAAAAGAAAACTCAAGACCTACCTTTTTGATCTGACTTTTAGCTGATTGTATTTATTATTGTATGTTATATGTCAACTTATTTTAACCCTTTTATTTTGTTTTATTACGACAATTCAGTTCAGATTTTTTCTATTTGGAATTTTATTCTTTGTTAAATGCTTTTCATTTTATTATCCTTTTTTAGCTGATTTTATTATGCACCTGATGTTACACTTTTCTCATTTTACCATATTATTTATCTAACTTTTATTCTATACTGTTATATTATTTTATTTATTTATGTATTTACACATTTATTTATCTTACCCTCTAGTATTTTCAAGTATTTTTAAGTTTTATTTTAGTTTTAGCTCCCATGTTTCCTCATTTTAAATTCAAGATAGCGTTTCCTCAGTCCTCTAATTCTGTTTTCTGTCAGAATTTCCTTTTTATGTCTTCATGTGATTGAGTAAGTGAGTGTGCATATTGAATGTGGTTTGGGGGAGCGGGGATTGTGGGGGTCTTATGTTTTCATCGTATGCAATTATGCAATTTCTGCTTTTTATTCCACTTATTGTTATTTTATTTTATCTTTTCCTCATGTAAAGCACTTTGTATTACAAAGTCCTGTATGAAAAGTGCTATACAAGTAAAGTTTGATTGATTGATTGATTGATTGATTGATTGATTGATTGAGATCAGATCCAGGGACTGTAAATGTAGCTGCTGTTACTAACTATTCAAATAATTATACATTCATTTCAGTTCAGTAAGAATGTATTTGAATTTTTCTCCCGTCAGACCATTGTATGGCACCCATGAAGATTGGACCGTGTCGTGGTTCCTTTCCTCGCTGGCATTACAATGCTGCGTCAGAGAGGTGTGAGGAGTTCATGTTTGGTGGCTGCAGGGAAAATCTCAACAACTACATCACCGAAGAAGAGTGCAAGAACGCCTGCTATGGTTCAGGTATTTATTCCCTCCTGTGGTGTTATATTTTCTGTCAGTTTGACGGATTAAACATTTTCTCATAGATGCAATTTCTGAAGAAAAAAAAGTTTTTTTTAACTGCTAATGGATCAACTTTTTGCAAATATACTTACTTAAAATCTAATGTGATTCTTAATTGGCTAACTCTTTTCCCTGGTTAAACAAGTCTAACTGTGGGTGATAGAATTACACTACCAGCACATTTTATTCTTGTTTATAGTCACAGATTTGCATGTTTTGTTTTGTTTTGTTTTTTTTGCCTGGTAAGTCATGTAGTGTCTTATCAGACATCGCCTGTAGTTTTTAGCTTTGCTCCTTCTGGGGCTCTCTTAACAAGTTTCAAGGGGTTTGAATTGATCTTGGTAAAGAGGCTTTTTGCTTATTTTGCTCCCTAAACCTAAAGCAGTCAGCAGAGTACCCTGCACCTGACAATCTACCCTCATTGAATGGTTTAAGATTCATATTAAAAGTTAATTTAACCGGAAAACTATCTAATTTAACTTTTTTTATCTTTCTTTGTGTTTCATATTTTTATGATTTTATTTTAAACATGTTTTTATTGTAAAAGATAAATAAAGGGATATGTGTGCAAATAACCACTTACTGGGCCATTTACTTCCTGCAGTTTCTTGATTTTTCTGTGAATACGTTTTTTTGTTTCAGTTATCTCTAAGCAATTTAATTTTTGCATGTTTTGTTGTTGTTTTACAGAAAAGGGGGGTAAAAGTGGTCGAGGTGTGGCAATTCCAGAGTCCAAAGGTTGGTTAATATTGAAATGTGTTGTGCTTTTTAACACAATATCTCTGCTCTGTTTGATTCTCAGCATGACCCACTCAATGGGCCAAGAAAATCTCTTTGAAACACTGAATCTTTATGGGGAATTGTAATTTATTTATTTGCTTCATTAATTTAGATGCATTTATAATTTATAGTGAAGAACTGAGATTTCTTATGTTTTGATACCACAACAAGAACAGTGTCTTGTTTTTGATAATCAAAAAAGCACACTCGTCAGCATTTCACAAAACATCTGCTACAATTGTAAAAGGTTTACCTAATCTTCACCAGTCCTGTCCATTTAACCAGTTTCATTTGTCTTTGGCTATTTATTTGGTCATTGCTCCACTGCTGGTCAGTAAATCAAATTTAATGAAAAATATCAGTAAACAACATCTACAGGCTTTGCTCAGGTGCCTGTAACCTTGTGAATTCCTTGACTTTTTGTGTTTTTACTTTAAGTTTTGGAAAGTGCTTGGATTTCTGATAAACACCTAAAATATCTTACTATCAATTGTACCAAGCACCTTTTGACATTGTTTCATACTGCTTGACAAAGTTTGATACAATGAACAAATTGGAGAAACAGACACTTTTTGTGTTTCTGTATTTTTCCTCTTGTAGACTGCAGATACAGAACACAGTTTTGTTCATTAATAAAGTAATGTCACTGTTTTAATTTAACAAGGCTGTAAAATAATATTTTCTACATATGAACTTGACTATATTAACAACATATAAAACTGTAGAGTGCAAAAAAAGCGTAAACTATATCAAGTAGTGATCGACTATGCTCGACTTTTGAAAAAGTGTGAATACCCTGCAGAAAATACAAAATCACAAAACAATGGACTGAAAGGAAACAAAGTTTTCATGTGGAGCGCCAGGTTTGAGTGAGTATATTCTTTAAGTGAGCCCTTAGGTTGGGCATGTAGCTGGCGCTGCGCGTGTGGCGACAGGCAGTGTCGGAGTGGTCTGTCCTGTTTATTATTTTGTGTTGGTGTACGTCGTAGTAAGAAATTAAACAAACTTGCTTTTACTGAGCCTGAGACACCATCACCAGCGGCTACCGACTCCTTTGGACGTGTTTGTGGAGGACCGTTTGGCAGCGGACATCCTCTACCAGTCCCATGAACATATAAATCCGATTCGGGATAAAAGAAAATACAAAACGCGGAAACGGGGGAAGCGAGGAGGAGTCAGACGGAGGCTGAAGCATCTGAAACTCCACCGTATACCACTCCCCTCTATACTTCTCTGCAACGCTCAGTCCTTCAGAAATAAGGTTGATGAGCTCCAAGCCAATGTCATCCACCTGGAGAAATTCAGGAATGCATGTGTTATGGCCTATACCGAAACCTGGCTTACTTCAACTGATCTGGAGTCTGAATTATCACTCTGTGGCTTTGTAGTGCCGATTCGACTGGACAGAGACGCTGACGTCACAGGGAAATCCCAGGGAGGGGGTGTGTGTCTTTATGTTAATGAACAGTGGTGCAGCAACACCACTGTCAGAGAGACAACATGCACTGCAGACATTGAGCTGCTGTCAGTTTCTGTGCGCCCTTTTAACCTCCCGCGCGAATTTCCCCAAATATTTTTGATTGTTGTGTACATTCACCCTAAAGCCAACGCAAACAATGCGGTGTCAACTATTTCCAAGGTTACACACAAGCTTCAGTCCCTCTGTCCTGATGCACCTTGTTTCATTCTTGGAGATTTTAACCATTGTAACCTTAAATCAATGAGCAATTTTTATCAGTATATTTCATGCCCCACCAGAATGGACAAAACCTTAGATTTATGTTATGGTTCAATTAAGGGTGCTTACAAATCTGTTGCATTACCTCCTCTTGGCTCCTCTGATCACAACACTATTCTTCTCACCCCCACCTACAAGCCGCTGCTCAAACGGGGCAAGGCAGCAATCAGACAGGTCGAGGTGTGGACTGACAGTGCGACAGACGAGCTTTAAGGGGCCCTTGAATGTACGGACTGGAGTGTATTTAACTCTTCTGATCTTGATGAGAGGACTGAGGTGATATCCTCATATGTGGGATTTTTAAAGGACTCTATTATCCCCACTAAACATGTGAAGGTGTTTCCTATCAACAAGCCTTGGTTAAATAGAGCAGTAAAAGACGCACTGCACAGGAAACAAAAGGCCTATTTATATGGTGGAAACAGGGAAAAATCAGAAGCTACAATAAAGAAGAAGTCAGATATGAAATTAAGAGGGCCAAAGAGCAATATAAACTAAAAATTGAGGAGAAATTTCATTGTGGTGACCTAAGTGCAGTGTGGCATGGCATGGAAATCATGACAGGCCAGGCAAAGAGGTAAAACCGGCCTATTAACATTAGTGGTTTTAATGATAATTCAGAGCTTGCAAATGCACTTAATGACTTTTATTTACGTTTTGATGATGATCACTGTCTCCAAATGGAATATAGTAACCTGCACAGCAGGTGGAGTGATGGTAGTTTTACCTCTCCTCTTACCATCAGTGCCCCTGATGTTGGAGCTGCTTTCATTAAATGCAATACCATGAAGAGCCCAGGGCCAGATATGATTACTGGTAAACTTCTGCGCGTCTGCGCAGATCAATTATGTGATATTTTTAGTGACTTGTTTAATCAATCTCTTATTCAGGGTAAGGTCCCATTACTGTGGAAGGAATCCATTGTAGTGCCTGTGGCCAAAAATGTATCACCTAAAGAGCTGAATGACTTTAGACCAGTAGCTCTCACTTCATTGGTCATGAAGTGTTTTGAACGGCTGGCTAAAAAATTTCTGATGAATGAAGTTCAGGAGTTGCTTGATCCGATGCAATTTGCTTATCGGCCTACTAGAGGTGTGGAAGATGCTACCATCACTTTGTATAACTTTCTGTACAACCATCTTGAAGGTACAAAAACTCACGCCAGACTTCTATTTGCAGACTTCTCATCAGCTTTTAATACGATTCAGCCACTTATTTTATGCCATAAACTTGTGTCCCTATTGGTCTTGATCTTGGTTTGACCGACTGGCTCACAGACTTTTTGAGAGGTCAAAAAAGCTCCAGCAGCACTTGTAGTTCAGGAAACAACTTTATTTGACCAACGCGTTTCGGCTTGTGGCCTTCATCAGGGTTCATCAGGGTGACCTCTTCAAGATTCTTTCTCTCCAAGCACCTTGGAAGTTGGTGAAGTTGTGCCAGAACTTCCTGATCACAGACTTTTTAACCCACAGGCCTCAGGTAGTCAGGGTAAATAATGTTTTATCTAAAAAGAAGTTTTCTTCTACAGGCTCACCTCAGGGGTGTGTCCTGTCCCCCTTACTGTTCATTTTCTATACAAATGACTGTAGGAGCCACTACACTGACAGGCATCTCTTAAAGTTTGCTGACGACACTGTCTTAGTCAGTTTACTCCAGGATGGAGAGGTTGACCATGGGCCAGTTACAGCTGACTTTGTGGAGTGGTGTGACAGCCACTTCCTCAAGCTAAATGTTCAGAAAACTAAAGACAACTTTCTGCAAAGACTAAAATCTTTTAATGTTGATAAGACTTTGATGGTTTTATTTTATAAATCTTTTATAGAGTCAGTTTTAACTTTTTGTCTAATTTCTTTCTATGGAAACCTGTCTCTTAAAAACAAAAATCGTCTGGTCAAGATCGTGCGGGAAGCCAGTAGTATCATTGGCCTGCAGCAGCTCTCCCTCTCAGAGATCTTTGACAGACGAGTTTTACAGAAGGCACAGGCGATCCTGTCTAGCTCTGACCACCCACTGTTGGAGGAGTTTATTTCTCTCCCATCGGGAAGGAGATATAAGGTACCTATGGCACGCACTAATAGGTACAAATTTTCCTTTGTGCCACGAGCAATTACTGCAGTCAACTTGCAGAACTCTTAATTGCACTGCTCAAGTGACATGACATATTTTATCCTTGTTTTATATTGACAACTAGTTTTACCCATGACCCCAATTCTTTTATTTTCTTTAAAACCCTTCAAATCCTTGTACATCATCAGGGGTTGTTCATGTTCATGTCAAGTTTGGCTATGCTGTATTCTGTGATGTTGTCTTGTACAAATGTTTGTTTATTTATTGATTGTTGTTGTTTGATGTGCCGTCACTGCAGACAAAATTTCCCCTGGAGGGACAATAAAAGCTCTGAACTGAACTGAACTGAACTGAACTCTGAACTGAACTTGTATTTATAGTTGAACAGTCCCTTTAAAACAGGGGTGGGCGACTTTGGTCATGTAGAGGGCCACACTGTAAACTTTAAGATATCCAATATGTAATTGTGTTTATATTAACATACATGCTTACTTGATCACAAAAAGCTTCTCTAAAAATCATCAATACCATCATTGTGATTTCAAGTTAAAATGCAAATAGTAAAACTTAAAAAATTGAGATAAACAAAGACTTAAAGTCAATTGACACTATTTTTAAATTCAACGAAATAATATGAAGTGTTTTACTCAATGTATCTAACCTATGGATCTTTTTTAGTTTATAAAAATACACTTAGTGATACATATGAAATATATTTAAAGAATCAAGATTTCAATTACACTGCTGATTTCTTGCACTGAACAAAATGTATTCCAAATTTTAATATTTGCATGACAGTTTATTTATTGTTTACAATGGATTTTTATTTGACTTTAACTTAAGGGGTGCATTTGGTGAGCGAAAATATGAGTGCTAATATCCTCTTTGTTTTTGTTTTACAGAAGAAAAGTGTGGAGCTCCGTGTACCAGTGAACAGTTCACGTGTGATAACGGCTGCTGTTTGGACCCCGGTCTGGAGTGCGACTCGACTCCACAGTGCAGCGACAAATCAGATGAACAGAAATGCGAGGACTGTAAGTAGCATCTACGCAACTGTATCTCATTTTCATATGGACTCTTGGAATAATATACAACCATAATAGGACACTGATAGACTTTTTTGAAAGAAAAGGACACTTCGTTGAAAAAGGTCCCTATTCAAATATTGGTCTGTTTTACCTGCAGTGGACAAAAAGTTTCGCTCTCTTCTGGACATGCAAGTGAATGAACTTAAAGGTGATTTGCACTTTTAACCTCTTTTCATTTGTGCTTTCTAAGTCTTTCTCTATTATGATTTCTGTTCCTTTGTCTTTACTGTTTCCATTTCTTATACTCTGCTGCTTGCTCACTCCACCTTTTCATCTGTGGTTCTCAGTACGCTGTACAGAGAATCTTGATACGGGAAAATGCAGAGACAGCTTCACAAGGTGGTACTACGACCCTGCCAGACAGATGTGCCTCCGCTTTAACTATGGAGGCTGCGAAGGAAATGAAAACAGATTTGAGAGTGAGGCCACCTGTATGAAAAATTGCCGTGGAGTAACAGGTGGGTTTGTATCTGTCAGCATTATGATGACTTGGTAAAAACAATGAATGCAATGACATATTACAGACGTCTCTTGCCGAGACAAACTAGGGAGGAGGGGGGTGGGGGTCACCTTCGGGCAGCACACAGTATCAAATTTACGTGGCAGAAGTTATCATTTGTTAAATAAGAGTCATATCACAATTTATACCCTTACTGCAGTGTCACATGTTAAAAAGTGTATTAGAAGCATCCATTCAAGAGTTGAGAGAAGCACTGTAGCACACAGAAAGTGAATATCAAGCAGCACAGCCATAGACACAACGATTACAGCAAAGAAAGAAATCGGCGGGGTTTTATCTCCATATTCAACAGGAGATTTTGGACCCAGACCCGCTGGTGATTGTTTTGGAGGAGATATTCCACAGACCCTTTAAGATATGCAGTGGAAACAACACTTCCAATGTCCAGACACACATTTGAGTCTGTTAGTTTGCTTGCAGTCAGTTAAACTTCTCCCATAACCACAGTTGTTTTTATCCGTCCTGTCTAGTCACTCTTTTCCTGGTAGCACAGGAAGCTCTCCACACTCGCCTCAGTGAGTTGACCTGATAGATCACTGCAGTGTTCAGACATGAGCTCAACCAGACTTTACTCGGGGAGAGTGAGGAATATTTCTGGGTAATGTCCTGAGTGAAAAACTTTAGGTTATTTACATAACCCCGGTTCTCTGAGTAATATGAGTGAGATGTCTCACTATGGGATGCACGCCCTGCTGCAGACCCCAGAAGCATTAATCTCATTACGCCAATCCTGATTGGCTGGTGAAACGTGCACGTCCGCCCCAGGTAGTCCCACCTACCTTAAATACCTCATGTGGACGGTACCACGTCATTCAAGATAAGCACCTCTTCTCACTCGCCCAAGCAAGAAGGGTTGTCTGGTGTGACATCTCACTCATATTACTCAGAGAACCAGGGTTATGTAAATAACCTAAAGTTCTCTTTCATAATATTCCGTTCGATGTCTCACTATGGGATGTGGTAGCTCCCGTATTGCCAGACACGCTTATCCAGCGTCCACCAACCCACAGGGAAAATAATCTGTTCCAATCAGGACCGCAACGCACGGGCCAGAGACATCCAGCATATAGAAACGAACAAAAGTGAGAGGCGAGGACCAACTCGCCGCAGCACAGATGTCCTGAACAGAAACTCCCCTGAATAAGGCCCAGGATGCAGCCAAGCCCCGAGTCGAGTGCGCCCGCAGACCCAGAGGTGGTTGCAGACCCTGACTCGCATAGGCTAAAGCAATCGCCTCCACCACCCAGTGGGATAGGCGTTGCTTTGTGACAGGTTTCCCCTTATGAGGATTAGCCCAGGAGACAAACAGCTGATCGCTCCTCCTGACACCCCTCGTCCTGTCCATGTAAGTGCGCACTGCACGGACAGGACATAACGCATGCGACCGCTGCTCACCTGGTGAGGCAGCAAAAGCCACAAGGTCAATAGGAGAACACGAGCCCACAACCTTAGGCACAAAGGCAAGGTTGGGCTTCAAAATCATCCTCACATCCCCCGGGAAGAGCTGAGCGCATGAGGGATGGACGGACAGCGCATGGATGTCACTAACTCTCTTCGCCGAGGCCAGAGCCAGCAACAACACTGTCTTGAGAGACACGTGTTTCAAATCTGCTCCCTCCAGCGGCTCAAAAGGAGGGCCCTTGAGCCCCTCTAGAACCACAGCCAGATCCCATAGTGGTACCAGAGGTCTGGACACGGGGAGAAGCCTGCGTGCTCCCTTCATAAAACGGCAAACCAACGGGTGTCGGCTCGCTGTTTTCTTCCCAAACCCCACGTGACAGGCGGCAATAGCTGCCAAGTAAACCTTAACCGTGGAGAAAGCCTTTCGTTTGTCAATCAGGTCCTGCAGGAATGACAATATCACTCCTACCGGACACTGAAAGGGAATGTGGCCATTTCTGTGACACCATCCCTCAAACACTCTCCACTTACAGTCATATAGAGACCTAGTGGAGGAGGCTCGAGCACTTTGTATAGTGGAAATCACCCGCTGTGACAGACCCACAGCTGAAAGATTTAACCACTCAGGGGCCAGGCCCATAGTGCCAGGCGCTCTGGGTTCGGGTGGAGGATCGCTCCCCTCCCCTGCGATAGCAGATCCCTGCGCAGCGGGAGCTGCCAAGGCTGAGCGCTCAGCAGCTGATATATCTCCGCTAGCCAATGCATCGCAGGCCAGTGCGGAGCTATCAAGATTAGTGCGTGGCCGTGCTCCCTCACTCTGGCCAGAGTGGGGGGTATCAGGGCCAGGGGGGGGAATGCGTAAAGACGTTCGCGCGGCCAGGCGTGCGCTAGAGCGTCTACCCCGAGGGGAGCATCCATGCTGCGCAGAGAGTAAAACAGCGCGCTCTGCGTGTTGTCTCTCGACGCGAACAGATCTACCGCAGCCCGACCGAACCGGGCCCATGGCGGTCAGTGCACCGCACAAACACTCTCGGGCTCAAAGAGAGGCCCAAAGGGAGTACGCGGTACTCGTAACAGATCCCCTGTAAAGCAAACCTGAGGTACTTTCTGTGGGGGGATAGACTGGGATGTGGAAATCTTTCAGATCGGTTCAGAGGTGAACCAATCGTTCTGTCTCACAAGACGCAACAGGGATGCGTGCGTCAGCATCCTGAACTTGTATTTCCTGAGGTATTTGTTCAGAGCACGTAGATCCAGGATAGGGCGAATACCGCTCCCCCCCCCCCCCCAGTTTGGGGATCAGAAAATACCTGGAGTAAAACCCGCTCTGACATTCTGCGGGAGGTACGACAGAAACTGCCCCTCTGTTTAACAGTGAGAGGATTTCCTCCTGTTAAACACGAGCCGACTCTCCCTGAGCCTGGGAGTGTATTATACCGGCGAATCACGGGGAAACAGCGGCAAACTGCAGCCTGTATCCCCTCGAGATTGTCCTTAACACCCAGGATGAGGCTGCGAGCGTGCCCCATCTCTCCCATCTGAGAGAGAGAGTGGGCACCTCCTGCAGCCCCTCCACCATGAGAGGTCCCAGCCGCGGTGCGGTGGTGCCCTCTCGTGGCGGAGCAGTGACATGACCCACGAGCGCTGCTGAGCACTCCTGCCCTGGAGGACAGCATGACGTCAGGGCCATTTGGATTTTTATATTTTGTTTGGCTTTTATTAGCTGCGCCCTCGGCACTCGGCCTGGATGCGACAGCGGGACACTATTTATTTTCTCTGTGAAAATGTGTCTGATTGTGCGTGCTTGTGGACACGAAAGAGGGGCAACAGCCGAAACCTCTAACGTCAGAAGTCCGTTCCTCCCGGGCTGCGCTGGCATGGTCCGTGGCTGCCGGGAGATGGGGGCTCGGTGGGCCTCCGTGAGCACGCATAAAAGCCGAACAGGTGGAGCTGGAGAACGGGGAACATCCAGCTGCATCACCGATGAAGAGGGGGGCAGTCAGGCTGCTCTCTTCTTCTTCCTGGCCTGGTTGTAGACGGCTTGCGCGGGCTGTGCCGGCGGAGCTGTTACAGGGGCCGAGGTTTTCTTGGGCCAGCCGGTCCGGCCCGGATGGGAGACCGGGGCTGGCTGGGGCTTCGCCTGTTTGGGAATCTTAAACTGCGAGCCCTGGGAAGCGGCCTGAGTGACGTTTTTGCGTTGCACAGGTGGGAGAGGGGGCTGGGGGCATTCGGGGAAGGCAAAGCTGGAGAGCTTCATCCTCCCTCTTTTTGGCTTCACACCGTCGCTGCATTAAGTCCAGTGCAGAGCCAAAAATACCCTCCGGGACAATGGGCATGTCCAGGATATCCTCCTTTTCCCTGTCCGAAAGGTTGGCGAGGTTGAGCCATCAAGCTCGTTCCTGCAGTACCATAGACCCCAGCGCTTTCCCCGTGACCGCGCAGTGCTGCACACGGAGGCACAGGTCAGTAATGACTGGTATTTCCTTCCACGCAGCTGGGTCCTGAGTTAGCGCAAAATCCTCGCATAGCTCAGCCTGATAAGCCGTGAGCATGGAGAGGACATTGAGCGCTCTGGCCGTAAGCGCCGCCGCCTTGTACGCCTTTTCAGTCAGCGCCAACTGAAAACGGTCAGACTTTGACGGCGGGCTGGGGCTCTTGGAGGACAACGTTGACAGCCGTGGGTGAAGGTGTGCTGCAACGAGTGGCTCCATCGGAGGTATGCGGAGCAGACCCAGGCTCTCCATCGCCTCACAATCGAGGGAAGAGGCCCCGGGGATCGGGCTCCTGCTGCTGTAGGGGCGGTCTCTCCAGGAGCGTGCCACCTCGTCCAGCAGCTCTGGGAAAACGGGGACAAGCTGCTTCGCCGCGCTCTTGGCCAGGGGCAATCTCTTCCCCTCGTAGCGGCCTGGGACCTCCGTCGCCTCTCTCCATCCCGAGAGGCGACGGAGGTCCCAGGCTGTTCAGCCCGGGCAGGAGTAGTAAAGATGTCCTCGTCCTCCTCATCCTCTGAAATGAGGCATTCGGAGGCGGCATCTTCATCATCCCCATAGTCCAAAAGCAGGACGTCCTCCTCCTGTGGGGCATCCACTAGGCTAGGTCGAGCTGGGAACCCCAGCTGGCGCTAGCCCCCGGAGCCGCCACAGCAACGGCCCCCCTCTCTTCTCCGGCTTTGACGGCAGCGCCGTCGGAAGGGAGAAAGGGGTCCTGGCCAGACAAGCTAGCCTGGCGGGCTAGCCGTCTGCAGAGACTCTTAATGGTGAACACCGCACAGTGCTGACATGAGCCGGGGACATCGATAGCCAGCCGGGCACGTTCCAGCCCGAGGCAGGCCGAGCAGACCTGGTGTGGATCCCTGCTCGATATCTTGTTCCCACAGCGGCATCGGCGGGCCCCGGAGTCTCCCTGTCCTCTGGTGTGAGGAACTCCACTCTCCATCCCTCGCGAGCTGGTGTGCAAGCGGGGAGTCGAGGCAGTTAGCAGGTGAGCTAACTGTGAAGCCGAAATGTTAGCTGGTGTGCTAACACTCGGAGCTCGAAAGCCGTGGTGGGGCGTCGAGGAAAGTGCCAAGCCAAGCCGTGGAGGGGCGCGGAAGCACAAAAATCGATCTGGTGTGATCGAGAAAAAAGGAAGGTCCAAAGCTAGGTAGCGCCCGGCGACGGAATCTGACGTCTGCGGACAGTTAAGCTAGCTAGCTCAGGACGCGAGATATGCTCCGAGTGAGAAGAGGTGTTTGAATGACGTGGTACCGTCCGCATGAGGTATTTAAAGGATAACTTCGGTTCCTGCAGCTTTTACATTGTTTCTAGAATGAAGAAAAACAATATACTCACCCAGAAGGCTTTCCTGATGCAAACGGTGCTTCGGGAGATATTTAGATCCAAAATCAAGCAGCGGACACCGATATAATGTAGCCTGTAGGGCATAGATCGCCGCTCCTAAAAACTGCATTAATCGTCCAAAAACTCATGTTTTTCACCAATATTCCATCATGATTCGCGCCGAATGGACAGTCATTGTAGCCTGTGTCTCTCCACACGGCGCTGTGTGGCTGAACTAACCTCTAAACAGACGAGTCTGTTTGCATGCCCTTCGCGCATGCGCAGTACTCTCTGGAGCGTTGAGATCGCTTCCTCATTTCTATCAGCTCCTTATCTGTATAATCTGGCTCCAAACTGTAAGGACGTCCATCATATTCAAAGTCCTCCTCCACAACATCTTCATCCCATAGATATTCGTCCATTTTGCACAAAACTGGAAGAAGAAAGTCGATTTGTAGCTGCCCTGAAACAATGAGCCGCACTGCGCATGCGCGAAGAGCATGTAAACAAACTCGTTGGTTCAGCCACACAGCGCTGTGTGGAGAGACACAGGCTGCAATGGCCGTCCATTTGGCGCGAATCATGATGGAATATTGGTGAAAAACATGAGTTTTTGGACGATTAATGCAGTTTTTAGGAGCGGCGATCTATGCCCTACAGGCTACCATTATATCGGTGTCCGCTGCTCGATTTTGGATCTAAATATCTCCCGAAGCACCGTTTGCATCAGGAAAGCCTTCTGGATGAGTATATTGTTGTTCTTCATTCTAGAAACAATGTAAAAGCTGCAGGAACCGAAGTTATCCTTTAAGGTAGGTGGGACTACCTGGGGCGGACGTGCACATTTCACCAGCCAATCAGGATTGGCGTAATGAGATTAATGCTTCTGGGGTCTGCAGCAGGGCGTGCATCCCATAGTGAGACATCGAACGGAATATTATTAAAGAGAACTTGGCTGGTTGCATACACATATGGCTTGTCCAGATAATGTCCAGATAAGTTCAGGGTTTGGTTTTTTTTCTTCTTTTTTGCAAGTGTGAAAAGAGTTTCTAAGTAAACTAATGCACCCTGTGGAGGTCATGCCAGTGAGTTGAGAGCTTGTTTCTGCTGCCTTCATGTGGCCAAAAGAACTACTGAAAGTTTAGTTGGTCATATACCCCTTTTCCACCAAGCTGGTTCCAGGGCTGGTGCTCGTGCTGGTGCTAGAGCCGGTTCAAAATTGGTTCAAGTGAGAACCGGTTAAGAACCGTTTGCTTTTCCACAAACGGGTGCCGGCCAGAGAGCTACGTCAGCACGTCAATGTACACGTCTGTATACGTCACGCCAGTTTCCCGTAGCAACTAGCGAACAACAATAAACAAAACAATAAACTTACCAGGCTCTGTGGAGGTTTGCTCCATGGTTGTGTCCTCCTGCATAGACTCCAGCATGGCTGTGGCCGCATTCAATGCCCCGGTAGTGCTGCACGCCGGTCGGTCCCCGAGAACAGCATCGAGCATTTTGTAATGCGGGCTGTTAAAACGTGGCAGACCATTGCCACTACGGCCCAGCTCGGACTTCTGGTCCCTATATTCTTTCTTTATATATTATTTATATAAATATATTCTTTTCAATCTGTTTTTCGCTTACTCCAACCTTGTCTTTTTAAAAATGGCTCTCTTCCGTGTTTTTACTCTGCTAATCCCGCCCCCACCCCCTGACGTAAGCGTGTAGCCCACGACGTAAAGTGGTTCTTTCTGCTGGCCCAGCAAAGAGTTGGTGCTTGCCAAGCACCGGTTTTGAGAGCCAGCAACCGGTGCTTGGTCTGTGGAAAACCAAAGAACTGGTGCTAAGCTGGCTCTAGCTCCGAACCAGCCCTGGAACCAGCTTGGTGGAAAAGGGGTAATAGTGGCAGATGTTTAGAGCTGTTTTTCTTGATTGCTAAAACACAAGTCCCAAATGCTTTACCTATTTTCCATATTAAAGTGTAACTACTACTTTTTTTTTTTTTTTAGAAAAGGATGTGTTTGCAAGACAGAATGAAGCTGATAGAAGAGTGTCTGAGGGCCAGACAGGTATGTTATTCTATTTTGTATGGATGCTTACAAATTTCCCCTCTCAATGTCTAAACTCAAATTTTTATCTACTGTTTTTTTTTTCTTGTTAATATGATAGGTATTATAGCAATAGCAGCCCTCCTTGGCTTTGCTATCTTCATCCTGCTGTGCGTCCTGGTGTACTGTCTCGTGAAAGGAAAGAAGAAGTCTGCACAACACCAACGTGTGGCTGTCAACAATGTCCCAGTCAGCTTCGAGGACAGGGAGCATCTGGTCTACAACAGCACCACCAAGCCCATCTGACCCCTAGGTGCTGACTTTTGGCCCCTGCCCTGCTGAGTCGCACCACTGAACAAACTGAGATTAATGAGAAAGGAAACAAAGACTGGAGGGTGTGTGTTTTTATATTTGTCCATATATGGATGTGATTTGTGTAGAGATGCACAGAGGGCAGAAAGTCATGAATAAGGAAATGTGATGTCTTTAGATTGGACTTTTTTGAACTTGTTTTTAATGCAGTGATCATTTAAAAACCATGGATTTTAGTTTGTTCTCAGGTTTAAGGAAGGATTTCAGTCGAGGTCACACTCCGGTTTGTTTTATCAGAATGAATTCATCAAATATAAATATATATATTGTACATCAGACACTTTACTCTGAAGTCTGTTACCACAAAGTTAAAATCTATATTCCTGTCCTTCTCTAAGCACTGAGATTTAAAAAGGTGTGGATATTAATAATAAAAAGGAATTCAACTAGTTAAACTTCCAAAAATCCTGCCACATCGAATTTTCCACTTTGCCATTGTCCTTTTATCATGTTTCTATCTGTGTTACCTGTTACCCGAGACTCATTCATGATCAGTGTTGTACATATTCCTTAAGCTTTGAGAAAGTGCTATTTTAGAAGCGTATTTTGTTGAGATTATTAAGATTTGTGTTTTTAAACAAGCATAACACGAATGTTGAATGATGCAAAATGAAAAGTGATAAGCAGCCTTTTTCGTGAATTGTCAACATTTTAAAGTTTGTACATACAACCAGATATAGTTTGTTTCTGTAACTTTGACAGTATCTTGATATTTGTATGAAATAAAAAACAAAACTTCTGCTCGGGAGTGCTGTTTTTGTCTTGGAAAAAAATAATTCCGCTTGATTTAAGGGAACAGACTTAATTGTGACAGCTGATGTACTAGTCAAAACTCTAACTTTACTTAGTGATATCTCTGGAACTGTGTGATGAAGCTTTATGAGGAAAACTGTTTTAGGGAGCTTCATTTTTTCATCAACCTACAGAGGGCTACAGGTCAGATATGTCCTCTTAGTAAAGCTTGTTGAATTCAGACATGAAGTGCTGTGATTTCTGTTGGAAATTTTGTGTTTGAGGACCACAGTGTTAAATTAATAATTGTGACTTAAAAAACATACATCAGCAATGAGCATCAGCAAACCTACATTTGGACCCCTGGAGAATGGGACAGTGTCCAATCAGAATATTAACATGATGGATGCAACTTTTTTCTTTTGTTTTCTTGATGGTGACATCTGATCAGGAGCAGCCACAAGTAAAGGAAGATTGTTACCTGTCAGTTCTCAAACATTCAAAGGAACAAACAAAAAAGGAGTTGTAGCCTTTTGTGATGGTGGAGTCAGAAACTGCTCCCAAAAGTGCTTCAAATAACTACATTAGACCAGCCTGACATAGTCACTCCCCTCTTGAGTACATGCCCATTTGAGAGGGGAGCCGTCACAGACAGCTCATGGGGTTTTATTAAAGGTCATGCTACATGTTTGGTTTGGCAGACTTGTTTCAGTTCAAGGTTAAAGTTGCAACATTGACCCATTTTTCTTTGGTTTGGTTAGCTTTCATCCTGCACCTTGTCAAGCAGACCAACGTGTCCAATATTTTTATAATTAGCCACCTGGCTGTCACTAGTTGGGGCTGTAGCTGCGGTCTATGTTCTTGCTATCAGGCCTATGGTTGCAACATGACCAGGAAATGCATTAACAGGGAGAAAGGGATAACACCATGTAGCTTTAAGCAATATCTGAGCAAAAAAGTAAGAACAGAGTTAGATTAAGGCCATGTTACATGAAAGTGAGATGTGTAACCATATTCTACACAGACTTTTAGACTTTTATCTGTTTGGAGGACTGGAGTCTGGCATTGCAGTATACTAACTGCTTGATAATGTCTTTAAGGGCTATCTTAGCTTTTGTTCTCAACCACAGTGAACTAAATTCTAGTTCACTCTGAAGGCAACCAAGACTCTCTGTCTTCAAGAGAACCAGAGTTCAGTTCTTTGGTCTGCACCAGAGTTTATTGGGCTTTTACACCACCATAAATCAAACAAAGTTCCCAAAAAGGTGGAACAGAGTTTGTCTGGTTTGGACCAAGATGTGTTAAGTTTGAAACAGCATGTTCCCAGGGCTAAAGCAAAGGGGTTTATAGGCATGCAAGAGGCATCTGAAACCAATGTACACTCATTTTTGAGAAGGACCAAAACATGGGACCTGTAAAAGGTTAGAATCTAGAAGAGCAGATATGAACATTTCAGTTAATATTCACAGCTAGTATTTTAAAACAAAAACACCTGGAGCTTGTAGCACAGTGCTGAAACCCTGAAAGCCACATATTGAGCATATTATCGGGGGTTCAATGACCAGTCCTTGCATTCACATCTTGATATGTCTGTACGTAAGTCACTGTTGCATCAGTGAAGTGTATATGTGTATGAAAGCACAGGAATTAACTGATACTGATCAACTTCCTCCCTCTGTGAATCTGGTACGCATATGTATGATGGGTAAATGCGACTTGTGGTCAAAGGGGCACTGTAAGTGGTTGGACAACCAGAAAAGTGAAATACAAACTTGAGTACATTTATCAAATCAAAAAATAATACATGACAACATCTGCCATTACAATTTAAATAGTTTTACAAACAGGACTGATTTGAAGTTTATGTATAGTTCTTTGCAAGAGATAAGGAAAATAAAAATTCTTTATGTGTATAAAAATGCATGGGCAAATAACAGCAGAAATATGTTAAAAAACAAATTTGAATAACCATCACATCCAAAAACAGATTACATACACATGATTGGTTTCTGTATGATCAAGTAGGATGGTTATTTAAATATTATTGTTATAATTAAGGAGAGATTCGAAAACATGTCCATGTTTTGGGTCTTGCAGGGGTGGTTAAACAGATAGGGCAGACTTGGAATGATTTGGTAAGCTGTGAACATAGGAATGTTTCTGTTTGTTCACTAGGTGGCGACGTTGGTTCATTAGAAATTTGCTGTTGCATTGTGCAACTTAAACCAGACAAAAATAAGTGTAAAGGGCTTTTCTTATTTTGGATGACTGCAATGCTGCTAATTTGCTCAGTAAATAGAGAGAGAATATTCAAAACTATGTAGTGTGGTAAACCCCAGTAGAAATGTAAATTAAAAATGTGAAAGTAACCATCACATCCATCTGAAAAAAGAGGACTGTATTTTAGCACTCTTTCAACATTCTATCATTAGTCTCTGCCTTATTGTTTTCTCCACCGTCTGAATGGAAACTTTAAAGAAACATATGGAGCAGGATAAAGGGGGGTTGGTGCAGTGCAAAAGTGTCCCCCTCTATTCAAATCAGGAGGACATAAATAGCACCCACCAACTGACTCACTGAAGGTGTCCTTTGTGAGCCCCCAGCCCACTGGTCTGACTGTCATAAATGTCATTGGCAGGGTGACAATTTGAAGCTTTTCCTCCAGCTCAGCAGTAGTTTGCTTTCTGAATGAAGTACATTGGAGGAAATACACAGCACAGAAAAAAATGTCAGGTTTATTTACTTGTGTTTGAATTATTTCACCCTAACAAAAATATTTGACAATGAAGGTCAGATGATGTCATTTGAAATCAAGTGGTCCACAGTTTAATTGGATTACATTAGGTATTGGCAGATGTGAATATTTCTCAGCGCAATAGGAAAAACAAATTTTCCTATCCCACTCATTTATGTGACAAAATTGAGAATCATTATTTTTCTGTATGTTTAAAAACTTGTCAACATTGTTTGACCAAAATTAATAAAGTACAATTAAATAAAAATAGAAAAAAAAAACAGAAGTGAATCTCTGTGCTTATACAGTTAATATAGATTTTTGTGTTTTTGGAATTAGATGTGATGCATTTTGAAATGTCACCTAGCTGGAAATTGCATATCAGCCCTAGATGATAAAAATTGACTCACTTAACACTTTTCGACACCTTCTTACTCATTAAGGCCTTATATTGTAAATCTAAAGAAAGCAAGACTAATCTAGGAGTCTTCTGAAAGCAGAAACCCCCACGCAGGCATTTCCAATGTTGCCAGGCGAGTTATTGTCATAAATATGGAAAACTTCTCGATGCACTAATACACACTGTTACCAAATCAGTGGAAAAACTTCCTGGATCCATATCTGTATACACTACCAAAATCAAATCAATTCTCCCTTGTGCCATGACAAATATATGTGAAAAATTTCATCAAAACATGTTGATAATTTTTGAGTTATCCTGGTTATAAACTAACTAACTTACATGGCAAAAACAGCTATCTTGGCAGGTAATTGTATGAGGCAAAATAGATAAAATATTTTCATAATACAACAACAAAGAAATGTAAGACTACACAAGTAAATATTCTAGTCATTGTTTTAAAAAAATCTCTAGGAATTCTGTGTTATCCACAGACAATTTAGCATAGGTATTTGCTTTAAACATGATAAATCCTGTCACAAAGTAGAAATTAGGGCTGGGAAATTTATCATTTAAATTGATTAATTTGATTTATTTTCTTCTGAAGATTAAAAACTTAAAAATCAAGATTTGTTTCTTGACTTTGATTGTAAGTTGTTGCAATGTTTGAAAATATTGATATTGAAAATATACAGTTTTTGTGATGGTCAGCTTTATCAGATTTTGCACAAGCACATGTTTAGGTCTGTACTTGTTTTTTGAATGACATTAAATATTGAACAGTGAGTTCCATAATAAAACAGTGAATATAACTTAGATTTAATTGTTCATGTATTAAAAACTGCCTTTGATTGAACTACATAATAGACATTTTATGGCATGCACTTTAACGTTAAGCGGGACATTATTTTGGGTCCAGTGATATATTTTGTTAACATAAAGGCAAAACTTGATTCATTTATTTTTTGTACATTGTTCTTTTATTTTGAGAGAGAGAGAGAGAGAAAAAAAACTCGAGTGTTGTGGGGGAAAATGGGGATTTTATCTTAAGGCATTACTGGCAGTCCCATTAGAAATTAGGTTCTTTACATGGCAGGCTCATGACAGCTATTTATTTGTTCCTCTGATATTTTATTTGTTAAAATCACTGAACTGAGTGTATCCCAAAGTTTTTGACAGCGATGAAGTTTAAACTACAGTGGTCCAGAGTTGCCCATCCCTTCACTGAGCAGAGGCATGTCAAAAACAGGCGTTCCGCTGTCACATTCAGAGCTCCTTGTAAATCTGATAAACAAAAGAGCGATGCGATTTCATAGATGGCTAACTTTCTGTGTTCGACTTAAGTCTTTACGATTGTACTTGATTTTGAGGGTCGAGCAATACGTGTGATTACTAAATGCTTATTTTCCACTATCCCGGTCTTTAGACGCGCTTGAGACCGAACAGACATCCTGAAGTTCGACCTGGGATGTCTGCTGGTATCCAGTTCGGGTTTTAGTCGCTACATTTCCGACGGGCCTTAAACGCAGCACGCAGTCCTTCAAAGATGCAACTCAGAGTGGAAACAGTCTGAGCCGAGAGCCCGCGAGGGATGTGTGTGTATCTGAGAGGCTTTTTATCATGTGAAAGAGGAAACTAACGGAATAACTTTGATATTTTGTCAAGGAAAGGCAGAGGAAAAGTTTTTTTTTGTTTTACCGAGGACAGGAGTCTTCCGGACGAAAGAAGTTGTCGAAGCTGGTAGGTAACGAAGACTTTTGATAAACTACCACAGTTGAGCTCACTTATGGTCAGCTCAGGTACATGTCAAATCAGGCTAATGTGAAGTGGGTTAACAGCCTCAATTGGTCTTTTTGTCGTCACTACCAGCATTTCTTCTACTGAATTGGCCTTAAAAAACACAAGACATTTTATTAGCTTTGTCAGGCGTGTCTTCAGCTGTCCTCTGAAAACAGGCATGGGTCTGAAAACATTATTAAGCCCCTTAATGTAGGAGAAAGACGAACCATTACAATGTCACATGCATAGAGTTCTACATCAATATAATTATGTTTGTTGTAACTTGTGTTTTTTATGTTGCATGTTAATCTGTGTTATTTAGCTCGTTTACACACGTGTATAGTCAAAATGTCGTTTATTATTATCCTAAATGCAAACTTATCTTTATTTTCTGTACAAAAAAGTCATGTTGTCAACAAAGTACTCAGAGTATGTTACTGTTGTGTTAATGGTAAAAGAGGTAGAAGAGGTATAAGGAAAGCCAGGTATTATTTAATACTTTAGAAATACAAAATGTTTGATTTGCCGACTCATTATTGCAGGTATTGATAGTGATACCAACGTTTTGCATCACAAAGTTTCTACTTATCAATAACTGACCTCTCTTTAATGGTTACAGTCAATTTGTGTTAGAAACAGATGTGAAGCAACAAACAATAATAATTATACAGTAATTTAATAAGTGTTATTGTTGATTTATACAAGTGGGCAATAAATGATGATTCAGTAAGTCATCTTGCTGGTATAACAGTCAACATATGTATTTATGGACAATCTTTATGGCTGAAGTATCAGCTCTAAATATTGGCTCTAAATATTCATATCTGCTAATACCAGCAACTTTTAAGGCAAATGTCTGCCAATACCATTATAGCTATGATAATATTGAACATCCCTTGAATACTTACATTCCTGGCATGTTGCAACACTCATGTTTACAACAGGATGAAATACTCTGTCTTTATCTGAAACGTTTTCCAATTTCCTTTTACGATTTTGGTGCTTTAGCTCTGTCATTTTAAGTGTCTAATGGTGAAATATTTAATTTACTTTTTCAATCTTTTAACAAATGAAATTAAGTATTTTCTTTGCAAAAGTCAGCTCATTCAAAGTTACCAACAGTCATTAATGCCAGAGGAGTATACTCAAACCAGTCTTTAACAGTACTTCGGACTATTTATCTATGTAGAGTCTATGGATAGTCTATCTGCCATAAATGAAATAATGATTTATCTTTATTTTGTGTTTCGGAAAGTAGGGAGAGTTTTTTTTTCAGCTTCAACACCAATCATCAATCATTTTTAAAGGAAAAAAAATCAATTTACATGTGTCTTGTCCAATTTAACAAACGTAAAAAACAGCTGAAGTAATTAAGTTATAGCCCATTGAGTTTAATATTTTCCAGATGTCTTGAAATAAAATGCATTATCAAAATAAGTAAATTAATCAAAATCATCAACAGGAATGCACAATATTTTGGAAATGCAATTTGGGATGCATGACATCATCAACACAATTTTGTTAGCAGCAGATGATTGCTTTAAACTGTGATATGCCAAATATGGCCATATATATCCTCTATATTGGCACAATGTACAAGTGTAACATAATTCTTCACCTTATTATCAGGGAAAGTCAACATTCAAAGATCAGAGGTGCCTTTTATTCTCTTAAGTAAAGTACTCCCTGAAGTAGAAAGTTCTTGACAAATGATTAGCAGTGTCTTCAAAGATGAATGTTGAAAGTCAGCATATTGGTGGGAATAATTTAATAATATGCACCTCTTGTACTGATGGATGAAAAAGTCGATCATACTCAATCCATACAAAATTTCTTCCAATAAATACAGCCAGTCTATTGGCCATAAATCCACTGAAACATTTATCAGCTGTAATATTGACAGAATGTACAAGTGTACCATAATACTTCCTCCTGTCAACATCCACCAATCTATAATTTCTTGTAGAATCAAATGGTGTTGTCCTTGTTTTACATCTGTTCCTAAAAATTACAGTTACAATGAGGAGAACCTTTCAGTTCCAGTATAGACTGGTGTTGTGTACAGAGAGGAGTGTATTGTTATCGGTTGATATTGTTTCGATGAAATATCAGCATACCAAATATCATCAAATATTTTGAATCCTTAATTGTAATTTCTCTTTTCTCTGGGCTTTACAAATCTCAAAGTGACACATATGAACTTCTCTGTTGAAGTATGGTTTTATCAGGCATGTTTGATGAGAAATGTGACAGAAACTCTTACCTAGATTGGAGTCTTTGTGGTCCCTGATATGATGGTAACATTTGCTCTCTGATAACTTCAATACACAGAAAGTAGCAACTGTAGAAGTGACACAGTCTAGACATTTTTGTGTATTTTGTGTCAGTTCAGAGTAGTAAGTCTTATCTGGGCTTAGAGAAACAGCTAGCATGTGTTTACTGATGTAAAGCGTCAAAATAGGTCAGATTTGTGCTGAACAGTATGTGAGGGTTAAACGCCTGCATGTGATCTTGATTAAACTCATGGGAGTCTGCTTCGTGTGCCCCCATGTAAACACAAACACATCGTTCATATGGACATCCTCTGTCTTTTCTCTTGCATTATTTGCAGTCACTTCATACATGTGCTGTTTTGCTTGTCTTTCTTTCACAACCTTCAATCTGTAAAACGTGAGTGGACAGGAGTTTCAGTCAGATAAGTGGTGTTTGTCTTCGTAACCAAACACTCTCAGTCCACTGAACTTTGATCGGTCCCCACAGTCTGGGTTTTTCCTGCTCTTTTTGAGGAGGATGACATTTTTCCACATGGGCACTGATGTCTGACCCAACATGTGAGACCAGCTCTCCTCCCTGCTGCCGCTGAATCATTTGCCATTTCCTCTTTCCTTGAATCTCATCACTCCCCCCGGTGCTTGGGGCCTGCGCCCGGCCCCGGCCCACCTAATTGTTTTTTCTAATGAGCACCCCATTGAGACACAGTGAAGTTTTAAATGCAGGCTGTTCATAGGTTAATGACTCTCCCCACCAGCTGACAAAGAAGAATAGGACAAAAATCAATCAATTATCAGTGAAAAGTTCCATTTTCTTTTCCTCTGACCTCACTTGACCTCTCAGACAATGTGAGCTCAACTTCATTTCAGATAAATGTTGCCTTAATGCGGCAAACAGCGCTCTCTTCCAGGTGGTCCAGACAGAAAACTGGCCAAGTGTGTCTTGGATCTCACAGTTGGTGCTTTCCTCTCTCCCCTTTTTCTTGGTTTGCTGCAGCTGTGATAGAAATCACCACGGCTGTCTGTAAAATGAAAAGGTTTCATTTACAGAGAGCATACACACCAAAAATCTCCACATATGTGATTTGTCTTAGTCAGGTCATGTAGTGCTGGGAAACAGAGCAAAAGAAATCACATTCTAATATCATAACTTAATGGAAACCATTACATATATTTCATTTTTTATGAAGATATACCAAATAGTCACTGCAATGGCAGAACTTTAAAGTATTAAATGTGATTTTATTTTATTATTTTAAACATATTTTTGGGCCTTTGTGCCTTTATTGATAGGAGAGAGACAGTGGATAGGCTTGTGCAAGGAGGAGTGACAAGGGGAAGACACTCTGCAAACTGGTCACAGGCTGAATTCGAACCCTGGCCAACAGAAGTATGTACATGGGATGTGCCTGGTTGCTAACCACTCCACCAAACCAGCACCCCGATGTGATTTTATGAAATAATAAACTGTCCTGGTACCTGTTTGATACCATAGCAGCAGTAATAGAAATTCTTAATGCCAAATACTGGATAAATTGGAAATTTTGTTATAAAAATTGAATAGTCACACACTGTCTTAATTATGCAGAAACATTGGTATAATTCCCCTTCACAGACAAAGAAGAGAGTCTCCATTATTTAAATAATCTGTTTTATCATAAAGTAGAATATACTGTGGCCGTATCTTAGAGGGAATTTATCCACACTTGTTATTTTCAGCGGATTATGAACATCTTAATACAGTTTTGCCGACAGACAAATACATTTCTGGTATGCCATACTGATCTCCAACAATTAATATATTGGCCAAATCTGACCATTCCACTCCAAAACCACTTGAAGAGGAAGATGGAGTAAAGTCTGATTATATTATTTGCAAAACAGATAAAGCTTTGTTGAAAATACACAAATACTTTGGCAAATTTTGAAAAATGGGTGGAAAGCACTAAATATAAACCAAATGCCAATGTAAAGGAATCCATATAAGCGTTTTCCAGTTATTGACAACACACTTATCTTCCATCCAACATAAATAGAAAAGGCTTGTGTTTATATAAACTGACTAAAGGTCACTGACAGCTTGCATGATTTTCATCTGGCTGCATAGAAATATGCATGTTAGGGTGTGAATACAATATAGATGCATGTCCATACTATGCAGGGGTAATTTATCACAATTTTAAGATAATTAAAAACACTATTTTTAAACATTTATGTAGCATTTAGAGCCTTTAGTGTTTTTTTTATTAAAAATACAAAGTTTCTAGTTTGTATCAGTCATCATAATGGTCGCTGCAGTATGGATACACTTTGTTCCAATATCAGAAATAATTTCAATAATCAATGTAACAGAGTGAAAAATGCAAATGTACAATTGTCAGCTGCCAAAATGGCTACATTGCAATGCAGTACTCACTAGACAATGATATTGCATCAAAACATATCAGCCAAGTACTGGTTTGCCAAATATGTTAAATTGGTGTATTGACACTTTCCTAGACCCTTGGAAAGGGATGATATCCATATCAGCAGATTATAGATTTAAAAACTTGATTAATAAAATAGATAGATATGAGCATTTCTGTTGTCATCTACAGCTGATGGGCCTGTATCTACTACAGTGGATGTAATATCAACAGAATGTTCAATGTGCCTTCATGCTTCCCCTTAATATTTTTAAAATGTATTTTTGGGCTATTTTATGCCTTTATTGATAGAAGGGAGACAGTGGATAAGCTTGTGAGAGAGTAGGGGAAGACACTCTGCAAATTGGCCACAGACTGGATTCGACAAGCATGTACATGGGACGTGCCGGTTGATAACCACTCCGTCAAACCAGCACCCCCAGCTTCCCCTTAATATTTGTAAATGTCCACATTTAAAAACAACGCAGTATGATTTATTAGAGATTCAAATGTTGTTTTCATGTTTCTGTTTCTTACATCACTAGACTGTCATAATGAGAGAAGCAGGTCAGTTCTAGAGTGGAAGAGACTTTGTGAACTTCATCTAAGAATGTTTACCTGTAGTCTCTTGTTTTGACAACAGTGAGTGTGTGGCATGTTTGTGAATACTTAGTGTCAGAGGCTGGGCAGTTCCTAAATTGATGCTGTTACTTGTATTGTCTGTTTTTCAGGATTGTCATTGAAGCATTTAAGTTGTGATTTGGTTTTAAGTTTATAGTAGTGGTGTGCGATATGTCGATATTAAATCGTTAAGGATTATAACGCGGGGATGATCTCATAAAGCAGAAAGATCGTCAGATCGTCTGTGTGGGCGCAGAGACTTTGACACGCACCCGACTAGCCAATCGTAGCACATTAAGTGCAGTGCATGATGGGATCTCCTGTTTGGTTATGTAGCATGAAGACATGGCAAGAAGAGAAAATGAGATAAAAGCTTGAAGATGTTTGAACAAAAATCTGTTCTAAAGCAGCTGTATTATTCACTCAGGTTATAGACAGTGCAGTTAGATAACATTTGTTCTAAATTGTTGCACTTTAAGAGATAACCAGTTTCTTAAGTTTGCATTTATATTTGACCCTTTTCAATAAGCTATTTGGTGTGTGTAGTTTTTATGTTACAAAAGTGCACTTTATTGTTGTTCATTACCTTTTATGTTTACATTTATTGCACATTTTTATAAAAACTGCACCATTTAAATTAAAACGTGTTCAGAAAGTGTGTGACACATCCCCTTAAACCGTCCTCTTTTTTTCTTTTAGGGTTTTACATGTTTTATATGTTAAACATAGGGAAAAAATGGTCGAACACGCAAAGTAGTCTAGAAAAGTCAACGTAAAATAGAATTGTGATAAAATCGTGATCGTGATTTTATTTTTAAAAAATCGTGATATGATATTTTTGCCATATCGCCCACCCCTAGTTGACAGACATGTTTGTGCTGCTACCATATCAGTGCTGGATTTCAGTATCTATCCCCATTGAAAACCAGAACTTCATTTAACAGTCTAATGAATGCATGCTGAGTGAGTGAGCATTGCTATCTTGCTTATATATAGAACTTTAGCAGTAATACCTATGAGTTGAGTTGTGTTTATTGTGATACAGATAAAACTGTGATTTATTGTACAGCCTTACTGTCTCTGGTTTATTGCTTTTTCGATGCCCCTCTGGATGGGTCTTAGCAGGTACAGATAGGGTTGTGCTTTGAGAGTGAAGGGTCAACTTTAAAGGGGGTCTGACAACTTAATGTTTGTTTAAAAGTGAAGAGAGTAAGTGATTTAGCATTCCAGACATCCGAGGGAGGTCTGACTCTGTTTTTGTTGTCGTGATGTTAACAAGCCCCCCACAGGCACAGGGGAGCTGTTTGCCTGCAGATGTGGTGTAATGTACCTTTAAATGGTCTCACTCCAATTCTATTTGAAGTCGAGCTATCTCATTTTACCCAGCAGCTTTCTGCTCTCCCCTTCAAACGCCATTAGATATAATGAAGGACCACTCACCGGACGGCTTATTGCTTTTTTCTTTCCATTTAGAATGTTAAAGAACCGGAGCCTTTCACTTGTCTTCTGCCAATTAAGATGGCACTTGCCAGCTTCACTTTTCAGGTATGCATTCTGTGGTTGGAGGTCATCAACTGAGAGGTGAAAATTGCCCTTTCTGCTTTTCAGCGCAGCAGGGAACGATTATTCTCCCATTAAGGGCTATTTTAGCCAGGATGAGCCTGCACCATATGGGCAAGGCTCCTGACACGGAGCCTTGAGGGTGTTCATCGGGATGGTTCACTTATCCCCACATCATAGCAGCATGCTCCAAACACATTGGACCAAAAATAAAAAGGCTCAGATGTTGAGTGTTTGTGGGAAAGTCACGGGTTAGGATGACCCTTTTGTGGAAGCTGTGGATTGGATTGAGATGAAGCAAGGTCGAGCGGGTTTATTGTTTTCCCCTGTGAATGAAAAGCTGTTAGTCTCTAAAGGCCTGTGTGTCAGGGGACAAACTGCAGGAGTAATGTGGGAAAGAGGGTACACAGAAAGGCTGCTTGTGAGGGGATATTATTGGTCAGGGAAGACGAGGTTAGAGGGTGAGGGAAAGGTCTTGTAAGATAAACATGGCACCGGTGCTGAAATAATAAAGAGTCCGTCTCTGTTAGCCTGTAGGATCCTGGCCCTCTGCCTGCCATGCCAGGTTTTTTTATTTGTTCTGTGCGTAAACATCCATATGAAAGAAACTCGTACCTCCGTGTCTGACTGGAGGCATCCCAGGGGGCTTATGTCATACTTCCAGATTCCCGGGGGCCTTTCAGGGCAGACAGTGAATGCAACATGATGTGGTGGGTCTCCTACTGTGAGAGAGAAGTGAGGCAGGAATTCTCCTGACTATTTATAGCTGGCTCCCCCATTAACTTCGACTTAATGAGGAAAATTCTATCCGTGCCAGTAACTGCTGCACAAAAATCTAATTAAGTTCTCTTATTTTTATTCACATGCTGGATGGCGATGCATGATTACTCCAAAAAGAAATCACAATCTCGATTCACTCGTGCATTCAGTCATTGTTTAATGACGCTGGTTTGCTCTATAAGAATCCAGAACGAGTTGCTTTCACATGCTTACATACTGATTTCACAACAGTCCCATGTCCTCTGGCACGCTCACAACATCAAGCAGAAAGACATTTGATCCAATAAGACCAGAAGAGTCTGTCATACAGGACAATCAGTACTGTCTTCTGTCTTAATCTGTGGGGCAGATTAAATCAAAGTATTATTAGAGCCATGCGCATGGATGGGTGGCTTAATGGTTAAATTCTGTTAATGAAATGGCTGGCACCGGATTCACAGGGGGGCTACACTCTTAACTTCAATTGTTTTATCAATACAGCCCAGAAATTCCTGCCATACACTCTTTAAACTGCAATACAGCTACTCACTTTCAGAATGCAACAATTCTCATTTAAAAACTTGAATTGTCCAGTATAATAACCATGGTTCAAGATGCATGTGTAAACTTTGATACCAGCAGGTCCGAGTACAGCAAAACAGCCTGTACTTGTGTTTTGCTTCTCTATTCTTTTGGTGAAATCCTCTTACAAATCTAAGACATTCGCTGATGTTTGACTGTGAAACGAGAGAGTTTGTCTTCTCTTCTGATGATAAAATATTTTTGATGCCAGCAATAAATAACATGACATTAAAAAACTGTTTGAAACTCATACCACTACATTCATCAGCTAATTACAAGTGTTTACATATTTTGCAGATACCAGTCTTGACTTTCTACATCCCAGCATCCCTACATTTTCTCTTTCTTTGACCTGCTTTTGAACTTGTGAGTCAGGGTGGAAGGTTAAGGGAACTCCTTCAGGCAGTGTCCATTAAAATATGCCAAAGTTGGGGCGAAAAAAAAAAAAACACTCTGCTGTGAGGGGCAGGGTTTTTCTGCTCTGTGCTGTAGGTACTAGGGGTGTAAATAGTTCCACAAGGGAAAAAACTCTAGTAACCCACGACAGACTGACTACATATTGGCTTCTTCAGCAGGAAAGATCCTCTTCATCTGCTCTACTGTAAAAACATAATTTGTTGTAAGTCACATTTGTTAGAAATTGTAATTGCGCTGTAAATACTTATTGAAACCACTGTGATGCCATTTTAAAACAAACAGGATATTAAAAAAAGCAACATTTTTGTTCTTTCTCTCTTAAATTTTTATCAAAGATGTTAACAACAGTTTTTACTTAGAAAAAGTAATGTCAGGAAACAAGATTAAAAGCTAGTGTTATTTTTCTCATGAATGACCCTTTGCTGTTCCTGTAGAATGTAACAGATGGGATGATATGCTTTTCTCCCGATTAAATTTTTTACGTTTTTTTTAGGTGCCGATTCAATTTAAATTGCAATTCTACGATATTGCCCATTTTTGCGTCTTTGGTTAGCTTTTTTAACACCACTGAAAAAATATGAATAATGACGATGCCTATGGACTATATCAGGAAACATACACATCACATCTGAGTCTGTTTTCGGGATTTATTCAGCAATAAATTTTAACCAGCTGTTTATTCTCTTGCTTCAAAACCCTGGATTGTATTTAAAGGTGCTATGAGGAGAATCTATTACCGGCAAAATAAAGACTCTGCTACCCATGAGCACGCGCGGAGACTGTCATAATGCTGCGTTCCAGTAACCTCGGAACTGGGAGTGACATCATCTCCCACTTATCGCCGTTCCAGTTGAAGTCGGAAAAAAACATGCCGATCTACCAGGCTATTGTTAGCTGTTGCTAGCACACCCTGCGTTGTTGTTCACAAATATCACATGAAGAATGTGATTATCACTATGGCAGTATTTTTGTAAATATAAGTCTATCAATACTATGTATACAGCTGATCAGGAGCGACACACCCCAGTCAGAAGTGCAAATAAATTGATTATTACAGGAGCTAAATAACTGTTCACACTGGGGGCATCCATCTTTGATTGTCAGCTCAGGGGGTGGTGAGGTTTCACCGAGTTCCCAGTAGAAAATTTAGACTTTGGGGGACGTTCCAGTTGCAGTTTCCTACTCGGGGCTCAAAATTCCTACTTCTGACAACAACTGGAACGCACCAAAAGACGTGTGTAATCCATAGCCTGTGTTTGTTTGTTGTGATGCTAATGAATGCAGCTTGGTCCTCAGAACTCTGCATTGCTTTTACAACTTCTTTTTTAACAACTTAAAGGATGCAAAGCAACGAGGTAATGTATCTCTTTCTAGGTACGTAGCGGTGGTTTTTGATGTGTGACAACAAGCAATTTTTGGAAAACTTAGTGTCGTAGTTTTGTAGCTGACTATATATCGCTACTTACAGCCCGGTGCTCTAAGACGTGTCCGAATAATATACTTTTGCTCTAGTTCTAATTGTATTGTTCCTGAAGTTGAGTATCCAGGCCAATCCAGTCCTGTCCGACCCGACCGGAAGGCTAAGGAATAGCATTTATAGATAACCTATTCTGATGCTATAAAACTCATCAATAAGTGTGTATTTCGATCAGGCATATATCTAAAAGTGAGACTTTTTTGTAATTACTAAGAAACTCCTCACAGTCTCTTTAAAAGTGGCCAATTAAAACAGACTAAAATAAAATATTTAGAATTAGAAAAAAATGATTTTGAATAAAAAAAAAGATTTAAAAATTGTCAAACAAAAAATTCAGATAGTTACGTGAATCGATTTTTTTCTCCCACCCCAATATAAACCACATTTTGTTTTCTTATAGATTTATTTCAGCTTATTGCTAATCTCTACTTGTATCAAGGCTTATAGGATATGAGAAAAATGTGCCATGTGACTCAACATTGTTCATTATGCTAATTAATTGGGTTAATTGAGCAAGAATTGAAGAGTGTATAGAAGCTATTACCTACGGTGTCATATGCTGTGCACCCTGTTTTGTACAGCAGCTTAAATGTGTTTTATGTAAACTTAAATAGTTAGTTTTTACCACTAAACTTGCACCTGCAAATTTGGAGGTATGTCATAACCAGCTTAGCTTCATATGACTCCATCTCAAGGTGTAAATGCAGGACCATTATAGAACAATTCTTTATTTAAACAGATTAATAAAGTTCTCTCTCATTAATTGATATATTCAGACATTCACAGTAAGGTAGGTTGGGAAAACTTGTGTAAAATTGTGATAAATTGCACAGCTGTACTTGTGACCCTCTCTGAGGAGGACACAGAGAAAGCGGCCGCTCTCCTGTTTTTCCTCTTCCTTGCAGACACATTCAAGGTTTCACTTCTCTCATAGCCTTGACTGACTGTCAGAGTTGAAAAAATGCCTCAGATAGTGACCAGCCCCTAGAGGACCCTTTTCTCTTGACATGTCAGGCCTGATATCTGGCTTCAAGGTTTGTTAGTCTGTGCATATTTTCTCAACTCTTAACACATCTGTGGTGATGACTCTGAATAAATGAAAGCGTGTCATCTAGCTGGCATCTGTCCTACATAATTGTCTGTTTGTTGTGTTTAAAGGAGAGGAATTCGGACCTTGACTGCCTGGATCAGTGTAAACCAGGCGATTAGACAAACAAGGAAGTTTATCAGCCTATCTGCAGCAGTGATCCATTGCAGCTCTTTTCTTTTAATAACCCTCAGATTGGCTCTTAAAGCATCTGTCTTCAATTAAAGAGGCAAGTTGCAGATTCCCAAGCTGGGAGGTTCATGCTGCGGGTAATGCAGCCATCAGCTGTGGGAACCAAATGCTGTCCATTTGTGTGCAGTGGCAGTGAGTTCAAACACAGGTGGCCAGCCTGGCATGAATGTTCGTCTGTACTCCGTGTTTTCTTAAGAATCTGAAATCTGGCCATGCCACCTCCCTAAGAAAACATTTGGAATAGCCATAAGTCAGCAAACAGGAGATGAAGGTTAATGAGTTATGATTGCTGAGTCTGTGTTTGCTGCTCGACTATATCCTGCTGACATTTTAAAATATTTTCACTTTCTTCACCTAATCCTTAGTCTACACCCACCAAAGACCTTTGATAAGGCATTTAAAGACCCTCCTAAGAACCAGACATCAACAATATGACTTGATTTTGAGCCCATTATTCCCAGTCTAGCCTCAGTGACGAGAGACAGATTACCATAATTTTGGAATGGTCATTAAACGGGGTCAGCTCAGAGGTCATGGCGGGTGGGATTATCAGAGGATTGTTTTAGTTCTCTGTTCACAACACACATTCAAAGCCTGACCCTCGACATAATGCTACTCTAGTGGCTTGTATAAACTAACCAGCTACTTAAAAATCAATTGGCCAAGCCTTGATAAAGAGTTTTTGAGGAGGCTTTATTCAGTAAGAATGTCACTGTGGCAGTGCTGCATTGACCGAGCATTGATCAGTTTCTCTCAGAGGAATTTAGACTCTCAAAGATGCAAAATTTTTAGAAGTTGACATTCAATTTTATGTAAAAAGGCAGTTAATTTGCTCTAATCATTTATCTTTTTGCTTTCTTTTAATTGAAGGTTTTACTCACCGACCAAAACTATTTTTCAAACATTTTCAATAGCTTGCACATTGCAATGTTCTTACATAAAGCTTATCAAAAATGAATGCTTAGTATCCTCATGTACTAGGAGTTAGAAAAATACAATAAGGTTTAAATAAACAAAATATGTAACAGAAGCTTTTGTTTTACCAAATTCAATTATATTTTGGAGAGCAGATATTTAAAAAAAACAATAATAAACTGAAACACTGACTCTTCTGACAGTATTTTTAAAACTTGCATTATGACAAATATACACACAGGCCATACATGGTAGCACCATGTTAATGCATGTATGCATATAGAAGAGGCCAGTAGGACCCGCTGATGTTCAAAGCATACATCAGACTGGGGAAGGAAGGGGAATGAAGTGAATTTGAAAGCTAGCAGAGTTGCCGGATTGTCTAGTGTGAGTATTTCAGGAACCGCTGATGTTCTGAAACGTTCATGCACACCAATCATGAGGGTTTACATTGAATGGCCCGAAGAAGTGAGTATGTAGCTGTAGTTCTGTGTGCCAAAATGCTGTATTGATGTCAGAGGAGGATGAGAGTTGAAGCTCAAATTACCACTTGTTGCAACCAAAACAGAAGACATTTTTTGAATGCACAAGATCTAGAATAAGAATGAGAAGAAACAGGAAAGAACAAGAAACTGAGGCTGCTACTCTCACAGGTTCATCACAGTTGGACCGTAGAAGCTGTGTTGCCTGGTCTGGTCAGTCCCTTTTTTTTGTCTTTTACTTGTACTTTATTCTAGGCAAAGAAAAAAAGGTTTTCATGGCTTCTGCCCTTTGTTCCAGACAGCGAATCAGGGGATCTTAAAAGTGAATCCAGCTTTGTGACTTCTTCCTCTGCATTCCTGCACATCTTAATTGGTAAAACCTCCAGCCACAGGGCTCTGGTTTGGCTTCGCCTGGCCTGGCTGTCCGCTTGGCACAGCACCCAGCAAGTGCACGAGGAACAATGCCCATCCTAATCCCAGAAGAATTCCTGCTCCTCTGATCTAGCTGGCCCAAGAATGTGATGTTTAAATGGCCGGAGGCTCACCAGGAATCACAGGGAGAAGAGTTCTCATGCACAGTCACAGTCTTGTTAGCAGGTTGTTAGAAGCTATACTTTTAAAAACACTTCAACTTGTTGGAATTCAAAAGCAGGACAATGTCAGATGCTTTTTATGTAGGAAAATGAAACATTCAAGTTTCTGATGTAGTAACTCATAATGAACTTTTTTCAGACATTTTTCTGAAAAGTTATTCAAAATGACCATTGACATTTGACTGCTGGACCCACAAGTGCTAAAATGCTAACTCACTTAAAAAAATCTCGATATGGAAATATATATCGTTGGACTACGATAAAAAAAAGAAAGAAAGGAAAGGTAATTTTCTGGTTATTTGACTCAGTAAGTTAATACTTCTATTGCAGGGCCTGAAAGATGAATAAGAGTAACATTGACAGTAGTTAATGGACTGAAGAGATACAGAGTTACTCTGTTTTTAGAATACAAAAAGTAACTGCTTATTGCTGCTTCAAGAGAACAGATGGAGGATAAACTCCAGTTGACAGGAAGTTAAAGTTATTGTGATGGGTCCACTTCATTAGCCACAGAGATCTACTTCTCAGACTGCCTGTTTCCTTTGCATCATGCTCCAGATAAATGCTGAAATTAAAACCCATGTCATTTGTATGTTAGAAGTGAAATGACTTGGAGGAAATGAAGGCAGACTGGAAGAGACCCACTGCTTTATAGAAAATGTTTCTATAGCATAAATTGATGCAGAAGCTATCCACAGTCCCTGTTTAAATTCTCCCAGTGCAGAAGCACATTACACTACTGTAACATACGCTTCATTTTACCATGAGAAGGTGTTACACATCTTAACGAGTACCTGTGCCTAATCATATCAGCACAGAGGTGCCAAACATCACATCACAGTATCCAGACCAGTATCAGCCGCTTGTCTAACATCAGCTGTGATAGGCTTCAGCCTCCTGCGACCCCAAAAGGGGTAAGCACTGCAGTATGATGAATAGATGTTATTGGGTTCCAGTACTACACCAGCACCAGGTTTTGATACTCATCCATGAACCCTGCAAAGGTTTTCAGCTGTAAAAAGTGGTCTGGAGTTTTGTTACTGTTTAAACTGCCTTGGAATGTCTCATATTTTAACACTGTCAGCTGTTTTTGGCTGCTTATCTGTAACTCCTCGAGTCTGTGGGGTACATCTAGACTGTCTCACACTCCTCTTTGCTGAATACCCTGAGTTCTTACAACAGTTGCCTCCACTGTGCATACCTCCACCCTAGCTTTGCTTTATATTAACAAGAGGCTAGACTGAGTCTAAGCAGGGCAGTGACCAGGGGAATGGCAAGAATTTCCTTTTTATATACGACCTGAATAGAGTTTGCCAGCAGAGAATGCACGGCTCACTCCACAAAAGAACAAACCGGCCCAACAAAAGTAAAGAAACTCGAGATATTTCCACTGAAAGCTCACCAACAATGATAAACACTGCCATGCTGTATGTACTGTAAGCCTTGAAGAGAAATGCTTGGATCCTGTGTGACCCTTCATGTTTTGTTTGTCAGCTCCAGGGGCCTGAGTGCCATGCCAGAGGGGTCCTATTCTGCTCTCCACCAGGGCCCAATGGGGGAAGGTAAGATCAGTTCAGTTTTTCCCAGAATGACCCATGCTTTGGTAATCGCAGGCCATGAATTAGCCTCTCCTGAATACACAGGGCTGTTCCTAGTGGTATATCCTGTTACCCAGTACAGTGTATTGAAATAACACAGAAGTACAGCGGAGGTAAATGGGAAAAAATGCTTGAAATGGAAGAAGAGAGGAAATGTCAAGGCTCTGAGAGGCAGGGCGGCCAGAGCAATGAACTCTCCTCCTACAGGCCAGACTGGCAGAGAGGCTCTTTGTGTGGCTGTGGAGTTAGTCCAACCCCTTCCATGCAGCTGAAACTCCCGAAACGCTCACACATCAAGTCAGAAAGTGTCAGAATCACAGACAGCCAAGATGGTCGGTCTAGCCAGCGGTTCTGACCTTGTATGCAGGAGTCAACTCAAATTACGTATTATTTTAGTGTTCATTATCTTCAGACACAGCCACAGCACTAACAGAGGGCTCCTTTGTATCTGTTTGCCTGCTCTGTCCCTCAACCCCCTCCTCCGCCCCCGTACCTCCTCTCCTCTCTACTGAACACATTTGGCGCTTGGCTTTCCACTTTGGCTGAAGAATACCAGTGTGTGAATGGTTCCCTTTTTCCTCTACGCCTGTCCGCTCCGTTCAGAGGAGGCTTTTGGCTAGGCGAGACGTGTGCCGCCCTCATGAAAATTTGTGTCTCTGTTTCCTCAAAAGGCCACTTTGCACTGACGACATGATCCCCCATCTCACTTTGCAGCTCGGATGTCTGGTGCGAAATCACCCTGGCATGACAGAGCACCCACTCGCAGTTCAGACACTTGCAGATGGATCTTGTCTGTGAGCCAGTTTGAGTTAAAGTGTGACCAACCTGTCCCCCCTACTGCGGATGGATGGATGGTAATTAGGGGGCTGGTCTGCTGGTAATCTGTGAGACCTAATGATTGGTCTGGTTAACAGGCAGGAGGAATGCACATGGAGAGAGGAAGCCCCTTTGGTCTGGTCAAGGTAAACAATAGGAAGCTTGTGGTGACCAACCAGTGCTAATTCCCAGAAAAGGTCAAATACTTTTGAGCATTAAATAAACCCGTGAAATGACCGACAAAACAAATGTAAAGGGAAATATCTGGATCTTAAAGTTGAAACAAGGTACTTTTAGAGCTGCATTTTGTTGTTGTTCTTGAATTCCCTCATTCAGAAGAGTACAACTTAAAATGTCACGTTAACTTTGCAGTCAATCTTTGTTATAAAACTAGGCCTGCACAAAAAAAACACTGTCGAGAGGTCAAAACCAACTTTAGTCAATGTATTGTGATGTGGACGAAGATGAAGGTGCATTGATGCAAGACAGTCCAAACGTGTGTAATCTTGCAGAGGCTACTGCCTGTCTGCAATGTCAGTTTTGTTTCTGATGAAGAAAAAAAACATTCTTTTTTAATCTAAAAAGTCGTCTGGTGAAGAAGAATAACAATTCAAAGGCAGTGCTCTATGTGTTGCGTCATGATGCATTGTGATATTAATTACATTAAGTATTAAATAATTGTAACTTAATCAAATCATGAGACTGCTCTAAGCTGATTTTCTACACATACAACTCAGCCAGGTTAATTCATAACTAATAATTTTTTCTGCAAGTCTTAATTGGGCTTTCATGGGTTTTTTTCCTACATGCACAGTTATTTGAAAGAATCACAATATCAATCAAGATTTTGCTACCTTAATTTACAGAACATGTTGATAATGCGGAAGCTTAAGAGAGAACAGGACCTCCATACACTCACAGTGTGACATTTACATTACTCCGCTGATCCTCATCTTGTCTTTGTTACCGCCCTCAAGGCGGGCACGGAAAGAGGAGCACTTTATCCTTCCTTAATGCCATTGTGACATTTATAGTGAGGGTGAAATATCACAGCGACCCAAACATAATGCTTTTAAAGGGATAGTTTGGGTGTCTCAAAATAGTGCCTAATCAAAGCAGCGGTGTGGTGAAAAATAAAGCAGATGTAAACAATCTGTAGTGCATGATGACTGGGCTGTTTTTGTGGCTTGGTTTCTCCTACAATTCTCTAAATGAAGCAGAGAATCTTTGACCTTGTACAGCAATGTATTGTATTAGCATCCATCCTGAGTTTTTCTGAACTGAGAGAGAACTGATCTGTGACACCATAGCGCTTTCAAGCTTATGCCATGTACCTCACACAGCCCCACTTTAAAAAAACAACAAAGCGGGTGATGGTTTGGCGGAGTGGTTGGCAACCGGGCGCCCCGTGTATTTGCTTCTGCCGGTCCAGGTTCCGGTCCCGCCTGTGGCCGGTTTGCGGATTGTCTTACCCTGCTCTCTCATCCCCTTTCGCGGGCCTGTCCACTGTCTCTCTCCTATCATTGAAGGCACAAAATGCCCAAATATATATATATATATATATATAAAAAAAAAAACAACAACAACAACAACAAAGCATCCCTTTTGAAAAACAGCGAAGTAGATTGGCCTTGTTTAACACCATAATCGATAGTCAGAACACAATAATCAATTATTTCGTGTATTTCAGCTATTCGGATTCATGCATTTAAAGTTCCATTTCAGAAAATAACGGTTTCTAGAAAGTTTAGAATCTTAAATTCCAATGTGTGAACATTCACTGGATGTAAGCATGTGCATTTCTACTTAAAATTTGGATGCTTTAACATGGGTGTTAATGGGTTTTCCAGCTTTGGCTGCTTGCCTTGATTCGACCCTCAAGGAGATTTTAGCACGAGTGGCCTCACTTTTCAACACTGTGGTATTCAGCCTGATTCAGACTCAGTGTGTACACAATGCTTGACCTATTAATGGAGCCTTGATACGCCTGCAGTAAATCCAATGCAAGCATCAGCCACACTTGGATTAATTGATTAGCAACCTCAAACTATGTGCACATTAAAAAATGTTTGTGCTGTAAAGAAGCAGCACTCGTGATATTTGGATTGAGTTTAATAAAAAGAAAGACAATGTGCTAAAGGCCAGGTCATTCTGTGAAGCAGTCATTGTTCTCATACAATAGATGTGTCATGTTAATAAAGCAAGTGCATGTCCAGTCTGTAAAGCCAACAGCCCTGAGGCAGCCTGCAGCATCTCTTTTAAAGATCAGGGCTTCCTCTGACCCACTTCACCCCTCGACAGGAATGTAGCTGTGTGTGTAGATTGTACAGCTTTAAAGGGGATCTTGAGGGGGGCAGCCAGATCATCTCCTTTCACTGCAGCTTTTCCAGACCAGTGGGCAAAGGATTGTGGACATAGATGTATAATGGCAGGGATGGCTGCGTCTCTTAAGTGGATGCTCCTGGACTGGAACTATTTTCTTGCCTAATTGCCTGTGGTGTTAATCATAGTCAGTCTCAGGTGAGCCTGCAGCAACTCCTGTTCTAGTTTGGAGTCATGCACAGACACTTCCTAAATTCCACTCAGCCCACTATCCTGTATGTAGAGAACATCATGCCAGTATTGCATAAGGATATGTAAACCACTCGATAACAGAGAAACTTTTGTCATTCACCGCCATTCATTTGATTGTTTGGTTGAGGCTTGTGTACTTCTCGCAAAAGAATTTGTTTCAATGTGAATGATTTTACAGCCTCCTCAATGACATTCCTCCTATAGAGCTCTTCCGCTGGATTACCCTCATTAGTTACAGGCTCTCTGCTATTGGTGCTCCTGTTACATGGCCTCTCAGAAACTCATTTGGACCAATAAAATTCTTTCTTCATAGCATTTTCACACTCAGTTGGTTTTGTATTTAGGCATTCACTGCATTTGAACATCTCAGTGACACTGCATACTTCACATCAGATACAATAGTGGAGTAATTATGTTAATTATATGTTTTTGTTTGAGGGTTTATGTAATTAGTGTAATTATTTATTTTAGCAGGACAAAGGCATGTCATAGCAAGCTAAAAAACAAACTTGAATGATGTGCCCTAGGTCAGTGATTGTAGAATATTTGAAAAGGCTTTATTTTGAAATAACACATCGTACATCTATCATTTTCATTTAAAACAATGTTTTTCCATTATGTTGACCAACTCATTATCATAGTGTCATACTACCTCAAAGTTGGTGGATATGGGGTGTCTAATAGCTGTTTGCTAACCAGTATTAAAAAAACAAATGGTGAAGAAAGCAGTGCTGTTGTGTGACACATCAGTTATTACAGTCTGTTGAGGTGCACAGAAGCTAACCCCTCTAACCCTGATTATGGATCATCATTTTAACTGCAGGTTAAAACACAGTCATTAACTATAACTGTCACAAAGGTGAGGTTTTGGAAGACAATTTTATGTTACAGGTCATATACCAAGGCAAGACTAAGCACAGCAACAACACACATGGTAGTTGTGGTACATCAGCAGGGTCTCCCCCAGGTTAAGATTTCAAAGCAGGCTGGATCAAGATGTTCTTTACAAGTTCTTTTCAGGAATCATGTAGAAACAGGTAATGTTGAGGACTATAGATGCAGTGTTCAACCAGGGCAACATAGTTCAGCAGATGTAAGGCACATCATGGAGATGTCCAGCTGAACTGGCAAAAACCAGGTGCACCTATCTGCTCTATGAAGTCTGTCCAAAAGAGGTCTTCATGGAAGAATTGTGCCCAAAAAGCAATTAGAATTTAAAGTATGCTTATAGCTTTTTATTTATTGTAAATGAACTCTTGCAGCTCAACTGCAAAACTTTGAGGGCCCACCAGAGGGCTATGGTCCGCACTTTGAAAAGTACTAATTTAAACATTTTAAAGCTGGGTGAGTAATAGTTTAAAGTTAAGCTATGATTTTGGTGTACTGTCATGAAAATAAGAAATTCAAGATTGAAAAACAGTTTTACTGTGCAGAGAATTAAATAAAATTTTAAAAGAGTGTAAAATATAATATGAAGAATTTGTACCATGGTTGATGCCACTAAAGGCAAAATTACTGTTATTTGTTATTTTTAAATTTACAAATGAATTCAGCTGTCAGAAGCTGAGCAAGTTGTGTTTGGTAATCATGATCTCATATCGATCCAATGAAATAACGTTGTAATTTTTGCCATAATTGGGCAGCCCTTAAATCTATCTTACTTAGCATTGTTAAGAGAAAAGATGACTTTATTGTGCTGAAAATGGCTTAAAGCAATACTAAAGTCCATTTATGGTGACTCAAGTTATGTGCCATCATCAAGCTAACTATCTGATGTTAATATCCAGCACATTTCCAGCATTCTCCAAATTAAAATAAAGTCAGTTATAGTGTTTACATGGACCCAAGTATTTCAATTTTTATAATAACCAGCACAAAAAAAACCCTGCTTATTAATTTCCCTGTATTAACGGTTAATGCTTTAATGCAGGTAACTAAGATGTATCCTGGTTGATCTGAAGTTGGACCATGATGTCTAAATGTCAAATCATAAAAAACAGATCAGAACCGGTCAGAACTCAGGTCCATGTAGACACAGTTGTGACTTTTAAAGATTAATTTTCCTTGAAATGCACATCCTAATTGTCTACAAAGTGTTTTGATTGTATCAGCAGGACACTAAGCATCTCACTCTTTTCGCTGTGTGTCTTTAACGGTTTAATGTGAAAAAAATGAAGTGTTCTTCCCTGTCCGTCACCCCCGCACACTTTCACACATCTGTCCCGCTGCCTCCAGCCTGTTTGGACTCTGCAGACGAGCTAACAGGACAGCAGTTTGCTTGTAGACTGTCAAATTGGTGATAAAGTTTACAATGGACTCACACCTCAGTGCCCAGATGGTGCATGTTGTGTTGAGGAAACATGAATAGATCTGAGTTAGCGCCTGAAGAGCTCCTGCGGAGGGGAGTGCTTGTTGATGGAGGAGTTTCCTAAGTGGATCATCACATGCCTTTGCACTGAGGTTAGCTGGCACGGCTGGATCCTTTTTGAGCCAGGGTCGAGCTCAGGGGAGGTTGACTGGATTAAATCTGGGGTATTTTAGATGTTTTGTCACTTTGGTACTCTGAGAATCCTGCCTCTATGGAACACGTCCTCTCGTAAATGATCAGGAGCCATTTTAACCTTCCTTGCATCCTGCTTCAGTGCTGAATGGTTGGGCCAATAAACAACCAAATAATAACTTTTAGGGGATTTTATGTCATCATTGTTTCCTGGTTGCCCTGGAAATCAAAACAGTAATGACCAAAGCATGAAGGTTAAAATACGTAGACTTCACTGTAAGTTTCACTTTCAGACACCAGAATTTCCCCAAAACATCCCAATCCAGTATTTTTACCTTGGCAGCTGATGAGGAATGCAGGCCTGTTTTGTGTGTTTGTGTGCACTTAACCTCCGTTGTCTGCTACCATCTATTTACCGACCTTCAAGCTAATTATTAACACGGCATTAAAGTCTCCACGTGAGGCTAAGGGCAGCTGTAAATCAAAAATGAGAGGCAGGAAACCTTAATAGTGACCTAAATTCTCCCTCTATCAAAACAATAGGAAATCCAGGAAGAAGCCCAGGCCACTGGTCTCGGTAATCTCTTATGCTCTGGCTCATGCTGTTTGATAATGGTCTGTGAAGACTCAAGGCCTAATCCTCAGAGGCAACCCCTTGATGCTTGCGCCTCCTGCCCCCCTGAGGAGCAGCCATTCACCGCTGCCAGGTGGGGAGGAGTGTTTCCCAAAGGGATCAGTACAAAACCAACTCACCGTCCCCCCCATCATCCCTTCTGTGGGAGGAGTGCCAGTGGTTGTGGAGGGGGTGTCTGTAATGGAAGTCCAGAGTGTATCTTGAGGGGCGGGTGGCCTTTATTGAGATGTAGTTAAAAACATGAGTCCCTTTTTACCCCCACATAGGAAACAGCATCTGAAAGATTAGCTGTCACCTCAAGAGCTGCTCTGAAGTTGATGTTTTCTTTTTCTCTCTTGTGAATGAACATACTAATCATCCAATTAGGAGATAGAGGTTTCTATGTTGTAGCTTGCTTTCATGTGGGAGGTGAAAGCTCTTTCTGTGGCCACAATAACAGAAGACACAGGCAAAAAGCAGCACAAATTAGTTTGAACTAGGGCTGGACATTATATGAAGTTTTCAAGTTAAATCTACAATTCTTACTACAGGAATATTGGTGAAAAAAAGTATAATATTGAAAACAAGGAAATGGCTGGCCTAATGCTATAAGATTCTTTACTGCAAAAACCACTCATATGAAGCACTTCTGTTCCAGGAACAAAAGTCAAATGAACTTCATACCTTTTGAATGACATAGCATCAGAAGTTCCCCTATTGAGTAATGTATCATTTTTTTACGCAACCAAAAACTGCAGACAAGCTCCTGCACACTTCTGAAATGCAAAAATACTGTATGTTGGAAACATTAGGAAAGTGAGTAAAACTGCATAAGAGAATCTCTCTTTCTTGGCTAAAATATTGAGTGGAGATTAAAACGGGAAACCCTCACTTGATGCCACCGCTGGCCACTTCCAGAATGTTGCCAACATTTCTATGCAACTCTTTGCATTGATATACAAAAATCAAAGGCAACATAAAAAGTCCTGAACATTTAATATTGCCTAATTTATTGTTTTTCATGTCATAAAATTGGGAGAAAATCCACAAGGTTATTAGCAGCCTGTATTTGTGCAATTAAAAAATATTTTCATAAAGAATACTTGATCATGCAACTTTGAGTTCTAAAACAGTACAATGCAACATTTTTTAAAACATGTTTTTAACAATTTTTTTTGAATACCCTTGTCTTGAATATTTTGACAGCCTCAATATGTTGCCAACATCTCTGGACAATTCAGATAAAAGTAAAGGGCAGCATGGTAATGCAGCAGGTAGTGCTTTTGCCTCAAAGCAAGACGATGTTGGATGGACTCCCTGGTCACGTGGGTGCTCGTTGTGGAGTTTGCATGACCTCACCCCGGCATGTGTGGGTCTCCTGGTTGTGCTCCAGTTTCTTATGACAGACCAAAAACATGCTCATTGGTGACACAAAGTTGGTGACCTCTTAGACGTGAGTGTGTGTGAATGGTCTCTCTATGCAGCGCTGTGGCTCACTGGCAATCAGTTCAGTTCATCTCTTGCCCAATGGCAGCTTGGACCAGTGTTGTTTTTGGCAGTCATTTTAGATTTAGTCTTGGTCTTTTTGATAAACACGTTTATTAGTTTCAGTCACACTTAAGTCAGTTCTATTCATGATAGTTTTAGTTGACAAAAACTCAAAAAACTTTGTCTAGTTTTAGTTAAAAAAGGAAGGTATTAGTCTTTACACAAATTTAATGTTAAATCAATTGATTTACGGAACAAAAACATTCTTACTTTGGCCATTGTTGGATTATTTCAGAGAATTTACTAAACTGCAATAAACACACGTCCATAATATGAGCAATGGATAAGGAACATGACCTTGTCTGCCAGTGCAATTAAGGTACATATTATTTGTGAAAATAGACATCATATAGAAATAAGTCTTGTTTTACTTTTGCTGCAGAAATATTGCTTATCATTGAGATCTAAGGTTTATAACAAATCTCAAGGCTCAAACTCATCATTGTTCTCTGTATGAACAAAGTTGAGTGGCCCTCCATGACCATTGACCGACTATATCATTGGCACATCCTGATTTACAGTCCTATTCTTGGCCTGCTTCCATCTTACTTGAGTAATTACATTCATGTGGAAAGTTCTGGAAGGTACAATCTTCGTTCTGTGACTCTGTCTCATAATCTACTCTTGCTTACTCTTACGATTTTGATCAGGAGTGTAATAGATATCATGTGTCACAATTTAGCTAAAAACTGTTGAGATATGATTCTTGGTCCATTTGGCCCTACCCTAGTTTGAAGGGCTTTCCTGTGAAAAATGAGTGATTGAGGTCATCATTCAAGGAGTGGTGATTTCTACCTTGTGTCTATAATGTGGGAGGTGTAAGCTCTTTCTAGGTCACATTAATGATAACAAAAACACGTATAGAAACAAGAATGTCCTTCTAACTTAGTGCTTTGTTAAAGAAGATAAGAGTATGTTGCAAGTTTTCACCATGAAACCCCCCCACCTAACAGCTCTTGAAGAAATTCTTTATGTCCCAAGGGGACTGAGGTAGAGTTATTACAGGCATCCAGGAAACAAGAAATAATCACAGGTATGACTCATAGTGATTAAACAGAGCTCTGAAAATACAAATATTGCACATTTTTATTATCGGCTATAATGCGTTTCTGCTCCTGTTATCAAGTCAGTGACTGAAAAAATCTTACAACATAAACGGTGATTCATCGTCCACTGGGTTTAAATTCATCACCTTTTTAGACATGAGTCAGCATGAATCAAGCTGAAGTGGCTGTGTGTACTGTTATGAACAGGCAGGCAGAGGCTCGTACTGTTCATGGGATGTTTTATCCACAGTGCTGTCACTCTTACTCTTGTTGTTTGTTTTCTCAGGAATTACTTATCAATTAAGTCTTAGCAGACTAAAGAAGTATCACTGTTGGAGGTGCCTCACAGTGCCAGTGTTGTTCCAGAGAGAGCCGCTCCCGCAGCATTTGCATGCTGAACATAGATAAAGACTGAGTTGTTCCTGTTCCTGGGCTTCTGATTTGGTTAGAAAACAATAGCAGCATGTCACACAAGATAGCACTGGAGAAACTTCTGCCAAAGCCTGGGTTGTTTTTTGTAAATTTCTAGTTTAAGTTACCTGTGAGGGTCTGACGGGCTTCACCTGAAACAGTCATAGAGGCGTGTCATTCGAGGAAACAGCTCCTCCTTTATTTTATGATGCACAGTCATCATTCATCATAGTTTAAGTCTGATCACAGGAGCTAATTGATTTTGGAATCTTGTTCTTTTAAGTTTCTGCTGTTGAGGACTAATGGCACCCTGACCTTTTTAAAGGTATGTAAGACTGACATTTTTACATGTACCCAGTGCAGTAATAATTACAACACTATTCAATTTGCTCTGTAGAAATGATGCTAAAATCAAGTGTCTAGTTTAAAAAAGGTCATACAGGATTCAGATATGTGCTCGAAGTTATATTGAAACTGGTAGGAAAAAAGCTATTTCACTGTCTAAAGAACAAGACATGACGTTACATAATAATGTGTTTCAGGTTGTATTGGTTAAATGGGCTTTAAGTGAAGATAAATTCATGAGGTGTTGAAATGCAACCTCAAGAATATGTCATTTAGTTTTTAGTGGAAAATAATTACAATAGACAAAAGGTAAAATGTGTGTGTTTTCATATCTATATAAAATCATGGCATCTGTTTTCATAAGCAAAAGTTATCAGACTCGTCCTCTTTTGGTAGATTATTGCCAGGTTCTGGTGGTGAACTAAGGATAATAAGGTCACTGGAGTAACTACTGCAATGAAAAAGATGTTTGCAACATCATCACCACTGGTTTAAACATGGATGTTGTGTTGTTGTCCACATTTGAGACTGAACAAACTAAACAGAATAGCCTGAAGCCATGAACCACCTGCCAATGTGGGCAGTTGGTTTGCGGCTTGGCTAAATTTACTTCCCACTACAACCACCTTGCTCCCTGATTCACTGTGCTCCATTTCATGCCACAAAATATAGAGGACGGTCTTTGCTGTCCTCAATGCACTCCACACACATCAGGATTTCAGGTCATCAGTGAACACATTTAATGTTTACAATTTCATGTTGAGGTGACCCAAATTCTCTTACAAAAGGATAAAATACTTATAACACACCTCTCACAGCAGGAGGATAATCAGGTAATCTTAAGGACCATCAGATATCTGGGCCATTTCTGAGTTTGTTTGGAAATGGGCATCTGGCCGAAAACATGGGCTGTCTATCTTTCAGTGTGTAATGGTTAAAACAGTTGTTTTATAGAGGACTGCTTAGTTAGGGACTGGTTTTTACACTGATATTGCAAGAGAGTGGCAGACACCCTGACCGCACTAAATCGCAACCAACCAAGTGTACAGTGTTGTAAGTTTCTGTACAGCAGTGTGGTAAAAGTGTGCTGTCTTCACAAGAAGCTGAATGGCTGTAAATACCTGCAACACTTAGTAAAGGTAATAAATTGCTGAGATTGTACTTGATACAGCTCTATGAGGACCAAAGTCTTCATTGATGCAGCTCAAACAGCTGCTTATGGATGAGTTGAAGGCTATATCTCACGTTTTAAGTACAAATGGTACCAATAAGCAGCCTGAATTGTGACCATATTTAAAGAAATAGCTGAAAACACTGAAGCTCTGTACACTAGCAAGTAACTGTAGCATGTTGAGCTCTGTCATAAAAGTATAGTGTCACTTCCAATAAGTTTTTTATTGTAATAGTCCTCATCTGTGAGTACAGTTCAATATTTGTGCTTCCCACATCCACGCTATTCTAACCTTACATGCCATGTGGACAGTTCTATATATCCGCCACGGAAATCTCTCTCCCAATTTCCCAGCAGTGATCCCTGGTTGGGAGAAGAGAAAAAAAACAATGTCTTATAAGACAAGCTTCAAAAGCTACTTTGCTCCTCTTTCAAAGAATAAATTGAGTCTATTTCTGATTTAAAGAAGAAAAAAAACATAGATATTGAGGCCACTTCAGAGGTCACCATTATTTTTAAACATGCTGTCACTTCCCGTTGTCGTTATGTCTGCATGTCCCGCCTCTCTTCCCTGATTGGGCTGTTAAGCATTTAGCCGAGTGAAGTTGTTGGACAATGGAAGTTGGCAGGACGGACATGCTTGAATTCAGACAATGAATCAGGCACGTTCGTCTGCTCTGCGGGGGTAATGTTCCTCTTCTGTTGAAGTTAAAACAGAACTATGATGTCATTTTTAGGCAGTACTGTCCAGCTTTGCTATCGGCAGCCTTTAGCCTTCTGATCAGGCTCATTATTTTATTAAGTTTGTTGATGCACTTGTGTATTTAAGATTCCCTTACTGTAGCGTGCATAATGTATTGATTTATTGGATATTTTGTTTTGCTTCAAAGAAAAAAAATGTTAAATAAAATGTTAACAAGAACAGTGTCTGTCTCTCTCGTTCTCACTCCCACTTCGATTGGAATCAGTTGCACGAAAAACAGATTGAAGCGTCTATTTTAAAGTAAGGTTTCATCATCTTGACAGGTATTACTTTCAGTGCTGTTGTTTAGTCTTGTGCAATTGTGTTTTTTACTAGAATTTCCAAAAGCATTGTCTTGTTTGATTCCAGTGCTCTGAATTGACAAGAACATTATGTTATGTAATGGATGAAAATATTTCAACCACCACCTGCCATGACTTTGAAACAGAGATCTGTAAACAAGTTACGTGGTCAGGCTTGTTTTAGATGTTGGGGAAAAGAAAAATACAGCTTACTCTGGCTTGTATTTGCATGATGGCTGGTTTGCATGACTGAAATGTTGCTGATGTGAAGAAGGGAAGTTACAGCCATGTAGAGTTTCACAACCATCAGCTGTCGTCATGGCTGCATGCTGTGACTTATCTTTTTCCTAAAGCAGGTAGTAGTATTTACTCTGAAAGAATTTAAAGACTGTTTTCATGTGATATTCTTCATAGGAGAATGCTTTGTACTCTAAACGCAGACAGATTCAGATCATTTTGATCAGTTGAACATGTGTGGCCTTTTAAAGCAGCTAATAACCAGGTGCTGGAGGATTCCTTTCAGTGTCTGTTCATCCTCTGTACCGCCTTATTAGGCACTGCTCGTCATTCATAAACATGATGTCAGAGGCAGACAAGTCTTCTTTGTTACAGCATGATAAGCTCAGACTAAAATGGAAACAAGTGCAGACTTTACTTTATTAGCTCTAGACTGATTAGTCAGTGAGCCCCTCGATGAGTGAATGTCCTGTCTGCTTTCAGAGGTGGAACAGACAGAAGCATTTACCCCAAAGCACCTGACATTTCCCTTTAACGTTCATCTTGTGCTCAGAGTTTTTTTTATTCATTTGACTTGGCAGCTATTTAGCTTGACTTTTTCATGACATACTGAATAACTTGATGCTAGAGCTGGGAAAAATGGAACAAAATCTGATTTCAGTTTGTATTTAACTGAATGGTGGAGATGGCGCACATCTCATTTCCTGTGAAGAAATTAATGGTCATTGCAAAACCAAAATTATAAAGTTATATATGGTCCCAGCAGGGCCCAGAATGAACACCCATCGAGTGCCAAATTTGTTAGGCAGGTTTGTGTTGGAGAGTTTTGTGCCAATGGTTGGTTAATGTTAGTATCAAAGAAGTTTTGCACATCTTTATTTTTAACAAATTTCTCATTCTCTGATCAAGTGTTGAGATCTTTGTAACACTTAACTCGTTCTGATTCATTTTCATACATTCATCTTTATACACAACAGTTGTCTGGATTTGTACTTCCACCAAGGAGGTTATGTTTTTGCCGGCATTTGTAATCTTGTTTGTTTGCTTGTTTGATTGTCTGTCAGCAAGGTAACTCAAAAAAGTTTTTAATGAGTTTTGATGAAAGATTTGGGGTTAGTTGATCATGGCACAGAACAGAAGTGATTCAACTTTGGAGGTAATCAAACTATGGATGCAGATCCAGGATTTCTTTTAAAGGATTTGTCAACACTGACACAGTGGCCAGTTTTCCACAGTTTTTACAAAAGTAAATGATTTTAAAAGATCTCAACGAAGGTACTAATGAGATTTTTAGGAAAAGCTGGTGATGGCACAAGTTAATAGTCAATTGATTTGGTTTTGATCCGAATGCGGATCCAGGAACTTTTTCATTATTTTTTTGACACTGCACGATAGGGCAGTTTCCCACATTTTTGCTAATAACTCTGCTGACAATAAGAAATTCCTTGGCAGAGGTTTGTGCTCTCTTAACACCTGTAGTAACCTGACACACCAGATGTTCCACTCAGTATGTTTCACTAGTTCATCTTGGAATAAGCCCATAAGCCCATTCATTATGGGTCACTCAGATAATGTAGTAGGCAGACACTGCTGCCCTGGTGTAAAAGTAGCTCCAACCTTTTCCTGCTCCAAAAGTCCTGATGGCTGAATCCTTGTAGACTGGAGCTTGGCAGGATGGATCTGTCTGATTACAGACATTGAGTCAGACAGATCTATCTGTTGCAAGGTTGCACTTATAGGTAAATGATATATTTCCAGGATTTTATAGATTTGTATTATAAAAAAAGTAAATTAATTCACTCATCTTTTTTTTGAACTGGAATACAGGAATTTGTCTTGTTGCAGAAAAACTTTGCTACATTTGTACAATTATGGGTTCAAAGTCTTTATTTATTATAAATCAGTTTCATTAATCATGCAAACCAGCCATCAAATAAATCTGTGTTATCCATTTTATATTTGACTGATATTTCACATATATTATTAAGTTGTCATTTAGTAAATAACTGATTGAGGCTCTTACTGTGAACATTCTTCATTCTTGAATTAAGTCCTGTAAATACCACTATCTTAGTCTTTAACTTGTTTAAAAACATTTCTACATACCACAAATTTGATGTATTTCCCAACCGTACTTGACACTAACATTGCCCTTTACACGGTAAGCGTTTGCCTGCATTGCATAAAAATGCGTCAGTGTCCGGGGGATTTGGACACACGGACGCCACAAAAGTGAAGGGGAGGTCATGCTTGTAGCATTAACACACCTTTGTCCGTAAATGTGAACCTCGGCTTAACAGCCAGGAAACTGGAATTCAAAGAATTACAATGAGGGGCTTTGGAGTTTTTTCTGGCATTCCAACCATTTTCCTCTCAGCAACAACATTAGTAATCTACTCATACTCAAGCTGCTTATGTAATGTAATCCATAATGGATCAAACAATCTGTAAACTGACTCGGTTAAGACTTGAGACTAAATAGATTCAGAAAAGCTGTTGAGAGCTATTGAGGTTAAGAGGCTGTCCGAGTTGTAGCCCAAATACGACACTATCTCTGCAGCCTTGACATGGTTAATGGTTATACCTGCAAGTTAACAATTGAATTGACCTGCACTTCTGAAACAAAGGAGTGTGCTGTGGTTTGTGAAATTGTAGTGTGTGAATGTGAAAATCTGTGGCTTCTTGGCTCAAAAGAATATGTTGTTCCTGACCCTATACTTAACCGTGCAGCCTCTCTGTGTAAGTTATGATTTAACAGGTGTGTCCATGGGACTGTTGGGTAAGAGGAGGGAGGAATTCTTCATTCAAAATGACATTGCAAAAGGATTAAAAATAGGCACGTTAGACAATGGTTCCCTTACAAAGACCTGTAAAGCTGCTGAAAATGTTACTATTTTGATCTTTAGTGAAAACACTTTATTTAGATTAATAAAAATCCAGTAGGTAAATTCAAAGTGAATCAATAATATACATGATGCATGATTAGAATTTGTATGTCAAACATCAGAGGCTGGAGCCCTTGGGTCTCATGTTCATTTTTACTGTCTGACATCTGTAAACTTTATGGGGACAGAAGAGTCAGTGGAGCAAGATGTAGTTTCTGCTAAATGGGCAAAAAATAATTCTGAGAGAAGCTGAGGTTAGCGTGACTTTCATTTGGCTGTAACAGAACAGTGTGAAACTCAGATCATTAAGTCCAGGACTGTATTCTACAAGGTTTAAATCTTGGTGTTATGGAAGCCCTTGTGACCTGTGCAAAAATGTGAAATTGATTTTAAGTACTCCTGAGCACAGATATAGTCTACTCTGTAAGACTTTTTTTAGTTGCTGACATTGCTGTTGTCAGTGATGTTTGTTAAAAGTCTTTAGAGAACACTAAACACCTACTTCAGACAGGAAGGTGAATTAGAGAAAGCCTTAAAAACTTTGTGCTGTAACCGACTGCCCCTGCTAATTGGTAGTTTTGTAGACTACTGTTCAAACCCAGTTCACTGCTGACTGCCCCTGTCAGTGTTTTTTATAGACCTTTCTCTGTAATTATTGCCAAAACACTGCTGGTATTTAGGCTTTGTAAAGATTAAATTCCTAGATCTGTTGTTCCTGCTAATAAAGTCATTCTTAACAAATAAAGACTTTTTCATCTGGAATGTACTTAGTTAAGGGAGCCTTGTGACAGGAAGACATTCATGTTAAAATGTAATATTATTCCCCTATTGCTGTGGCTTCTAGTGCTGCACCATAATGGACTGAAATAATAACAGATACATCAAACAGAAAAACATGACTGAAAGGTACACAGCCCCAAATGCAGTTTATAATAAAAGAGAGGTAGCAAGAAAGAACACACACCCCATTCAATGGAAAAAAATCAGACCAAGGTTAAACAATGTCTTGTGAAGCTATGGAAGATAACTTTCAATTTATTTATTTGGTGAACTCATGTTGTAGTTCATCCTTTGCCTATGCTCTGATTGCACTGCACACTTGTGATATTCTGCTCCAACAGAAAAATTATTGCTTGTTGTATTTTAAAAAGTCAAACTTAACACTACCTATGAAGCTAAAGTGAGTTAAGTGTGATGTAGTTGCTGTAACCTACCTCTCAGTCCTGCCACATTCTGAAAGACTCTGATGATATACGATTGGAGTGTATCAAGAATGGGCTGGTAGAGAAACAAGGACCTGGACAAGGACAAGGACCTTTCAATGACTGGAGCTCTAAGAACTGTCTCCTGCTGAACACCTCCAAGACCAAGGTGATAGTCATTGAGGAGGCCTAATGGTGCGTTCCAATTGCAGTCGGAAGTCAGAATTTCCGAGTTTCGAGTAGGAAACTGCAACTGGAACGCCCCCCGAGGTCGGAATTTCCTACTGGGAACTCGGGGAAACCTTGCCACCCCCGAGTTGACAATCAAAGATGGCTGCCCCCAGTGTGAACAGTTATTTAGCTCCTGTAATAATCAATTTATTTGCACTTCTGACTGGGGTGTGTCGCTCTAGATCAGCTGTTTACATAGTATTGTTAGACTTATATTTACAAAAATGCTGCCATAGTGATAATCACATTCTTCATGTGATATTTATGAACAACAACGCAGGGCGTGCCAACAACGGCTAACAATAGCCTGGTAGATCGGCATGTTTTTTTCTGACTTCAACTGGAACGCCGATAAGTTGGAGATGATGTCACTTCCAGTTCCCAGTTCCCCAAGGTTAATGGAACGCATCATAAGCAGTCCCCTGGGGTGGCAGCATAACTGATAGGAGCATCCTTGACAATAATAACCATATCCTCCACAACATCCTGGAGAGACAGAGAAGCAGCAACAGTGGGAGATTCATCTCACGGCACTGCAGGACTAAAGCCATGTTCACATTGAGTGCAACTCTGCGACCGTAATCACGTTGCCCACTGAAGTCACATCACATATCCATGAATACCTCATTTTGGTCACTGTCCCCTGCGCCATGGCTCGGTGACATCACATCTACTCGAGTTACACAGCGGTCATATCATATATCATACAATAGGATGTGTAGGCTGACAGTATTCCAACTATATCCTTTTCACCCACCTACCAACCACAAAGCACTGCAGCTGATGGTCTTGCAGCAGCATCCTCTGAGTTTTCTGCGGTCCTTCTAGGCAGATCTAATGTGCTCACTAATGTTTTCCACACGGACGTAGATTGTTCCTCTGTAGTCCGGAATAAAAACTGTCTGTCACGGGTACCGTCACACACGCACACACCGCTGATTACCACACAACCACACCCAACATCACCTGAAAAGATAAACTTTTTCCAACTTTGACGCCGAACGGCGAGAGATGTGGTCGCATTGAATGTGGCAGTCGCATCAAGGGAGGGTTAGCCCCGTCCCATTACAGCTGAACAGTGACTTTGCATGCAAAGTGATCGCCGAGGACGCTCAAGTCGCATTTGGTGTGTCAGCACCTTAAGGGGTTCAGAAGATCCTTGTTCCCACAGCCACAGCTCATGAACCTGGCTCATTATCTCTGGACTGTTTATTGCCATGGTTATTTGGTCTAACCAAACATACTGCTGCTACTGGATACCTGAATTTCTCCCTAATGGATGATTCAAATCTTTATTTGTGATGTTTCCAAAGCTGTACTTTACTGCACTATGTTTGGGACAGTATCAATTCTGTGAACTTTGAATCCAATCAGAAATCAGCAAGGAGTGTGTTTCATTTTTTTGTCTCTTAGCATAGAGCACAGGCCTGTCTTGTTCTGTTCATCACAGTTACAAAAAGTTCAAAATATCTTAATCAGCTAAAATTAGCTTCTAGATTCCAGCATTTTGCATTTCTCAAAAAAAAATCTCAAAAAAAAATAAATAAATAACAGTGTAATGCGTCACGCCTCAAAATTTCAGTATGCTCAAGTAAAACCTTGTACATGTGTTCTTAAAAGACCTTAATTTGATACCACAGACTGCAGTGTCCTCCACATCTGAGGGCAGGGTGGCACAGTAATAGTCATGGCCTTGCCACTTGGCCTCAGATCGTCAGAGATCTGCACAAAGTGTTCACAGCTGTAGAAGAGACTTTCTGACTCAGAGCAATACTATACACCAAAGAATCTGTGCATTTCTGGCTGCTATTCATTAAGAGTGATAAAATGATATGTGTCATAAGTGTTGAAAAGCAAATGGAAATACATATTTCTCTCTGTCTGTACATGCTCAACAAAAAGGAGGAATCACAGTCTGTCTTCATTCAGAGCTACAGGCAGAAAAAAACAACACTTTGCACAACATTGCATTGAGCCAGATGGCCGTCTTATCTCAGGCCTGCATGTTGACCAGGTCATTTACATTCCTCTGCACAGCCTGTTTCAACAAAGTCAGTGAAAGGTCCACCAGCAGTGTTTTCCCCTGAAACATGTGGTGTGTGGTATCAGCTATAGATAACAGCTGCCTGCGCTGAAGTTACAACAATCAAAGTCAAGTGTGCTGTTTATTCTACAGATCTGTAAGTGTTCTCACTCTGACACCAGTAGGGATCTTCTCACGTGGTTCATATTATATATGACTAAATATAAATTATATTGTTTCAGACAGTTATTCTTAATTCATCTGACATCAGAAAACAGTCCATATCAGAGGATCACAGTTTCATGATGAGTTGGCTTGAAGAGTGGAGTGTGGCTAATGCTAATGCTTACATTGCTCTTGTTTAATGTCCATGTTTCTGTTCTAAATTTTAGATCCAAATGCTGCCAAACCAAGCTGCTACCAGTGAAGTCTGCTTGCACCATAGCGCTCATAGCAGTCATTAGAAAACAAATTTTGGATTCCAAGAGGTGGGCCAGGTTGTATAGCTCAGTTTGTTTCCTTGATGCTACCTCATGGTTGAAGTTGCCTTCACAAGCTAACAGATTTGGCAGTTTTCAAGTTTACACTAATGTCGCCTTCATAAACAGTCCCTTGTTGTTTCAGCTATTTACCTCCGCCAAGGAGGTTATGTTGTTGCCGGCGTCTGTTTTTTTTGTTTTTTTGTTTGTATGTTTGTTTGTTTCTCTGTTAGCAACATAACTCAAAAAGTTATGGATGGATTTCGATGAAAATTTCAGGAAATGTCCAGATTGGGACGAGGAACAAATGATTAGATTTTGAGAGTGATCTGGATCAGCGTAAAACCGCCATGACGAAAAATGTGATTTTTGTGAATAACTGCTGAACTAAACTAGATATCATTATGAATCTAATTGCTAATGGTATGTTTTCATAGTCAAGGAATCTAAATATTTAGATGAAATAAAGGTAGGACTGCTTTTCCATTTTAACGAGTATTTATATAGAAACTGTTATGAAGAGACAGGTTGTTATCACTGTAGTTGTTACCTGTCAGAACTGTTTTCTTCTTTTGTTATTTAGAGTTAGTCACTCAGCAAACAGCTTTCAGCAATCTTGTGATAGAGCAGTAATTAATTAAAAGGCAATAATAAAAATAATGGCTTACCATATTTTTATTATGAGATTGTTGTGCTACTATAAATTTACTTTGATTTCAAAAAAATGTTTATGTGTTTTATTGTTGTTTGAACATCCCTGCAGTGGACTTCTTTTTCTTTTACTTTTGGTTTGGCCAAGTGTGGGTTAGATATAGTAATACATGTATTAATTTTTTAACATCTTCGTACATTTTAAGAGGCATGACCCTGAGGATGAACTTTTTACACCAAAATCAATACGGTTTGTTATTTGGGTGTTTCAAAATTTGCCCCCGAATTACTTGCCAATTCGTTATTTGATTATTCAAATTATTCAAATTCATATTTCATTATTCATTATTATTTGCAAATGCTGTCTATTCGCTGCACCGTTGGTGTGCAGAGGCCTTTAGTGTGCAGACGTGATGTGAATATATGCTCCTCCTCTGTCTGCCTTTAACTCTTCATTGTCTGGAGTCTGTAGCTCTGCGGGGTTTTATTATTTTAACGGGATATTGTGTGCAGGACGAGGTCAAGGGTGAATATGAGGTGGTGAACAAGTCAGTCACGTCAAAACTCAAAAAATGTAAAGGCAGATATGGTGCAGGAAGCGGAGGCCTCATTCTAAGGCCCCATCCGCACGAAGCCAAACCCAGGTCTAAACGTATATGTTTTTTGCCGGATCTGCTTATCATCCTTACGAAGACGGCGTTTTGGGGGTCTGTAAACGATCATTTTTGAAACCAGGTTCCAGAGTGGAAAGATTTTGAAATGCCGTATACGCAGCTCCGTGATTACTGGCTCTCCGCAAGTTTTCAGATACGCTTACGTCATAGTTTCATATCTTCATTGACAAGCATGCGCCATACACGGCAATGACAACGGTGGCGTACATGAGGCATATGTGCTGATGAAGCTAGTGACCCTACTATCCCTGTTGCAGCAAAATGTCCTTCTCAATCACCATCGAGTTGAACAAACAATTATCGAGGACCCATGACGGCACTTTATGATCACTTTATCACAATCTCTGTTTACAACTTTTGCTGCAAGTGCGCATGCCCACTGTATTTCTGCTTGTTTCTGTCATTTCGTTACAGCATCCCAAGAGTGCTGGCATGTGTTTCTACAGCGTTTTGATGCGTATCGAGTGCATTCATGTAGACGCACACATTTTCTGAGACGCCTTCGTCTTTATGACGATCGTTTTGGAAACTGTACAGCGTTTTGTCTTTGTGTGGATGGGGCCTAATTTGTAGTGAGTGTAATAGCTCACTACTACTCTCCTTCTACACACCAACAACCCTGTGATTTGTCATGGATTGTGAACACACTTCTTCTTCTGCCTGTAAAGACTCATCTGTTTCTCGTGGTGAGGTTTTGCATGGGAACTGTGTCAGTGGTGAGGTGGATTGTTGAACAAGCTTTGCAGTGTGTGAGAGACTCTTCTGAGCTCAAATGTGACTCATGGAAAGTTCAAGGATGCCAAGAGGCGTGTGTGTGTGTGGTGTGTGTGTGTTTCTGAAGGTTGATTCTTCTTCTGAAACCCATCATCCAACTTCATGTCACTTTTTCAAGATTTCATAAATCTCTAACTTTAGGCACTTCCCATGTTCTCATGTGAAGTATGCGTCGTGTTTGACATTATATACTCCAAGGAGAACAATAAAAGGCTGTATGTTCGCAGTTAAGTTTAACACGGGAGATAAGTCAAGTGAGCTTGCATGTTATAAAAAAATCAGATTGGTTTCAGGCTCCTACAGATCTATAAAACTTCTTAACCCCACATCAGGTTTTTGTTTTCAGCTATTGGCTGTTAACTGATGACAAACACATGTTGGTTACAAGCTTGTCAACAAAACTAGAAGAAGTGGAGTTCAAGCTCTTGACATCTGTGAACTATCAACACCAAATTAGGCCCTCTCTTTACATGGCAAAATCCCTTACTTGAGTCATTTTACTGTTTGGCTCGATGATGGTTTTGGCCAGGTAGGTTTTGGATTTATTGGTCTAAAGTCAAATTACATGACAAAGCTTTATTTCTTTAGCTGGATGAAATGGTTTTGACCCCTCTGCCCCTCAAATATTTAAGGAAATGGAGCTCTCTGCACAGTGGCAGCTCAGTACTCCTTTCTCACACCACCATGACTTCATATATTTAGGAAACATTTGCAAACTAAATTCCCCATTCAACCAGGAAGGATGTGAAATACAATATGGATTCCATTTCTCTTAGACTCATATGTAGCTCATAAAATATATAAACAAAGCTGCTGGTCCTATTCCCCTACTTTTTTCTTCTTCTCATCAGCTTTCCCTCCTCTCTGTTTTTCCAAGCTTCAGCCTTCAGCAGTCAGAAGAACAGGAGGAAATGGCTTGGTTTTCCATAGAATATGCAGCGTTGTTATTTAGCCACGTCAGTAATGATTTGAGAAAGGCCTTTTACTGTAAAACACTCCTCTGTGTCCCAAGCTGGGAGGAGAAACACTCAAATCAGATCTGTCTTTTCATAACTGAGTGGTGGTCTGTACAGTGTTGTTAGTGTTGCATTTAACTGGAGTTGTCTTTTGACAGTTTTCAGTTATACTTCACTTATTATGGAAGGATCATGAAAATACCTTTTTAAAGCACCTGATTTGTAAATGAATTAAGTTTCTTGAAAGTCCTTTCTGAACTTTCTTTTAAGTTTTGCAACAAAAGTATGAATAACCAGAGTGAGTGTGTCATTGTTATACTCCTTACTGTAAGCATTTAAATCTGAACCACTCAACTTTAAAGTGTTGTTTTCAGCTGGGCAGGAGCCAGTGTGAACAGCCATCAAGACTGAGACAAAATACAAAGTCAGCATGCATAGTAGAGTTGGTCTGTAACTGTATTACACTGCAGCGTGACAAAACTGAAACGAAATGTGCATTTAAATGCATGCTTGCATGCTATGAATCCCAGTTTTCTCCTCATCGAGCCTGTGATGCAATGTTTGTGTCATTGAAGTACATCATGAAGAAAGTCTCCTTTATGTTTGTGCAGTTTAAGTTTTGTTTCTCTCTGATTATGTTGTGTTGAGATGAAAACAGTACAATGCATAAAATAATTTTTATAATATAAGAATGTAAGCATCATAACTAAGGTCTTTCATAGCTTAAAACTCAGAAATATGAAGTTTGTCATCAAATAAACTAAGGCAGTGTCCACACAGAAGCAGGAATTTTTTTTTTACAATTTGTTCACCTTAAAAAAACAAAAAACTTGGAATTTTTCTTGGGGTCAGTTGGATATCTCATTGTATCCATAAAATGGCTATCTATTTATCTGTCTGTCTTTCGATTTTTTCTTCACATATGGATCATGTCATGCAGCTGTGTCCATGACGTGAACAAGTCTGACATCTGACTGGTGTTATGGTTGCATTTGTGACAGTGTTAAATGGTGTAAACTTGCATTCTTTGGAAATGATTGTTTGTATAGTTTCCAATCCAATACATCTGATAAATCAGATCATATACTACTATTCATAAAATTATTTATTCATGAGTATGTATTGTAACTATGTTAGTATTAAAATAGGTAGCTAGTGGTCTCCAGTAAACTTGGTCACTCCTTAACCAGAAACAGCAGTTTTCAGAGGTTTGTATCGTAGGAGTGTTCAATAAAGCAACAAAAGAGTGGGAGGGCAACTGTGAAGCAGTCCATTCAGTATTCTAGCTGAAGTTTGCAACATGTGCCAGAGTTTGACAGAAGCGGTTTCATCACAGTAGTTGTGAGTTGAAATGCTAATACATCTAAAACTCGTGTTGTGGTCTTTATATTTGCATGTAATGTATGACCACATTTACTTCCATAATGAAATGAATCATGTCGGATCTTTATAGTAAAGCATGTCTGTCTCTCAGATTCACACAGTCACCTTCTCTCTGTGCTCCCTTACCTTTCCCAGAATCTCCTCAGCTGTCCTCACCACTCTCCAACAATGAACATGACCAACACCATGTGGACTTGGGCCCGGGCTGTTACAGTCACCTGTGTGAGGAACCCCTCGATGGGGAGGGCGAGCGTCCAGTGAGCCTAGTTTCCACCCTGTCGTCCGGTTCATCACGGGATAGTCGCAGCCTTTATGGCAGCACTGTAGCCCTTCCTTCCTCCACCACCCCACCTGTACAGAACGAGGAGGACATAGACTTGGAGCTGAGCCCGGCTGGAAGTGCCGGTGAGACAACCGAGGACCACAGCCCCACCTTTAAAGGCTCCAGAAGCCACTGGCAGGAACATCTGGAGCCCAGGGTGATCAGCAACCAGTGGAACAACAACAACGCCACCTCTGACAGGAGGGCACAAAGAGAAATACCTCACATCCCTGCCTCTCCTGTCATCACGGATGCCATGGCGCCCAACCCAAAGCTTACCTATGTGGACCGTGTTGTCATGGAGATTATTGAAACAGAGCGCATGTATGTGAAGGATCTGCGCAGCATCGTGGAGGTGAGCGAGCGTCAGAGTTTTCAGACTCCCATTAGTTTTTCCCTCACAGTTTTTCACTGAAAGCCAAGCATTCACTGTGTGCCAAGCATTAGTTATTACAGGGAGTAATTCATCAGAGTTGTGTGTATTTAAACTCATGCTTGAATTGGATTTATGCTCAGAGGTGACTTCATGTCTGCAGAACTCTTTAGGCTGATATATTGAATTTGGCTAACTAAAAATTGGACTGAATGGCAGTTTGCAGCAAATGTCTACTGTGTTCAAAGCAGCTGTTTTTGACCACAAACTCGCCTGGCATTTGTTCAACGCGCAGCAGATTTTTCTTTCCCTTTTCATAACAAAACTTCATCCTGTTTTCCAAACAGGTTGGTTAGCTGACAAAAATGCAAGGCTGACATCTGGCAACCGTGAGCTTTGTTTATATTCTTCTAGTTCATGGAGATGAAGGCTGTGGAGCAGTTTATGATCTGTTCCTGGTGTGTATAAACCGTCCTGTGTATTTACAGTGCAGTGAAAGTTTACAGCCTGTAGCCTGGGATTATGGATGCTCATACCTGGACTTCAAACACGGAGTCAAAGCAGGGACACAGAGCAGGTCTTTCATCACAAGTATTCTCATCGGTGTGGGAGATAGCAGAAACCTTAGCCCAGAGATGTAAAGCATGGAAAATAGGTCAGTGATGGTTTTACTACTCAACAGGCCGCTTACCCCTTATCCTGTCTTTTACCTTCTGAAGTCTGTGATGAGGCTGGACAATGTATTCAGTTTTTAAGATGTATCAATATGTACACTTACAGGCCATTTTATTAGGTTCATCCAGCTAGCTCTGGGTTGAACACCCCTTTGCCTTAAATCCATGTGGCAAACATTCAACAGTGTTCTGGAAACATCCTCAGAGATTTTGGTCCATATAGACACAATATCATCATACAGTTCCTGCAGATTCATCAGCTGCACATCCATGATGTCAATGTCCCATTTCAGCACATCTTGAGGGCCACAGATCTTGGATGAAGATCTGGTGACTTTGGAGGCCACTGGGTTGCAGTCAGTTGTGTCTGTCTTCCATTGTCAAGCTTTGGTGAGCCCATGCAAATTCTAGTCTCATTTTCTTTTTCTTAGATGACAGGAGTGGCACTTGGTGTAGTCTCCTACTGCTGTAGCCCATCTGCTTCAAGTTTTGACATGTTGTGGATCCAGAAATGGTCTTCTGCATATCTTCATTGTGTCATGTGGTCATTTCAATCACTACTGCCTTTTTATCATCTGGATCAACTCAGGCCATGCCCCTCTGACCTCTGGCATCAGAAAGGCCATTCTGCTCTGAGAACTGAATTTTTTGACTATTGTCTGTAATTTTAGATATGGCTTTGAGTAAAAATCCAAGAAAATCCACAGTTTCTGAAACACTCAGACCAGCCTGTGTGGCAAGAACAACTGTGCCATAAGAAGAGTCTCTTAAATCACCTCTCTTCCTTATTCTTATGCTTGGATTGAACTACGGGAATTTGGCTAGACCATGTCTTTATGCCTAAATGCATTAAGTTCTGGTCATGTGATTGGGCAGTTTAACAGGTGTGCCAAATAATGTGGCTGATAAGCTTAAAATCTGAATAAACTTTGACTAAATGAATCATAATGGACTGGCCACAAATGCACTAAACATATGTATTGGATGCAGCTAAAAGAAATACTTTGTCCATGTAAAAAGTCCTCAGTTCAGTGGTCACTTTGTCCAAAAAGCAAGAAAGCAAATGAAAGAGCAAGGTTTCTTTTGGCTCATATCACCCAGCCCTAGTCTTGAAACAAATTCCAGACCCAAGAACTTGTCCAGCTCTAAATATTCCCTTGAGTTTAGAGGAGCTCTCTGCAGCCAGCGCTGCACTGATGGTAATGTCTTTAACACGTGAGGCATTTCTGTGGCTGATGGGCAGTAAAGCAGCCAGCAGCTCTCCTCACCTTGTCACAAGTCAGGCTGGCGTCTGACTGAAGCTTCAGGAGGGAGGGCGGCCCCTTGTCGCACCTTGAGTAACGACCCTCACCAGACAAACACTTCCAGGACTTTTAACTCCTCTGGCTGACAGCAGCAGCAGCCCAGCCCGGTCTGGTCACGGTCATGTGGGCTCTGCAGCCAGCTTCATCCTCGCCTGAGCTCTCAGGCTCTTCCAGCCAACACAAACACATCCAACTTTCCTCCAACTGAAGAAATAACATGATTAAAGGAGAGTGATTGATTTTCCATAGGCAACCGCGTGGGAACACAGATGTATTCTCAGTTCTTTCATGATTATGGTATGGCCTCTGTTATATCTACTCCCTGCAGCTCATTTTGATTTCACACAGAGACATGAATCTCACAGAGATGTGTGAAAGTCTTGCTTTGGTTTGACATTGTTTCTCAAGCAAACTAATTCAAAGCCTCCGTTTGATATTGACACTAAACCCACCAGCAGCTGTTGAAGCCAAATCCACGCTGCTTTAGGATCTTATCATCACAACCTCGAAAAGCTCACTCTAAACCTCCTACATGATGAGTTTAATGGACAGCTGTTTGACCCAGCTTGTCTCACATGTTAAAAACATCCCGAACACCTGGACTGAACACACCCAACAGACTTAAACTCAACATTTTTTAACAAGAATGTCGTCAGTGATTATGGGATTCAGACAGAGTAGATTTGAAGTTGCTCTCAATCAGGGATGGGCCACCCTGTAATTATCCTCACTGGCAAAGAGACATATTTTCACAATTTAAAGAGTCTTAGAAGGATCAGTATAGCTGCCGTAATATGCTACTTTATCAGCATTTATATGATGTTAACATAAATGCAACCAGCAGTACTTAATCTAATAAGCTAAACACAGAATAAACCAGTTTCAGCTATTGTTTTGAGCATTTACTGGTAATCAGAGTATACTCTATGCACATCTGTATGTAATTTTACCTCCGCCAAGGGCGTTGTTTTTGCCTGTGTTTGATTATTTGTCTGTTTGTCTGCGAGATTATGCAAAAACTATAGGATGGATGTTGCTGAAATTTCATAAAATGTTGATAATGGCCCAGATTAAAAATTATTAGATTTTGGTGGTGATCAGGATATCTGCAATGAGGGAATGATCATTTTCGCTCAATACTTATCATCATAATAATGAGATCAACATGATTCCAAGTGCTATGGAGTCAAGGAATTGTATTATAAGGGTAACTTTATCATACAACAATTACATATAGGTGTAACAGTGGTACGTGAGCTACCTTGGCAGAAGTTTGTGCTCTGGTTTACGCTGCCTTGTTTAAAAATACATTAAAGGGAGATTTAAAGAAACCGTCAAAACCAACTAAAGGCCTATTTACTTTAAATTTTTGCTATTTTTATGCCAAAATAGAGTGCTTTGTCTGGTTTTCATTTCAGGCATTTCTGCATAACTTATACTAAATGGCCTGTCACATTTTTTATTTAACCAGATAAAAACCCATTGAGATCAAGATCTCTTTCACAAGGGTGACCTGGCCAAGAGGTCAGCAGCACACGTCATAGTAAAACATATTGGAAGTGATCATATACAATTATTTAGAAAACATATTTTTGTAACATAAATAACAATTCAGAAACGCAGGCACTGCTCATTGGTCTCACGCTGTTTATCCAACAGCATGGACCAAAAGGCTCCAAGTGAGATGAGCTCTGTGAGCTTCAGTTCAGTCTGTAAAGAGTTCCAAGTTGTTGGGGCAGCAAAGCTGAACACTCTCTTTCCCAGTTCAGTTCAAATCATGGGAAAAGAAAGTCTGCATGAGAACCTAAGGTCGCCAGTTGCCCACCCCAGCTCTAGATGATTCTTATTTAAAAGCTGCTGGTAGCTTTACATAAATGTACTGGGGCTGGACAATATTGGTCTTTTTTCTCCTCAGAAATATCCAGTTTAATTTCTCTTAAGTTGCATTCAATGTAGAAGTCTATAAACACTTCTTATTGTAAAATGAAAAACAAAACTAAGTCCTTCATTTCTTATTATTCAAAATAAAACTACCAGAGTAACTTTGAGTAAGATAGACCAACTTGGACTAAATAATATACACAAATAAACCTTTTTTTTTTTTCTTTTTTTTTTAAATCTAGATGAATGGCTATACACATTATACATCTCTTTGTAGCAGTGCAGACATAAAGTGATGGTACAATACCTGATTACAAAACTTTGATAACACCTTGTAGGGATACACAAATAGACAAGTAAATGGTTAAAATTGGATAACTAATTTTTTGACAATAGATTTACAGTTTGGTTAGACTGATTCTTTAAGTGTTTCATTAAGGCTCAAAATAACAGTCAAATGCTTTGTCTGAACTGTCATGCAGCTAAAATGCTACTTAAGCCAGATGTACACAAATAACTCTGTGAAACAAATAACATAAGTATTACCTTGTATCTACAGTGTAGTTTTACTGCAATCTGATCTAAAAAATGGAGGATAACTCTTGTTGGGTTAGGTAACAGCCACATGTAATCACCCAATGAAAGCAGCAAGTGACCAAATTGAGAAATATGTGCATCAAATTGAATTGAGACCAGAAGGCTAGCCTGGCTAGCACTGCTAGCATTAGCATTAGGCACTCATTTACATGCTGATGCGGCAATCCTGTGATAAAGTGTTCTGTTTTTAGTTTCTGAATGCTTTAATATTGGACTAGCAGATTAAATCCAGTTTTTTATTTATGATTAACCGTTTTTTTTATGATGCAACTGGAGTCCCTAGAATCTAGAAAGAGTTGACTGACATCGATATATGTTTGATATTATGGCAACAATAACAGATGTTCTTAACATCTAAAAATGGACATTTTTAATGACCAAATTTCAAATAAAATTCCCTCGATTAGTAACAAGTCTGTGACAGTTCAAAATTTACAAAAAAATGCATTTTCAACATTGGTAAAAAGTGTATGGAATTGGTAAGAGGTGAAGAAAACTGCTTTTTTACAGTTTCACCCACTTTCCCAATTTTGTCATTAAATTTGAGTCATTTAGGAAGCTTGCAGGATTTTGTTCACAGTATTAATCATTCTAAACAAGATTATCAAACATACAGTTTTTGGACATCTGGTTTTGTTTCTGTTGCATTAATGAAGAGTTTTTTTTTTCCTATAACAAAAAAACCTTTTCTAAAACAAACAAAATAAACGATAATGTCCCACTCAGACTTAACATTTCAGAAAGATAATCTTGTGCTTGTTAATTGCATTACTGTAAGTGATTATTACTTTAAAGTTCATAGTTTCTTTTTCAGCATCTTGAGGTTAAAGTTGTTTAACTGACAGGAGATTAGAGTTACTACTATAAAAACATTAACAACACAGTTTCATATGATTTCAGATAAAATTTATTAAAAATAACCTCTAAGAAATGTTACAAAAAACAAACATCTCGATTTAGGTAAGACTTTTCATGATACAGTGCATACAGAAACATACATTCTAATATCTAAAATGTCCCTTTATATTTACAGTGTATCATCTTGTACAGGCTTATCTTTGTACAGAGCATAAGGCCTGACATTTGTTATTTCAATTATCTTTTCATCAATGCATTCAGTATTACTCTTAACAGCTGTAGGATGAAGTAAGAAGGAACATTACATCCTTTAATCCAAAATAAAATATGTACAGAAATGATCATGTTCCAACATTTATCTCATTTAACAAAATGATGAAATCTTCAAACTTAAAAAAAAAAAAACTGCCCAGCCCTACTTCATACACTACATACATGGCATTAAATCTCTCATAGCATGTTAAGGGTCGCATGTTTATGTTAAGCTCTATAGGAGACTCGGAGACGCCCTGCTGTCTGCAGGTCAGCGTTACTCTCACTGCGCTGGAATTCTGCACTCTGAGCGTCCACAGTTCATTCAGTGGTGCGATGTGATGACTGCTCTTAATCTGGGCTCACTGTGTTATCTGTTTGTGTTTGTGTGTGTGATTTCACACCGCTTTTCTGAGAGGCTGGGTGTGTGTACAAGCTGTTTACTGGAATGCTCTTTATATAGTCACTGCGTGTGTGCATGTTTGCCTCTCATCAGCTCACTCCTCTGCTGCTCTGCCATTCAGAGCTGTTTGTTTGCACCATAAGTAAGTGATTGAGATCACCCAGATGTTGGCATTTTTTGACTGCTGTTTTTTTGGATATTTTTACTCTTGAGGTCCAGGGGGAGTCTGCTGGAACAGGCCGTGCTGGTGTTTGTGGTCTGGTTCCAGCAAACCCTCTTCTAGAAAGTCAAACTGGCCTTCGTTTGTCAAACAAACCCTTAAAAGGATCCTTCAGAGATTGTGTTGACTGTGTGATGATTCCTAAAAGAATCCTATAAAAGCTTTGAAATTATGATGCAACACTTCTTTACATTTTTACAGCATATGACATGTCATACACTGCTGCACTACACCTATGGCCTATACCATCAAATGTCATGTGTGCAAAACTGTAGAGCACATAATCAGAACACAAAGTATTTTCAGTAATCAAGCTCCCTCTGTTGGTAAGAATTTAGAAGTACCTGCATTACAAACAAGTTCATGTGACTCCAAATAGTATACGTTATTCAACATTTGGATCAGGGTTGTAATAGTTTGGGATCTTTAATCTTTTTTGTTTGTTTTCAGTTTTACTTTAATTTGAATTAATTTCTTATCCTGATCAGTTAGTTTAGTTTATTTGTTTTGTCAAGATTCTACATAAAGGTTGAATTTGTGGTTTTATGATATTTTAAGTATTTGCTGTAGATGTCTTCTTATGGGATTGGCAAATTTTACAAGATCTGAAATCTGAGCAAGCCACAAAAAATTAACACTATGTCAGTTAAAAAAGGTTATTTAAATACATTTTACTTTAATTTATTTTTATAAGTGATGCACTGAAACTCAGAGCCAATGCCATAACTCATTTTAGGATAAGAATTAATTAGAGATGATGTCTGTGTTTTTCTTACTGATTCCTTTGGTGTTATTTTCCATCAGTGCCAATATTTTTCTGGTATTTGATCATGAGAACAGACCAGTTTGTCTAACAGATCATTTCGTTTTCACTTTAAAGTAATAAAAAAAACATAGGAGCAGTTAGGTGTGCTTTTTGGTAGCATTCAGGTGAGGTGATTCAACAGACTTGAACATTTGTGACAGATATCTGTTTATCCTGTATTCATTTGCCAATGACTGATGTATGTATAATGGGCTGATGCAGATGTTGAGCGTATCCATCTGTGCATCACCAATTCAGTTTTAATGTTTTAATACAGCTGAGGTCGTAAAATACAAACTAGGTCATTTACCTTTTCTTTGTTTGTTTGTTTGGTCAGAGATCAGGTTAATTATCCCAACAGGTTGAGCAGTTATTGGAGATCTATAGCTGACAGAGTAAAGACTCGCTGTATATATAGAGGACGTTATTAAGGGACTCAACTTTTCCTTCAACAATGTAAGCCATCTCCCTGTAGCTTGGTTGGCTGCTTTCTCTTACAATCTCCCTGCTAACTGTCATTAGAAAATAGTTCATACTAGGCCTGCACAATATACCGTTTGAACATAAACCTATTCTATTTTGTACAAAGACATGGCCTCTTGGATCCCTTTTATACACAGCAATCTTCATCATTCACAGATGAACCCCCTTAGCCTGGATTAAATGGTATTATATGAATACAATGGTGCCATTATGAGTCAACCAAATTCTTCCCAAACAGAGCTATTCAAGTCATCTGGTGAAAATTCTTCTATTTTTGATAAAGCAATATATATCGCAAACCCCCCAAAAAATTGCAATGGCAGTTTTTTCCAATATCGTGCAGCCCTAGTTCATACAGATCACTAAGGAGAGAGGAAAGAAATTACCCTGCAAGCTTTTACTGAAGGTTTTTTTTTGTAAATGGTTGTAGAATTTCTCCACCATTAATTGCACAAAAGTAATATTTAAGTGATATAATCCTTTGTTATAAATGTGGCATACATTACTGGCCTGTATCATTGAAAACTGCTGATTTATAGTTTGCAGGTGAATGAAAAGCTGATAGGAAAATTTCCGTTTAAAAAGAAAACTCCAAAGAATACTTAATTTTACAGGATTATAGAGGCCAAGAGGAAGAAGTATGTTTTTCAAGGCTATAAAGCATATGTCAGTCAGTTAACGTGGCTGTCAAAGGTTAAAACATTATGTTTTTATTTTTGTACTCTGTTGAGATGATGTTGTCACAAGTGGATTTCACTTTCTGTCTTTTTACTTTCTAGTTTTTGTAACTTCTTTGGTTTTCGTTAAAGATAGCGACCTTGACCTCTAACTCTTTCTCTACTGCCTTCCAGGATTACTTGGCTCACATTATCGATGTGAACAACCTTCCCATCCGGCCAGAGCAGGTGTGTGCGCTTTTTGGAAACATAGAGGACATCTATGAGTTCAACAGGTAATCCTCATCAGCCAATGGATCTCTTTTTCTCTTTTTCCAGTCTGTTTTTGTCATTTAAGTCAAAAGAAGAGGGTGATTGCTTAGCAGACACCACAACATGCTGCTCTTTTCTCACTTCCTGTAGCTGAAGCATGTTTATGTTCTTTCATGTAAGGAAATATCCCAGAGTTTAGTAATTCAATGATGAGGAATGTAAAGACATGACGTCTAAACATCTGATGTTTCCTTCACTGGCACAAACAGATGAACTGAGAGTGTTACTGTAGACAGGCATATTGTTGAAAATAACTTTAAACAAGGGAAATGGTGGTGCCAGCTTTAAGATTTAATCGTCTTTTGTCAGCAAGTGCTCGTTGTTGACCATGCTGTCTGCCAAAACACACATCTGCAGTCCTCTCTGCTCTCAGAGCCAGACGCCTCCCTCGTCCTGCCAAGGCCATCATACAGGTCTTAACTACAAATAGAGAGGATTTCATTCTTATGAAGTTATAATGCAACTTATCCAGATTTATTAGGGAGATTTGGACAGATTAGGGAACTAAAGAACTTTATCTGAAATATTAACCTTTTCCTCCAGCCACCAGAGAACTGTGCTTCCATTGAGTTCATAAGAAAGCGATTGAAACAGTCTAAAGTAACAATATGTTTATTGGCAGAAATGTTGGTCTCAGCCTGTGAACAAGTGCCAGAGGTTTACCCAGCACCCAACACGGTTATTTCTCAGATGGAAGAATAGGAATGTTTTTTGCTGAACATGCCAAAATAGGTGACAAGACAATTTGAGCATGTCATATGTTTTCTAGACTTAGACTTTCAGTATGCAGCATACAGGAGATTTAAGTGCATGGGCTACAGTTTACAGATTTCAAGTACAATATGAATAAAAGTAGATATTAAGGTGTAAGTTGTTGTAAAAAATGTGAAAGGTGTACGGGAAGTATGAATATGAATCTCTGTGTGATACATATTGAATATCAGCTGTGTACAAAAAAGGAAAAGGGAGATTAAGTCAAGTAACAGTCTGTATATAGCAGTGAGATTTTGGCCTAGAGGACAGAGCTGTTGTAGAGCCTGTTGGTCCCACACCGAATACTGCAGAACCTTTTTCCCCAGAGGCCATGATGGGGGTGAAAGGAGTCACTGCACTTCTACCTTTCACATTAGCAACATAAAATACAGTATAATGTGATAACTTGGAGGGGCTGCAGCCTCAAATCTGAAGCCTTTGAAGCTTTCTGCAATGAAACATCTCAATTATTATGTTTTTAGAAAGAATTTATTTGGAATAAATGTTGATAAATTTTTAGAGCTTCTGCATGTGTTAGCACTGGCTAACAAAGCCGCGACTCTTATATAGAAGGATAGTGGTCAAGGTTTGAAGAAAATCCTGTGAAGACTTTTGAAGTACCACTTTCACAGGGTCCTGAACCATACAAAAGGACAGACAACCCAACAACATAGCAACTCTGTAATTGGCTGGTGCCTGAAAGTGTTGAGGGACATTTTATTAACTGAATTTCACTTCAATTATTTTTCATCAGCTGAAATGAGACTAAACTAAGGGTTCAAAATTGCTCAAAATGTAAATCTATTGATCAGTTATGTCTATAGACTGAAACATAACTCAAAATAGCAGCCCAAACTGACTATGAATAATATATGTTGCACACATAGAAAAGAACAGGACATGAACTCCACATACTGTCCTGTACAACGTGTACAGTAGACGTCTTGATAGCCTCACATTATTTTGCTGTAATTCAAACTTGTAGCCAAGGCAAGAGTCGTCTTTCATAACTCACATTTGGCAGGAACATGAATTTATTGTTTTCTAATGGCCTCCTTGTTATCACATAATATTTTCTAACATTTAACCTTCTTTTAAACCTGAACAGTGTTGAAAAAAAACAGTCATGCAGTCTGAACAAATATTGACATTGTTTCTGAAACATCTCAATGGCAAAAAAACTCTCATTGTACCTCGAGTATGATGTCGACACATTTACTGTCGGTGGGTTTTAGTGAAGCCAGCATTGTTTGATTTGAGTTGCGGAATGCTGTGTGATTAATCGTGCTTGATATTTTTATGTTTTGTTAACTGAGCAGCTTTCATGCGGAGTGCTTGTGCTGATAGGTGATGTTTTCTCATAGTTGTACTTTTCCACAATGACCCCCCTTCGTGTTTCTACCATCAGTCATGCACTATTTATAGAGATGATGTCTCGCAGCGTGAAGTGTTAAAATTCCTCGTAACTCTCAGGTTTTGCTCTCCCAAGCTCAAGGTAAAGCTTGTTTTTGATTGGCTCAAACACTGGTTTTACATGATTAGAGCTAAAGACAGGGTTCATTTTTGAGTGTATGCTGCTCTCTGGTGGCTGCATCAAACTAAGTCCAGCTCTTCACAGTTATTGATCAGTTTAATTTAAAGGTTTTCTTCTTTCTGGTAAGGAAATAAAGATTCATGAGTAAGGTTTTACCCTGTTTTTTCTTTTCAGTGAGCTGCTTCAGTCTTTGGACATGTGTGAAAATGACCCTGTAGCCATCGCTCGATGCTTTGTAGATAAGGTGAGAACCCACCCCCCCTAATGCTCTTTAACGTTACACTAAAGGAACAATAATAAGTGATATTTTTCCTGATTTTGTCTTCTTAGAGTGAATACTTTGAAATATACACTCAGTACTGCACCAACTATCCAAAGTAAGTACCTGGAAAATGTTAAATCCACTTTTGGTCAGGTTAATGAAGTCAGGATTCAAATGTTCATGCTGTTTTTGTTATTCTCTTCTGTCTCCAGCTCAGTGGCTGCACTCACTGACTGCATGAGGAGTAAAACTTTGGCCAAGTTCTTTCGGGACCGACAGGCCGCTCTGAAGCGATCTCTGCCTCTAGGCTCTTATCTGCTGAAGCCAGTGCAGAGGATCCTGAAATATCACCTACTGCTACAGGTATATTAATTATTTGTGTGATAGTTGGGTTTACTTATTCTCATTCTTAATGTCTTAGGGGCTTTAGACTATTAAAATTTACAAATGAGAGCCATTAGCTATCAAGAAGACTGTAAAAATATAAATGTTTCTTTATTACACTGAACTAAAACCTTTCAAAGTGTGTCCTTATTGAAAGACTTTCTTTGTTTTGAAGCTTGTTAAATGTATCATTGTAGAAAATAAATTGGCAAAAAACATTTTTTATGCTCCAATGTTCATGATCTCTTTTGAAGGAAATTGCAAAGCATTTTGACCCAGATGAGGACGGCTATGAGGTGGTTCAAGAGGCCATAGACACCATGACTGGAGTGGCCTGGTACATCAACGACATGAAGAGGAAACATGAACATGCTGTCAGAGTACAGGTAAGCTGGAATAACCATGCTTGTGTGATTTTGATCTTGTAAGCAAGCTTATTCGTGCCATTTCCATGCAGTTTGTCTGGTTTACAGACCTCAGAATAAGCATACTTAGTGAAAGTTAATTTGCAGATAAGTAGCTCTGTAACATTTAGTATTGAGTATTTCCTATATTTAGACTTTGATTCTTTCTTTGTAATTCTTAATGTAACACCAAATTTCAAATTACCTTTCCTTTGCAACTCTTCTTGTACAGTAGAGCAAAGTGAATCTATTGTGCAGGACACACCCTTATTATCTATTTTAATACATCTAAAAAGTTATGTCATCGATTTAGTTCAGTTTGACTTTACTGGTTTGTGGTATGAGGTGCTTTGTTTTTCCACTACAGGGAACACTTTGATGATGCTGCTTTAGCCTAAGGGAACTGTCATGGTATAGCTTCACGTAAAGCCTGTGATGTCAAACACAACACCAACGAAGGCATTAGCTGACTCATGGTTCCCCAGTATGATTTTTTGTCACATTAAGAGGACAAAGTTTGTTTAGACATCTCTTTCAAGCAGCAGAGCATCATACTATTAAGAGCAGAGGAGTGTTTGGGAAGTCAAAACTAACAGCTGGAGGCCTTTCATTTCTGTGAGGGACGTCCCTGTCCAGTTGTAAGGGTATGCTTAGCAGTCATTGGGCAGCAGTGTCCTCACACAACAGTTCTGAATCACTGGAGCTCACATGAACTTCACCAGAGGAGACAGGACATTTTGTAAAACACACCAGGCAGATAACACTGCAGTGAAAAAAAAAAAAAAAGAGAGAAGCAATTTGAGCCAATACCTGTTTTGGAAATGTAATATGTGACACACATAGGATCACATGTGGCACATTACCTGACTGTCTTTACCTCACAACTGTTTGCATTATTGCTACAGGAGCTCAAACTCAAAAGAAAGAACAGAAGGCGCTAAAAATCTACACACAGCTGCACAGAAACTACATGTTGTAGATTTGGCTGGATACAGAAAGACAGCTCAGTTTTTCCCCTCAAAAACTGCTTCTTATATGAAGTTAAAACTTATTTTTTGGGTAACTGCATTTTTGTCTAAATTAGACATCAGTGTATGTCACATTTTTGTTTTTCTCAATGACACTGCCCTTTGAGACATCCAGCTCCAGTTGTTAACATAGTAATTTGAAGTTATCAAAGCTCGAGTTATTTCCAGTAAGATATCATGCATGTGAAATTCATCAACCTCCAAACTGGATTTAGACCTGAATGTCATTTCCTCAGGTCTTGAGTGCTCAAGTGAGGCCTGCTGCTTTTAATGACCTCGGTTCGAGTCTCTGACTGTGTGGCCTGTTCTACTTCCTGCTTTTCTTTGTAGAAGAGATTTTTTCAATGGTGAAAAATAAATGCTGACACTTGGCTGACATTATTTTTTTCTCATGCTGAATGACCATGCCTCAGACTGAGGGGGGTAATGTGTTTTCATGTGGATCCCCAGGAGATTCAGTCTCTTCTGATCAACTGGAAGGGGTCTGACCTGACCACCTATGGAGAGCTGGTACTGGAAGGCACCTTTCATGTCCTGCGGGCCAAAAACACCCGGACACTCTTTCTCTTCGAGAAGATGCTCCTCATTACCAAGAAAAGAGGGGAGCACTACGTCTACAAGACCCACATCTCTGTGAGCTTTCAAAAAAATGTTTATTTATTAGAGATTTTAAAGTATCACAGAATGTGTGTGAATAGCTGTCATAAAGCAGCAAACCAAATAAGCTAATACAAAAAAAAAAGAACATCGACTTAATTTTGATCACCTACCACAAAGAGCCGACTTAAGTAGGTCAAGCTTCAGTTCCATGACTACATTCATCTTTGTTACAGTGCTCCACACTAATGTTATTGGACAGCGCAAAGGATCCCCTGCTCTTCAGTGTCATCCACTTCAAGCATCCCAAGCAGCCCCATACAGTGCAGGTAAATGTGGACACAAACCCTGTCAGCCCTAACTCCCCGAGGCACAGTTACACTGCACAGAATATTTACAGTCCTTTGTTAAGGTAATAAGTCAAAATAAAAATACAATTTTTTAGGTTCCAACTATGGCTGTCAAAGATTATTTGTTTTAAATCACAATTAATTGCTGAATTTACATTTATAATTTGCCATTAATCACTTCAATAACATCTTTTTAAAACAATAGTTTAAACAATGAAAAAAATAGCATTAGTGTCTTGATTTTGAAATTATTTAAATACAAAAAGATTTATTTAAAAATCTTGAATTCCTTTTTTTATATAAACAAATTAAAAATTCTTGGAGAACGTTTTCAGTTATCCTGCTCACAAATAGACAAACAAACAAGCGTTAGCCGTCTTGGTCATAGTTATCCAACACTGGTCCAAGAGGCAACTATACCAGTCTACCACTTAGTTCAGTATTTGATATCATGGACAGCCCTGGTATAAACAGGGCTTGGAGGTACACTATGTTGAGTTTTTGGGAAAAAAAAACAGTATGTATTTAAAAGGACTGTGAGGAGTTTCTAAGTAATTACAAAAAAGTCTCACTTTTAGATATATGCCTGATCGAAATACACACTTTAAGATGAGTTTTATAGCATCAAAACAGGTTATCTATAAATGCTATTCCTTAGCTAAGTGGTCAGGTCGGACAGGACTGGACTGGCCTTGATACTCAACTTCAGGAACAAGACAATTAAAACTAGAGCAAATTTATATTATTCAGACGTCTTCGAGCACCGGGCTGTAAGTAGCGATATATAGCCAGCTAAAAAACTATGATACTAAGTTTTCCAAAAATTGCTTGTTGTCACACATCAAAAACTACCGCTGCATAACTAGAAAGAGTTAGAAACTAGAAACTTGCATCCTGTAAGTTGTTGAAAAAAGAAGTTGAAAAGCAATGCAGAGTTCTGAGGAAGGTCCGAGCTGCATTCATTAGCATCACAACAAACACACACTTTGGCTTCAGTCACGTCTTTTGGTGCGTTCCAGTTGTAGTCAGAAGTCGGAATTTCCGAGTTCCTAGTAGGAAACTGGAACTGGAATGTCCCCCGAAGTCTGAATTTCCTACTGGGAACTCGGGGAAACCTCACCACCCCCGAGTTGACAATCAAATATGGATGCCCCCAGTGTGAACAGTTATTTAGCTCCTGTAATAATCAATTTATTTGCACTTCTTTTTTTTTTTTTAAATGTATTTTTTGGGCATTTTGTGCCTTTATTGATAGGAGAGAGACAGTGGATAGGCTTGTGAAAGGGGGAGAGAGAGTAGGGGAAGACACTCTGCAAACTGGTCACAGGCGGGATTCGAACCTGGACCGGCAGAAGCAGGTATATGGGGTGCCTGGTTGTTAACCACTCCGCCAAACCAGCACCCCAATCAATTTATTTGCACTTCTGACTGGGGTGTGTCGCTCTAGATCAGCTGTATACATAGTATTGTCAGACTTATATTTTCAAAAATGCTGCCATAGTGATAATCACATTCTTCATGTGATATTTGTGAACAACAACGAAGGGCGTGCTAACAACAGCTAACAATGGCCTGGTAGATCGGCATGATTTTTTCCGAATCTAATGAGAACAAAAAAGCCCACCCTATCCCCTGCTCAGGTAGAAATATAGTCTTGTTAGCAGCGAGGGGCAAAAAAGACACTACTGAAAAGAAGGAAACATGGTAAAAGACGGGGCAGATTAATGATTTTTTTCAGAGAATGTAAAAACAGGTGACAAAATAAGCTTGAGTATGATGAATTTTTTCCATATCCAGCTTCACATTAGCTTCACAAAGTGCATTATGATGATGATGTAAAATGGTGAGCCTGAAGTTTTTGCAGCACTCTGCATTAAAACAGTTCTACCTTAAGCTTCATTAACTTGTGTGTTCAGAAATTAATTATCTAAGGAAAAAACACAAGATATTTATTGAATACCCTGCTAAAAATATTAAGATATAATTTTTTTGCCCATATCCAGCAACATTAGTTAAAAACATTACTGGCAGTCATTCTTTTATCCCTGTAATCCGTAACCATGCATTTATCTTTAGTGTCCTCACTTTCTAATGACAAGTGCTTTCTGTTTCAGGCCAAGTCAGTCGAAGAGAAGCGTCTCTGGGGCCATCACATCAAGAGGCTCATACTCGAGAACCACAACGCCATCGTCCCTCCGAAGGTAAACAACTCAACAACAACACAACAATTCCTGTAAAAAGCTTTCCTTTCAGTACTATCTGTAAAAACACTTCCTTTTTTTCTGCTCAGGCAAAAGAAACCATCCTGGACAATTCAAACTGTGAGTACCACAAATTGACAAACTTGTTATGCTCTGACTTATTCAGCTGTTCCCATGGCAACTAAAGATGCTGCACACAACAGAGGACGGCGTTTAATTTTCTGTTGAAAATGTGAAATGCTGTTCAATTTCCTGGAATCAAAACCCATTACCTTGATCTGTATGCATGCAGACAAAATGGTTTTTGCAGTCGCGGCTGCCTGTGTTCATGTAGTGCCTGTCTGCTGTTCAGATTCTGGGATGTACCACTACAGCCCCGAGAGGCCTAAGAGAGCCGAGGTCTGTCGAGCTGATGACTTCCATCATGGAGGGCGAAATGAAAGGAGGAGATCAGGTTAAACACCTTTTTTAAAAATCCATTTGTTTTTATTTACCTTTTGTCTTGTAAAAGAATTATAAGTCAATATTTAATGGTAATTTATAACACCTGTGGGATATTTACTTTTCAATTTCTGTCTTTTAGAGCCTGCCAAACAACTCATAAGGACCACAAAAGGTTGGTACACACTGTTACATCACTGTTTTTCAGATAAATTTTGTCACCAAAAGGGAGCACATTCATTATAGCAGGTCAGTCTGATCCACTCTTGCAGTGGCCCTACACCCCAACAGCCTCCATCCCTCGGTTATTTTTGTGTCTGTCTGTGCTTTGTTCTCCCTCAGAGACACCTGGAAAACAGATCAAAAGACACACACCCCCACTCCACCGGCCTCTCTCATAATGAGGATAATTATATTCTGAATCAGTCGAAGGCTTCCTCAACCACAAACAAGCTCTTTTCACCAGTCAAATTCTGCCTTGCCCTTAGATCAGCACAACTTCCTGCTCTCATTCAATCTAATTGGCCGTTATCAAAGAAGAAACCTCAATGTTCTTGTCCTCAGTTCTCCCCTGCGTCCAATCCAGATCAATATTCGGGCCAATGTAATGAAGAAGCAATTTCCATGTCAACCTCCCCGTCTCAGTGAGGGAGTGGGTCATCACATCCGGGCTAATTACATCATGTGTAGTTCAAGTCTCAGAGAGGAAGAGGTTTCTAATTGGTATTTATCTAATCACATAGTCTCCCCAACGTCTAGGTCAGACGAAGGCTGGATAAAATATTAAGTTAAGATGCATCAGTGTAGTTCTAAAAAGGATGTATGGTTTGATTAAACGGTTGATATTTGCATGAATAATCCTCACCTGGGGAAACAATTGATCTGAACCTTGGAGTCCTACATTTTACGAACAGTTTTTCTCATCCTCGTCTTAGTCTTTTTTTGACTCACCAGCTGCCCTCTTTGGTCTAAATGTGTGTTTCCAATACCTTTTTGATCATATTTCATAATTATCACTCAGCTGAGGGTTGACACTGACTAGACGGTGCTTGAAGAGTGCAAACCTCCACCCAGGTAGCTCACATGTTGCTGTTGCATCTATATGCAATAGTTCTATAATGAAGTAAACCCCAGAACATGATTCCTTGACCCTGAAAACTCAACCCTAGCATTTGGAATCATGTTGATTATTATTATTTTGACAATTACTGCAACAAAATGGCCATTCCCTAATGGCAGAAATCCAGATCACCACAAAAAACAAATCATTTTTTTTAGTTCGGCCATTACCAGCATCAGAACATTTCAGTATTTGGTGACTAGGTCTGATACAGGTATTTGTTTTTCTTTGGGTTTTTACTAGAGTCAAATTAAGTTTCATAATTCCTTTTTGATACAACTGCTTCTTTCTTGGCAGAAATGGGAGATATAAAGAGTATTTTGTTTCACTATTTCACTCCAGCTCTGGTCAGGTTAATTAATCCCTTCACCTAGTTTCTTCCAGTTCAGACTTTGTCCTGGCCATAACTGTACAAGATGAATGAGCTGTCCTAGTTATTTTGTCAAAATATTTAACTTGTGCACATTATTTTAAGGTTATTGACATTCCTGTTTGTTTATCTCTCCCCCTTCCTTTTTATCTTTGTTTTCCATGCAGCTGTTTTGAAGGTAAGTCCATCCAAATGTAATCGTTCTATTAAAGATTGACCTTTTCATTCTGTTTATCAGAGGGGAGTTTTGGGTAGAGTGTGCAGTGGTGAGATATGGTTTCTTACTTTTGACTCAGCAGGTACAAACTCTATACTAATTCTTGAAGACTAAAAGTACAAACCTAATCTTCGTGTAACATACTTTGGCTTGCAGTGGATTACAGAAATCATATCTCACCCAAAGCTGAAGCAGCTTTATGATTATTCCATCCTGTGTACAGCCTTGCTATCACATCATGGCTCTAGCACTGGCCTTGCAATAACAAACCACATGTCTATGACTTCACGCTACAGCATGCAGACAGTGAGGGTGCACTGCTGGGGGAGAGGCGCTCCCTTCAGCCCGCCACTAGTGTCAGTACGCTGGCCTCCAGCTTAGGGGAGCCCCAGGCTGAGAGCCCGTGTGAGGACGATCAGATTTCCAGAGGGGGGTCTCTGGAGCAGCTAAGTCCTCCTGACTGTGACCCCAAACTGAGCTCCATGATCAGTAAGGAGGAGCTGGAGCAGGAGAAGGCAGAGGAGGCAAATCAAGAAGAAGAGGAGGAGGAGGGGGAGAATTACAAAGAAGATTTACTGATGGGAGACGACCAGGTAGCCGACTTTGCCAGCTCAGTGCTGGCAGCCATCTCCTGCTGGCACTATAGAGCCAGGGCTTTGCTTTCTACTCACTTCACAACGGTGAGGGTTTTTGCCACCCATGGGTTTCCCATTTCCTGCTCGGTTTACTGACATGCCACCTCTCTGTGCCACTCCTTCTGCCATGCCAGCTCTTGTCCTTCTCCATTTTTCTATTTCACCATAAACAGGGCAAACTAACACCAGAACTGTTTACACTGCACAAACCAAATAACTAATGAAGTGCATGGATTGAAATTCTTTCAGGCATCTAACCATAAAAGCTTTGACGTGAATCTTGTGCATGTCACCTGTCCTTGCCTGCACGTTGACTCTGATCCAGTCAGTTAAACTGAAGAGCTTGATGTTCTTTTTTTCTGTTTCAAAGTGTGAATGATGTTGAAGCCTCTACTTGTACAACCCTATCTGCATTTGCATTAAAACCAATGGCATAATTTCCCCTTTTAAATGTTATTTGACTTCAAAGGTCAGTGTAGCCCTTTAACTGGATTATCATCATAATAGGAAATGCTTTGTTCATTTATAAGCATATTTCATAATTGGATGTGTCCTTTCATTTTTCCTAATGAGTAAGTCTTTGTCAACACTAACTGCTGCAACATTATTGTCTCTGAATATTTATGAATTACTCTCATGACCAAACATTTAGTGTTGATCTGAAATGAGGTTTTGCTGCTTCATGTTGCCTCCCAGTGTAAAATCAACTCTGTATTAAATGCTGTGCTTTGCTGTTTCAGGATGATCAGAATAGAGAGACGGCTGATCTAACAGCTGCACAAAGAGAGGAGGTAGAAACGCACAGGCAGGAGGAAAAACACGGGGATGTGGCTGTGACAGAAACAGTAGATTCAAAGGTAATAATTAAAGCCTTTTATGAAAGACAAAACACACCTTTTCATTACCTCACGTGTCTCTGAGGCCACGTGTGACATTATTTCCCTTTGACAAAGAATGCCTTGATCCGCTGATTTGTTATGAAGCTTTTTTTCTGCCTGTTGTATATTTTGAATGACTCATTTTCAGCATATTTTTTTGTCATTATACACTCAATCAGAGACTGAAAGAAGCTACATTAGTCTTTGAGTAGGTTTATTATGAGGAGGTGCCCTTTGCCTTGCCTGTGGCATTTCTGTAAGTCCACTTTAATCGTGCCTGGAGCTATATTAAGAACAACAAATTAGAAAGTCACACTCGCACACACTCACGCACATGCATTTCTTTCTTTTGGACATAATTTACGCCCCATACCTGATTCTCATGGTGACTTGCTAATCACCTCTTGCCTCAGTGCAGAGTGGCCGGTTGTTGTTCTCTCTCACCTTATCTACGCCAGACAGCCCCAGGCTGCTCTTTTTTTTATCTTGCAATTTTAGGCAATCCATGGAAAGGGGGGCAACACCTGAGAGGGAATTAATCAGCACTTTGGAAACTGTTCAAGCAGCAAATACACAACGTTCACCAGTAAACTCAATGAGGGTTTAACAAAAACTGGTTCAGTGAGGAGTTGTTAGCAACAAAGCTGAAAATGAAATCTCAGTTTTTCCTAAACATTTATCACAACCCTTTTTTAAATCAAAGCTCAAATGGGACTTAAAAAACTTGGGACAAAAGTCATAAATTGTGGATGCATTAAGTTAAATGTCTGGTTGACTTAAAAGCGGTCTTTCTAGTTCTTGGTGAATTGTGAGAGTGTACTATGATAACTTCTTTTTGTAGCTTAGGGATGCCACAATCACAGAATTTTTAATATTGATTTGATTCTGAAGTAAACAATTCAGTCAAAGTTGTTAACAATTTTAAAGTTTTTGAGATTTTCATTGTTAATGTTGGATGTTGGTTCAAAATACCAGGTCTAACACCCAGTTAAATGATTATTTAGAAGTTAGAACCGCTAACATTGATTCCAAGCTACTCTATCAATGGTCTGTCACTACAAGACTTGTCAATACTTTCTGTACAAAAATGTATCCATTGCCTTTCAAAAGGGTGAAAGATCTGTCCTCTTTCTCTGTTGCTTGCACCAACTAATCCAGAAGTCTGAAGCCACATCTGCTTCTTAAAGGTAGCGTGATCAGACATGACTCGTGAGCATCTACACTTACACAGCCTTTTCCTGGCAGGGCAGAAACAGAATATATTGGCAAATTCACTTTCCTCAAAACACTTCCACTATTTAGATTTGGATATCAGGTTCTAATTTTTGGTCCATATCCAGCTCTACTTAGAGGGCTCCTGGAGATTCTTAAGGAGTCTCATGTTGTATTTTTTATTTTAGGCCACAAAAAGCCCACTTTTTTAAAATTAATTATGAGGTCTAAATGTTCGATGGCACTTAGACGAGGACTTTCCTTGTCAGATCGATTTTGTGCTGGAAAATGTACTCTATCATGTCTTTGTCTACCTTTCTCTTCTAAGAAAAATGCACCATGGTATCCTTTTATGACAGTAATACTGACCAGTGAGCACCCTGTTACACTCCAACAATCTCTGTTTGAAGAGGTTGTATTTTGCCTTCATCAGGTTTAAACAGCAATGCAATAAAACTTCCAATATTCATTGTATTCAATCCTCTACTTTGTTTTCGTTTTTTTATGTAAATCACTTTGTGCTACTAGATTAAGTATGAGAAGTACTGAAATAAATAGTTTGTTTGATTGATTGATTAATATAGCGAGTACCCTGATAGTGCTGTAATCTCCTTTTGTCTGAGATGCTCTTTAAGGCTCCTTTTCCCCACATGGCTCAGTCCAAGTCTACCTTTGTTTATCTTTCCTCTACAATGGGCTTAATACGACAATGACACAATGGTAGGACATCACACTGGTAGGTCTATTTGCGGGGCTGGAGGAATGAGGCATTACAGGACGATACTCGTGCTATAAATTAGGGGAGAGGGAGACACTGATGCACTTCCATGAGAAAGATGTTTTGTCTTGTTCATAGACATTCTCTACTACAAAAAAGAGAAATGTTAACATGACAAAGTGTCCCTTAAACTCTAAAAGCATGATATGAACTCTTTAATAATACAACATTTTCAAGCTTGATATAAAATTTCCATTCTTTTTTGGCATTAAAATACTATTGTTTTCCTATTTTGGTTCTTAAAAGGCTTTAATTAGATTTTCAAGAAGTGTAGGATCCATAGTTTTTATACATTGTCTACAAATGACCTTAAAAATAAGAAAAAGTCCTGCACAGTGTTTATTGCACAAATGTATTTGAAACATTTTGTGTATGTTTTTTTGTTTACTCATACCTCAGGCACTTGTCTTCTGAGATAGGAGAACTGTTTTATTGTTTTGATACCATTGATCGTCACATTATTCGTATGTTTCATTTTCAAGCACAGAGGATTAAAAAGTCTTGAAGTGTCAGAATTGCTGACGACCTTAATACAAATTACAGTTGATGTTTGCATGACTCACCCTCTGTCTCTGTTTCAGATCACTGCTGAGGAGCTGAGCCCTCTGACGAGTGTCCCACCAGTAAAAGAGAGCAGTCAGACACAAGTGCAGCAGCTTCAGTGCCCAGAGTCCCCAGTCTCCCCTTTAGGACTGGAGGCTGTCACACCAGAACCTCAGGACACTTCCAGGGAAAGTGTCGAGGGGGGAGAAGGGGAGAGTGACTCCTCTGGTCTCGTCGTGGAGGAGTCAAGTGTTCTGACAAACGGCGAGCTCTCAGAGGAGGAAGAGGAGGCGCTTTCAGACAATAAGAGCCTCCTGCCTTCATCAGTACTAGATCAAGCTAGTGTGATCGCCGAGCGCTTCATCACCAGCCTTTCCAGACGGAGCAGCCTGGTCTCAGAGGACCTGGGCCCCCTCGCCTGCCCCTCACCCATGTTTGAGAATGACGTTTTTAAGAGCCCCTCAGCCTGCATGGACCTGGAGAACCAAGCCAAAGTGTTAGCTAGCTCCACCCCAGAGCCACAAGAGTCCTCAGAAACTGATCTGGCCATGCCTGCACCTGAACCAGCACCAGAACGGGAGCGCAAGTCCACTCTCTCCAAGCAAGACCGCCTCCTCATCCACAAGATAAGAAGATACTATGAGCATGCTGAGCACCAAGATGCTAACTTTAGCATCAAGCGAAGAGAAAGCCTCTCCTACATACCAGCAGGTCTGGTTCGTAATCTCAGTCGACAGCTCAACAGTGCTCCTCAGGAGGATGCTGTCTCAGTTCATAGGAGGGGAGTTTCCAGAAACCGCCCCACCTCCTGGGCTGTGTTCAACCTCCCAGGCTTAGATAAGGCTAAAAACTCTGAGAGTCATCAACAAACTGAGCCACAGAAGGCCAAAGCTAGATCTCAAAGCGTCACAAACTCCTCTGACACAGAAGAAGAGTTCAGATCCCCATCTGGCATGCTCAAGATTTGGCAAGACATAGAAAGAAGGGAGGAGCTGCAGACTTTGGACGAGACCCTTAATGACTCGAGACTAGAAACAATGCAAGAAAACAGCTTCAGCACTTCTGATGTTAATACCAGTGAGCAACCACTTCTAGTTATAGAGGAGTCAGAAGTCAGCACAGCCTCAGAAGTCTCCTCCATCCCATCTCCCACCAGGACTGTTCCAGCAGTGGAGACCCCAGTACCTGAGGATAAGAGCTGTTTTAGCCAAGCCCACTTACCCAAGATAATCAGCTTCAGAACCAGTATGGAGGAGGATCAGATCCTACAGGACATGGGAAAGATGAAAAACAAGGTGTTCCAGCTGGCCCGTCAGTACAGTCAGCGTATTAAGAATAACAGACCCTTGATCTGGCAGAGGAACCGAGAACAGCAACTGGGCCCAAAGAACACACCCGCTCCACAGGACGAGAAGATGCAGTTGAGGAAAAAGGGTAAATAAGACACACATGATCCAGTCGGTCAGTTTCTATTTGTATGGCAAGTCAAAACAAATTCAATCTCAAGGTACTCTTAGAAACAACAGAGAGGCTTGATTTAGGGCACAGATGAACACTGCAGTGAGCCCACAGGTCAGAACGTGCCTCTGTCATTGTTTGTATTTGGTTTGATAATTTGAGTTCTTTTTTGTGTTTTATTCTAAAGTATTTTAGGCAAATTTCCAAGGGACAGCAAGGGGTTATTTAGGAGGAAAAAACAGTAAGATTTTGTTTAGAACCTGTTTTTGTGTTTTTCTTGAATCAACACACTTTACTGGGCAGTTCATGACATAAATGAGATAAGCATGAATTGAAAAATAACACAAAATGTGCCTTAATGTCCCTTTCAAACAGCTGTAACAAGTCAAGTTTTCAAACAGAAACATGTTATTCTTAAAGTGACATCTAAATACATCTTATTGAAATTTTATGCATTTGCTGGTTGTCTTTTTCTAAGCTTTTATCACAAAAAAAGTTGACAAATTTGTGAGCTTTTGAAGGCTGGTTTGCTCAGAAGAGGATTTTTTTTCCTGTAGCAGATGGAAAATGCTATGATTCTGTTGTGTGATTATCAGATTTTTATTAAAACAATGGTTAAAAGGTATGACAATTTGGTTTAGTTTGATGCACAGTGCTGATGTGCTAGGAGCTTATGTTCCTCCCTACAAAAAATGATGCATGTTTATGCAGCAGTTAGATTATAAAAGACCTATGAGACTTTACACCAAATTTGTCAGGTCAAATGTCATTGATTTTCAGATTTTGCAAATATGGAATTATGTTCATCTCCACTGCAGATTAGAAGGCCAGTGCTCCTATCATATTACAGTCCTTCCTCACATAGTGGGTGGTGTGATAACTTACCCGTATGCACATTGTCATAGGTCTGGCAGCTTGTGGCAGAAGTTTGCTCATCACAGTACACTGACTCTGGAGGTGCAAACAAAACAGAGCCAGTATGAAGAGAAAAGGCTATAATGCATAATAAAGTATCAAAAAGATACATTCAAGGTGTATTTTGCATAATATATGACCCTTGAAAACTCTTGAATCTATTTTTCTTTTCAAAGTAAATAGAAAAACTTACATGATGTTTGTTTTGTTGCTTTTATACTCAGAGAAAGATGTCAGCCTGTAAAGCAGTTACATTTTATGTCTGTTTTCTGTGTTCATATGCAGGTAAACCAATCATGAGACTACCGTTAAGCACTTATGATCAGGCAGTCATCCATGAGGAAGGTTCTCCAAGCCCAGTGAAGACCCCCAGCTCTGAAGCTGGCTCTGAGAGCACACTAACAGCCCCACAGAGTCCGCAGTCTGACTCATTCCTCTGGCCAGATGTTCAGGAGCTGCGCACCAAATACACAGAGCACCCCCGTGCCAAGGTGGCCCGCAGCTGCACTGTCCCAAATGGGATGCTGGAATACTGCACGAACAGAATTAACGGCTGCTCACAGAAATATAGCAGCTCCTCAGACCTCCACAAAACCCTGACAGACTGCACAAAGACAGAACCTCTAAACCAGGACAGGGATGCTGTGGTAGAGGACTGGCCCCAGACACGATCCAAGACTCGTCTCCAGCCCCTGCTGTGCAGGTGGAGCTCTCTGGATCACATGATACCGCTGCATGAGGTACAAAACCTTCAGGAACCTGCAAAGATGTGTTGCACCACCAGCCAGCTGTGTCTGACAACAAGAGAGACGGGCCACCCCCTCCATGACGACAAAGACTCTTCAACAAAGTCTGCTGCGCTGGCTGCAGGAAAGATAACAGAGACTAATCTGGTGAAAAGCTTACGGGAGAAGTTTCAGAGTTTAGGCACAGGGTTGTGAACTTAAATATATTTTTATTATCAGGGACTCTCAGATGGGAACATTATCTGCCAGTTATACAAGGCTTCTAATATTCCCTTTCCCCCAAAGATGCCACTTTGTTATTGCACGTTGTTTAGCACAGTAAAGAAGACATGGTGATGATGTTTGAAAAAGTATAAAGTAAAGGGATGTTTTTGGTCACTTGGAGGAAACATAATTTCGTTTATAAAAAATGTCTCTCAATATTTGTACATTCTGAAGTTGTCTCAAGAGTAAAAGTATGGATAAAGTCGCCTGTATGAACTGAGGATTAGGTTTTTTGTAATTACAGTAAATGCATTTATTACAATCCCACTGTTGGTGATTCCTCACATAAATATAAAAAATATGTTTTCATTTAACAATTAACTATAAACCGAAGTTTCAGGGAGAAGCGTGAGGAAGCTGAGGTCTGAAGGATGACACTAAATGGGGTTTCTTGTTTCTATAAAGCATGTATTCACAGCTGTAATTAGCTTCCACATTTACTGTAGCTGCTTCTGAAGCTGTCTTCACAAACTTTCACTGGAGCTTTATTTTCATCTTGATGTATATTTGCTTGAACATTATTTATGAAACTGTATATTTGGGGGAGATTAGCCTCATGTAAATACTGACAGAAGCAGTCCTATTTAGTTTTCCATTCCAGAAAAATCTATGATTTCATACTTGAAGTTGTCCACATTTGCAATAAAAGAGGAAATGGTTAAACTGTTGATGTACTTCTCCTCACTCTGGCCTGCATCACATTGGAAGAGCTGTCTCTTCATACGTAAGTGAGTCGATCTTGTTATGGCAACTGTGTCTTTGATTGAATGGTTTTGTTAGATGAAGACTTTTATCTTTATTTGGAACTGAGACTGGCTTTTGTCTTAGACAAGCATTTAGAAGATTAAAAAAAGCATCAACACTGTTATATCACCATGTAATCAGGAAATGGAAGATATGTACATACTCCCGACATGTTTTTGTAATTTTAAGCAAATATTTCAGCTTCTATAAACTTCAAAAACCAGAGTGAATTGGTGTAATAATAGTGTTACACTTATAAACAAAAATAAGTTGTAGGAAAAGTGAGCTGTTTGCAGTGAAGATGTCCTGTGCTCTGAGACAAAATAAATGAGCTTTAATGTTTGAGTGTTATTTACAGTGTAATGGACATGGTTTTTTAAGAGAGTTATTTGATTTCTTCTTTTGGACAGATGATATCCCATTACACGAGAGGTTAATTTAAAGTTAAAGGGAGCATTCTGAGAATATGAGGGTGGCAAAAAAAAAAGGTGACCAAGGGGCTTAGAGACCTTGACCTGAACAAAAACAAAAAAAAAATCCCAAAACACAACAAAAGTGACAAGATGACAACAAATAAAAGGCAATACCAAATAGAAGACAACAATAAATTCAACAAGAAAAACTAAAAAGCACTGGGACAGCACAAACCTCTGCAAAGGTACCTCATATGTTTTGTTACATCGATGTCATGTCATGTTACATCATGTTTTTAAGAGCAGGCCCAAGACACGCCTTTTTAGCTTAGCTTTTATTTAAGATTTTATTTATTACATTTATATTAAGTTCCCACTTTGTTTTTATTTATGGATTTTACTCATTTCTTATCTTAATGTTTTAGTAGTACTATTTCATTGTCTGGTTCTTAGTTTTTATTGATATAGTTTTTACTGATTTCATTCTTTAGGAGCTCCAGTGTTTCCTCTGTGGGAGTCCTCTGCACTGGGACTTGTGGTCAGCTGTGGCTGCAGGGCTCTGTCTCGTAGGTTCCTGGAGGAGTTTTGAGGTCCATCATCTCTCCTTTGGGTTCTGCGTCGGGGTCCTGTGGCTGTGGTCGGCTCTCAGCTCCTGGTGCAGACGGCTCCTCTGAGGAAACTTTCTCACCTAGTTCGTCTGTACTCAGCCTCTGTTCTTGTTCTTAGTTTCTTGCACTTTTTTAGTCTCTGTGTGTGTATGTGTTTAAGGGTGTGAAGTTTGATTGATTGATATGAGCATTAGTTCTATGATAGAGTTACTGTCATAATATGATGACACCCAGCACTTGGAATGATGTGGCTATCATTGTTAGTTTTAAAGCAAAAATGGTTGTTTGCAAATGATCTGGATTACCACCAAAATCTTATCATTTTCAAGTTGGACCATTCCCAACATCTCCTGAAGGTTTCAGCAAAGTCTGCCCAGTGCTTTTTGCATAATTTTGCTAACAAACAAACAAAACCTAACCTCTTTGGCAGAGGAAATTAACAACAGAGTGAAAAAACAACATCCTATGAAAGGAACAACAAATAAAAAACGCACAAAAATATCAAAACAACCAAAATCTGAAACAGGATACAAATGATTCTAAATAACAACAAAGAACTAAAAACCACGAAAATCATTAAAAAATAATATACAAGAAGAACACAGTGTTAAAGTGAAAATGAAAACAAAAAATAAACTAAATAATTGAAAGAAATCCAAAAACTACAACAAAGTATAAGACAACAACAAATAAAAAACATAAAATAGAAGACACAAAAACAAAACAAAACAAAAATAATTCAACAATAAAGAAAAGACTGTTAGTTAGCTCTTTAGCTTGTGGTGTTTTACCTCTTAATTGTGTGTTTTATGCTTTTTTTAACCATGTGTTATTGTATTTTTCACCGTCGTGTGTCTGTCTCTGTGTGGAAAAGCAGAAAATGACCTCATAGCATTGAGGTGGCCCAGGTAACAAGCACGTCGCCCCGTCACCGAGCTTGGCCGCTGTTACCTTAAAACTCTGCGTTCAGCCACCGGAAGTCACTTTGACGCCCTTCAAAATAAAAGCTTTAGAGTCACTCCGCTGTCTGGGTCATGCGCGCTTAGCGGAGGGTCTTTATTTTGAACCTGTAGCCAGAAGACCCCCCGTGTGCATTTTCCTGAGTTGACCCTCGCAGCGATACCGAGCAGAGGATTCAGTTCAGGACGCATTTGGAGTCGCGCGCTTTGACCAGATGCCAACAACATCAGACTCCATCTGTCACAAATTTAATTAACACACTTCCATTTTGACTCCAGGTTTTAACGAGGTAACAATCATCTTTTTATATTCATGAAGAATGGGCTGCGCAATATCAGGTCTGGCTGCTAAAGCGGAGTTTGGAGACAGAAACTCAGATGCTGCTGCTGCCGCTGTTTGTCCCAGCGGGGATCAGATCCAGATGATCAAGGATTCATGGAAAGTTATCAGGGATGATATCGCCAAAGTTGGAATTATTATGTTTGTCAGGTAAGAAGTTTTAACTTAACGTACTTTTTAAATCCTTTCTTAGTGACAAAATATATCTAAATTCAAGGGCCATTTATGTTTTCCTCAGGATTTTGTAAAGGGTAAAAATACGGTAGATTCATATTCATCATCTGACTAATATAACTTTTATTGATTATTTTACTTTTGAAGATCTGCTATATTCTTAAATAAAAAAAAAAATCAACTAAGGAGCCCACTTAACACGTATTGATTTTACCGCTATGGTCTAGTTTTATTCTAACTATTATTAATAATAACTTTATTTGTATTGCACTTTTAAAAACAGAGGTTTAATTAATGTCCTTACAGTCATTTTATTTGACCTTTCAAATGGTTAAAAAATCAACTGTATTTGTATGACCTGTTGGCACATTCAGAAAATGTTGGTAAATAAATAACTGCCAATGATAACATATGGTTAAAAGCCTTAAAAGAGCATAAAATCAAAATTAGTCATGACTCATATACTGACTGGGTGCAGAGAGGGCTGGGAAATTTGGACCAAAAATCATGTATTGATATTTTCAGCTTAACAGAGAAAAATCACTGTTAATTGCATTTATATGTGATTTCTTTTTGTATTGTTAAACTAAATGAACAACTAATCTATCTTGCAGAAATAAAAATCTATTTTTTCAAGTTCATCACTTCAAAGTCCCTGAATTTTTTGTCTTTGTTTTTTTTTATTTTTGTTTGGGTTTGACACAAAAACCTCCAAATTGTTTTTGGCAATCATGGAAGTCATGACCTCTGGGCTGGAGAGGATAAGGACCATCCAGACAGCTACCAGTTCAAGGTTCAAAAGACAGGATTTGTGATGAGATGGCTGTGTGTTTGCACCTATGGCATGGGTAACATGCAGGTCTGTGAGGGCACCGTCAATGCTCAAATGCACACAGAGGTTTTGGAGCAACATGCTTCTATCAGAGCAATGTCTTTATAAGGGACATGATTTCTGCAAGACAATGCCAAGCCACATTTAGCATGTTACAACAGCGTGGCTTAGAAGTAAAAGATTATGGGTACTAGACGGCCTGCCTGCAGTCCAGACCTATTACCCACTAAAAATCGAGTGGCACAGGATGACAACTGAAACCCCTCACTGTTGTGCAGTTAAATTACATCAAACAAGGAAGGAAAATAATTTCACCTACAAAATTTCAACAATTTCTCAACTTGAGTTGTAAAACTTTATATATCTTTATAAAAGACCTCAGTATATTTCCCAGCCTGGGGCACAGGTACAGTCAGCACATTGTCTTTGAATATCCTGTTGCAATCCTCTGCTCTGCTTTACAACCCACAGCTTTTCATGGAGAGCTTGGAGCAGAGTACCCCTCCTCCTCTTCCTCTTATCACTTCATATCACATCGTAACCACATTACATAATACACAGCTCCAGGTCTGCCAGGCTACTATACAATTAAAGGGCATCATTCATCAGGAGAAATACATTTTATCAATTAGTGTGATGACCAGCATGCAAGAAAACATGTTTGGCCTTTGGCAGAGGAATCTGACAAATGAGACCCTTGGTAATTAAGAGAGAGAGGGAGAGTGAACGTACAGTAAAGAGGCCAGCGGGCTAATGGCTATGAGCCCAATTAATGCCATGCATCCTCTGGGTAACCCCTACAGTTAAAGAGATTGACCTTAACATGTAAGCCTGGAAATGCAGGGGCCTGCTGCCAGTCAGGGGCACCCACAGGGTACCAGGCTGTAAGCACTTGTCGTTACAGTAACACAGCAAATGAAAATCCCCTTATTTCTATTCTGTGCTTACTTTAAATCACACTAATTTAGTATTCTTAAAGGAGGACTTGTTCGTCAAATAAGATTGTAGAAATGATTAAATAGCTGTATGAATGAGTGCCAAACATAGTTAGTGGTCCTCAACTGGTTCAGCCTAAAGACTCACCAGCTCTTAATGAGAAAGACCTGAATTTCAGAAGGTTTTTGACTAATTTAATTCATTTGGTAAACAATAAGATGCAGTTTTGACCTGTTCAGCCCAGCCCCTTTTTAAGCCTTCTGCTTGAAAATGACATGCCTATAAAGAAGAGAGTATATCGCTGCAACCACAAGGTTTTTTCAATAATTTTGGTGTCATAATGAAAGTAACACTTGAGAGATTTGTCCAGATATATAATTATTAGCATTTGGATTACTGGGACAGAGTTAGTGAAGTTAGAAGTCAGAATAATTTGACAATTTGATCCTTACCCAAAACAAAAACATTTTTTTATTGTGAATATCTCTTAGAATGATGCTGGGGTGCCTGTAAAAATAAAAAAAATAATATTATTATTTTTTTTTTACATCATCTCTGCAAAGGATTATTGTTAAAAAGTGATGCAGAGCAAACTAAGAGAGATTTTACAACAGTATGGTCAGGTGAGGATTTTTAAAACACTGCATATTGAGCCAAAGGTCAAAAATATATTGTATTATTTTGTATGTATTTTGTAAAATAAAGGCCAAATTTAATAACATAATATTTAATATAAGTTCTGCTTTGTGCTGTCATGTCAAGTAGCTTTTCTCTTGAGCCCCAGCAGACCCCAAACTGGGTCCTCTGGGACCATAGTGGTGAGACAAATAGGGATAATAAAAGTGGATATTTTATATTAATGTACAGCCCACAATGAGTACTCAAAGCATAAATACAATATGCAGATTTTGGGGTAGAAGCTGAACAGTGAGGGCTCATCCAGTAGAAGTGGGATGTAGAGGGTTTCATAGCAAAACCAGCAGTGTCATTATTTTATCAAGCTTAGAGTGCAGTGATTGTTTCTTGTAGAAGATAGTAAACAATGTTGGATTTGGCACTTAAGGGGATGTAGAGCAATGACTCACCCAGCTCTTTGCCCCATTTCCTCCTTCTTCAGACTTTGCAGGCCCTACTTTTATCAGTAATGGACTTGTAATAGATATGGAACTTGCATGTACTGTGCCTGAGTCTACTGGAGGTGGGAATGGGCTGTTAGCCATGAGGAATAAAATTGTAATTTTTGATTATTCACTTTGTCTTGTATCTTAATCAGAAATTCACAATAAACAGGATGTTGACTTCAGCAACATGGAGAAGTTCTGTTGGTGTGATGGGTTGTGAGAGTTAGCATCAAGGGAAGTAGCTCTGAAACACTGGAGTTTACTGTCCAGCTGTGGGGAAAACATGGCCCCAGTCAAACAAAACACCCACAAAGGGTTGATATCCTGGCTAATTTCATCCATCAGTCCATGTGGTTGAGTTCTGGGGCATGGCAGAGGCCTTATGGTGGAGCAGGAAACATCAGTGTTGTCACTAAATGGAGCTTGCATGTACGGAGCCTGGGTCTGGGTCAACCAAGACTGTTGTGGTACATTGTATAATCTATCAGGAGCACATGGGAGCATTAATGGGATCAGGGGTTTCTTCTTTGAGCCCTCATCCTTCTATTAGGACAAAACTTTTCTTTAAGTGCATTAAACAACACAAAGTAAATAAAATAAAATAAAATATTAGAAAGAAACAAATCCCCCAAAAAATGTCTGAGGTACAGACTCTGAGTGAGAACAGAATGGCTTTGTCAGTCTTTGTGTTACAACTGAAAGCAGCACCACAACATCATTTTTGGTCCCATCCCAACAGTTATGGCCCTCTGCAGTAAAGAGCAGCAATCATAGGAGTGATATAGTGACAGCAGCATATGTTGCATGATTGTATGTTCTCAATTGACACATACAGTAGAATAAAGAAAAAACAACTTTATGCATGCTTCATATGTGCCAGAGTGCTGAAGTTAGAAGCAAAGGACCTGAACATTTTTATCCTTTTTCTATAAAGTGTCACAACAGCATGAAGAGTTCTGATTTCAGCAATTACAAGTGAAGTTAAATGGACACTTTATTGTGTTTCTAACTTGTTTATTTGAAGTTACTTGTACCCAAATCACGTGCAATATAAAGAGACAAAGAGCCAAATTTTGCCTCTTTGCCTGTTGCCTCCATGTCTCAACTGTGTAGACAGATGGCCAGCAAGTACCAGAGCAGAACTAAAGCAGTTAGAGTGTCTTGTTGTTGTTAGTCTCATGATGCCTCAGGAGGGCATCATGGACCTTATTTGATTTTATTTTGACATTTCCCTTTTTATGCCTTTGCATAAAAAGTCTCAAGCACGTTTTGTCATTCCCATGATTCTTACAGTTTGTAGGATTTTTCTATTGAATCAACAATCAAACATGTTTATCCTTTTTATTTTTTTTATGTTCAGTCTGCTTTGTTATTTGCATGCCTAACAGAAATCGTATTCACACTTGCAATAAAAACTGAAATTATTTGGCCTTTACACGGGGAGCCCAGTGGCATGCAAACTTTTTCAAGGGCAGGGTCAAAAAAATAAAAAGGACACATACAGTGTGTTATGGCTGTAGTTTCTTTCCAAAAACAAGACGTCAAAAACAGTCCGATTCGTCTTTTGAGGAGGAGGTTTACGACTCACTAAATCATAAGCACGCGCGGAGATCTATTACGATTCAAAAAAAGTTTGAGATTTATTTACGTAAACAAAAATAAAGTATTCTCCATGGTTGACTTTCTAGGCAAAAATATCGTTATTTAGCGGTTGACAAAACTGTCTCACTCCTCACTCCTTCAACACAAAAAGCAGCGTCCCCAGAACAGCTGATTTCTCTCCCATAATCATGGGAGTGGAACGGCTCCACAAGGAGGAGGCAGATGAGCAGTTAATAATAATCAAAATAAGCAATATGATTGAAAATAATTTAAATCATCATCTAAATAATAACTTAATATATCATCAATTAATAGAAATATGCTCCAACACAGTGCGTTCTCGTCACTGAAGAGGGCACTAAGTTTCTTATGTTTTCAAGGGCATTTTAGACATGTTTATATGTTATACAAATGGCACATTATATAGCCTTTAAACTGACTCACTAGACAGACTTCTCAAGTTTGTTTGTAGATAGGATCAGCATCCACAAGAACTTTGTAGATTCAACATAAGACTGTGAAGAACACAAAGAAACAAATATGTAAATACCAAAGGGGTCTGGGGGTCTTCCCCCAGAAAAAAATCAATTAAGTAAATGCCATTTCCTGTATTCTAGTGCATTCAGTCATGAAAACAGGTCAGAGGTGAAAAAGGTGAGAAGAATCATTTTGTGCTAGGGAATTAAGGGGGCATGCTCCCCTATAAGAAAAATTGAATATTTCATATTAAAAGCATCAATTTGATGCAAAATCAAGCAGAATTACGGGACAGTATGAATGTATAATAAAGTATCTATCTATACCTGATCACACCATGCTATATAAGGAATGAGACTGAAAACTTCTCTCATGACTTGCATGAATTAATTAACAATTAATTTTTCATCGGAGGCTTGTTAAGATATCGAGGTTATGTCTCCTGTTGTGTTAGCCCTAAACAAATGTTTCTGAAGAAGGCAGATTTAAGACTGCAGTTCTCTAAAGATAAGGTTCTCTGGCTCTTTGCCCTTTACATAAAGAGGCTAAGATTGACACCCACTCACATTTTCTTTCTGTATTAAGGGCTCACAGTCCACATCAATATATTGCATTTCAATAGAGCTCTCTACTGTCAAAGGGCGCTGAGCCACTTTTGTTTCTGCTGGAGCTATTGAGTGAGAATTATTCCTCTTACGCTTCCATTCATCCGTCTATCAGGGAGGACACGTTATCGACAGCTAATGCATTTATTCATAGAGGCCCTGCTCTGTGTTTCAAGTGTGAAAATAAATGACACTACTCAAACAATAAAACATGTAGAGTGTTTGGGTGGTAACAATATCAGAATTTTAAAACCTCCATAAGAATCCAACCCATTTTTTCACCAGTGAGTAAAAACCTACTCTGACGCACTGCTTCATTACAGGAGAGTCAGAATAGGACCGGCTCTTTCTGTGATTTTATGTTGTGTAACAATGCAGTCTGATCATGGACTGAAAAAAGTACCTTTACAAATGTGATATGGACTTTCCCACTCATCACCAGTAAACTAGTGATTAAATGTTAGTTTGCCCTCAGATGTTCCTCTGTTAGCTATACAATTTTATCTGTCATCATGTAAATAATAATCAACCACCAAATAAATTTAACAAGGAGATTTATCCATCTGCACTCTACTAATCAGTAACTGGCATTTAGTAATTTTCTACCAAATAAATACACACTTTTCACACAACTTATTGGTTCGCTAGCTGCATTTAGCTACTCATTTGATGCAAGAATAAATTAGCCAAGATGACAATTGTTCCTGTTATCTACTTTAGATAACCCTACATACCCACCTGGTTAACAGGCAGTTGGCAACGCATTTGTTTCCTGGCTAACAGTCATTTAGATACTTGTTCCCTGGTTAATGGGAAGCTATATACTTGTTTTCTGTTTTCTGGTTTACTACTTGTTTGATGACAGGTTTACAATCAGTATGCCACTCATTTTATTGCTGTCAACTAGCAACTTCTCATTTGTTATTGTTTCTTGGTTAGCTAGTTAGCTTCTTCTGTGTGTCCTGGTTCACTAACAGTTACTTATTTGTTTCCTGAACTTGTGGTTACTGATTTCCCTCCTTTCAAGCACTTTGCAGTTGCGTCCTTGTAAATAAGTAATTGTCATTTGTTTGTTTCTCAGTTGCTAAAACAACTGTTAGCTGAATTTATTTTTCCACATTAATAAGCCGTAAATTGCTTATTTATTTTAACTCACAGGTAGCCTCATTTGTATTTCTGCTCAGCCATCTCTTAGCTAATTTATTCCCTGATTATAGCAGTAAACTGCTCATTCTTTGTTAATGTAACATGACAATCACACAACTTTAATATGAGCTTATTAACTTGTTTATTTCATTGTTAAATTACAGGTATTGCCTATTCATTTTGTTTTTTCCTTAGTTCCCTTATTAAGAATTAGTTAATTGGAAACTATGTAGTTTCTTACATAGATCATTACCCATCAACATATTATACTGTGAAAACAAACTAGATACCCAAACAACTGTCATTGCATTATGTTTGTTTTGTTTTGTTGTTATATCAAATTGCAGGAAAACACTAAAACGCGTTGTTACCACACAAAAATACTGGACACACTTTGGTTCAAAGTATTACTCTACAATAAACCTGTATTTTGGTACGGACATAATTTTTGCTAGAAATCATTAAAGTTACAGACTATTTGGTTACTTAGTTAAAATAAAAAAAATACTGACACTCCAGTATGTTACAAATAACAGTAAAATAGAGCAGCGCTGAGTTAGAGACCCTGTTTATAGACCAACATGTGCATGCTCTCAGGGTCTCGTGACCTCTTTTATCCTGTCCTCACCTTATTTGACTCCTGCTCATGTCTTTCCCCTCACACGGACAGGTCACACTGAAAAAGCTGGATAACAATGAACCTTGCATCTCATTGAGCACACATCACATTCACATCCAGGGGTGGTGGCTTTGCAATCTGTTAGCTCCACTAATCACTGCTACCTCAGCTGGAGACTGGAGGCTGCTTGATTTTAATGACAACCTGCTTTAACTTTCAGCTCAGAGTTAAAAAAAAAAAAAAAGAGAACTCAGATCACGATGACAAAAAAACTTGTAGCCTGTGTGGTGACTCCGTTGTGGGCCAGTTCATCACTGCTCTGGGGGGGAGATGGTGTTATGGATGTCCTGGGTTGCAAATTTTTCAGATTCACCACTGACTGATTGCATCTGTGGGATGTAAAACTCAGCAGGCGGCCTGTGATGATGGGAGAGAGAATAAGCGATGCACAATCAGATCTGCATTCATAGTCCATAGAAGGGAGAGGGCTGAAGAATGAGAGAGACTCCTCTAAAAACGATGATGAGGATAAGATAAAGTTCTTTCAGGCAGCTCTATGAGGGTCCTAAACTCTTTAGGGAAGGTATAGAGGCCAAAAGGTGCAAAGGCTCTGCAACAGCCAAAATAACATGCACAGTATATTAAGAAATAACGTCCAAAACAATGTCTGGACATGCTGCCAAATGAGCAAATGTGCTGCTTAAAGCCAAACCAACCTCTTCAATGTCAAGTTGCTAAAGAATGAAAAAAAAACTGGAGAAAACATCTGGAAGATCCAAAAAATCTGCAAATTCTCTATAAAAAAGAAGAGCTCCAGGACTCCTCAAGATAGGATCATTATTAACTAGAGAGAGTGAAGTACACAGAGAATTGACCTGATTAGCAAGAGAAAAAGCATCTTTAGAAATCTACAAACAGCAGAAGTACATCAAGAACGAAAATTTAAAGCAATATTTTACAACAGGATTGACAGAGTATTCCTGTATGTTTTTATATTTATTTACATGTTTGGCTTTATTAACCATGATGGGAGAATGAATGACTCCCTAACCTCAAATTCTTACTCATGATTGTATGTATATATGGTTTTGCCTTTCCAACAGGCTGTTTGAGACCCACCCAGAATGCAAGGACGTCTTCTTCCTTTTTCGAGATGTGGAGGACCTGGAGAGGTTGAGGACCAGTCGGGAGCTCAGAGCACATGGTTTACGGTCAGATACAAACTCTGCGCCTCATGAAAAAAAAACAAAAAGCATGATTTACTAACATTGCTTACACTAAAGTTGGACACAAGCAGTGCTTTTTTAAGTCATGGTGGAAAGTCAGTTCACTCTATAACTGAATTGTTTGCAAGTCAAGATGAAATGCCATGAAACCCACTAACAAAACAGACATTCAAGAGAAACTAACATGATACTAACTTCTGTGTTACCCTACAAAAATTCATCATCCCTGCACCACTCTGAAGGTTTTGGAGGTCATAAATCAATGATCAAGAATAAATACATTTTCAGGTCTATTTCCCTTCTAAACGCAGGAAAGATGAAAACGGGGTTTAATCAAAATTTCATCAAATGTCTATGTTGATTCAAAGAATTGAGATTAAACACAATGAGGCAAGGGTCAATGTGGTGGAGCCTCGTGGCCATCTTTTGCTCTGTGATGTAATATCACTTGGGTGCTTGGAAGATTTTCATCAAACCCTCTCCCATGCCCACACTTACTCAAAGATTACCCGATTAGATTCTCAAGATCTTAAGTCAAAGATCATTTTTTGTATGTAAATATGATCACGAGAAACCAATTTATCAAGAATGACTGAATATATTTTTTTCAAACTGAGCAAAACATATCCACCTCGACACAGAGATGAACTAATAAGACTTGGCATGGGTCAAAGCTCAAAGTCATGGTATCTCTGAGTTACATTTTGCTTGAAAGATTTTGGTTAGTATCATTTCATATTGTTGGTGTCAGTATATGATTATTGTTATTGTCAGTATAAATCATCAGCTGATGTTACTGAAACATTTGGAGCCATACCGTCAAAGACAAAGCAATAATGCTACATTAACTGTAATCCAATCTCTGAGTGCTCACACATGCAGGTTAGGATAATGTGAACCCACTTCTCTCTCTGTCCACTAATAAAAGTTTTTGCTTTTTATATTAAGATTAAATAAATCAATATCTTAAATGATAAGACACTAAGGACAACAGATCATGTCTCATGATTGAAGCAGACATGAAACCAAAAGACAACCAATTACAATGGCTGGTTTAGTAAAAAAAAACAACTTTTAAAAAGTTGAGTCTTCACATTCAACACAGATTAATGAATAATTAAATAGTAATTAAACTGTATATTGATTTCCATTTGGCCAATTATTGGTGCTTTTTTCATGAAATGAAAGTAACCAACCAGTTCATGTGTCACATTTAAAATAAACAGGTGGAAACAACAATGTAAAGGATGCTAAAACTGAACACTTAGAGAAAGTTCAGGTTAATCATTCTCACGAATAAACACAAACACACATAGACAGTTATAGTCATGACAGGACTTCATCATGTAACTTTGGTTTTGCTGTTTCTGACCTCTGATATCAATGACCAATTCCTCTGCCACTCACTCAGTGGAACTGCCAGTCTGTCGCACAAATTGTGACATCAGTGGATGCTGTGGTGGCCCTGAAGAGCAAACCACAACAGCAAATTAAAAAACACTACAGCAAATAACTCAACACAACAGCAAATAACTAAACACAAATGTAAATAAAAAAAACTTGAAAGCAAATAACTAACACAACAGCTAATTGAAAAACACTACAGCAGATAGCTCAACACAACGGCAAAGAACACAATGGCATTAAGCTACCAGGAGAGGTAGGTACTTGTGGGTCACATCAGTCATCGCTGATTGGATGAGTAGATGTATAAAGAGAGATTGGATGAAGACGCTGTTCAACCTTTTACCAGGATGGGATTCTGCCCTTGGTGCCTTCGGCTCAGCATAGAAACACCTATAACACAACGGACAAAAAACTGTAAGGCAGGGGTCTCAAACTTGCGGACGATATTTTCTCGTCCCTTATGGCAGGGGTCTGTCACCTTTCCAATCAACAGAGCCATTTGTCATTCATGTTTTGAAGAACCCATTCATGCAAGAGTTACCCCGTCTTTTCGGACAGAATGCTCCCGCGCCATTGACAAGTTTTTCCATCATTCTGTGTTTTTATTGAACTCTGTAGGTGGCATTGTTACGTGAAGTTCAGATCTCCTATGACCGTAAACAAACAAGAAAACTCCCCGAAGGAACCACAGAGCCGAGGTGCATGTTGAGATGAAAGAGAGAAAAAAGTGCTGATGCTGCACAAAAATCAACCCTAAATGGACAATCCTGTTTAAATAAAGAACTAATTGTGTCTACCTGCTTGCCATGGACTCAGTAGTGAGGCAAGACATGTAAACAATAAAAATGTTGGACAGTTCCTGTAAAAGTACATTGTTCAGAATGATTCAGTCTCTGCTATTTGTCTGCCTGTAGCCTAAAAACTAGCATTATGTTGAAGATAAGTATGCAGTAGTGAAGGCAGTGTGCAGGCAGACTCCTGCATGCTGTCATTATGGTAGTACTCTGATGGCAACATTTTTACCTCCGCCAAGGAGGTTATGTTTTCGGGAGAGTTTGTTTGTCTGTCTGTCCGTCCGTCTGTCTGTGAACAAAATAACTCAAAAAGTAATGGATGGATTTTGATGAAATTTTCAGCAAATGTTCAGCATGGAAAAAGGAAGAACTGATTCGATTTTGGTGTGGATCGGGATCAGCGTCTGGCCGCCATGGTGAAAATGTGATTTCTGTGAATAACTACTGAACTAAAATAGATATCATTATGAATCCAATTGCTAATGGTATGTTTTCATGGTCAAGGAATCTAAATATTTAGATGAAATAAAGGTAGAACTAATATTTATGGTCAAAATCACAATATGGCTGAGGAGTGTGGCGCTGGCAGAGGTCTGCACTCTCCGAGTGCTTTTCTAGTAGTACCAATGTGTTTCAGTTCAGACAATGTGCAAGAGTCTGCCTTCCTCTTAAGACGATCAAAAATGACACAAAATCATCCAGTATTGGCCTCCTTTGACCACTAATGTTGCTTCCCCAGTACCAAAACAGAAATTGAAATCATTACATTTGTATTTGTTTCATATAAGCGTGTAAAATTCGAACACCTCGTCAGCTCTACACGCACATTGGAAGACTCAAACTCTAGCCTTGGTGTCATTGCTGCACTCCTCTGGCTGTCACATCATTCTAATGAGCAGCACACACAGCTTGTAGCATCTGTCACGGCCACTCATCTGCCATTTCCCAGGGTGCACTGGGCCTCTTGGTGCTCCTCCACACATGAGGTAAAGTAGTCAATTACTGCCTGAGGAGCTGAAGGTGCAGGCAGGAAATAGCTCAGCATCACAGCAGTAATCCTCCTCAGAGGCCCGGCACTCAAAAACAACACAGAGGGGAGATGTTAACCATTGTTAACCTTCAGCTCTGTATCAATTCTCAGAACTGTCACTCACACTCGGCTGTCACTGGCCCTCACCCGCCACCAGAACAAATGAAACTGTGAGTGTAGACCTTTAAGAGAGGTTTTCAGAGGGGATGTGGACAAATGAGTTTTTTTTTTAAATATGACCATTGTGTGTAGACTATGAGCCAGTCTGTACACATGGATAATTAGTTCTTAGTGTTTTTATGAAGCAACAGGATGCGTAGTCTGCACTTGATTAAATATCTTGATCATAATCATCAGTGTGGATTATGAGAGGACCTCAGTTGTTCTCACCAAATGACATGAGCACTGAAGACGATGATAAAACTGTAAGAAAAACATACACAGATTGTTGATTCACCAAAAAAATTTGATCAAGTTAAACATGATATTGTACTAAGGAAACTCTACTAATCGTTAAAGTTGAACAGACTAATATGTCTCAAAAGCTGCTAATAAGTAAGAAAGCAGTTTGTATGTTGAAGCAGTGCCTTAAAATATAACTGATCAATTTGTTCTGGAGTGCCACAAGGCTCAGTCTTGAGACCCCAAGATTTTTTTTATTTATGCAAATAAATTATTGACATTTAAAGACAAGAGAGGCTTCATTCATCAACTAGCAAATCTGTCATACAATATAGATGTCCTGCCTCACTGCAACATTATAAACCATCTTTGTGTGTACCAGATTTCAGTTTATATCACTTACCTGTGAAAACTGAAAAATAAAAACATCTTATGGTGAGCTGCTCTTTTGTAATATTTATTTTTTACGCATATTTGAGGACAAAGTGTACAGGATATAAGATTGTCTTGTATTTACACATCTTTATGTTATGAGTCTACACCCAGAGGCTATTCTGCATGAGCATGGTTCTGCTTGAGATTTCAGCCTCTTAAAGGCAGATTTCTGTCTGTTTGTGGTGGATTCATGGGAACGTTTGTGAATTGAAAATCCTGTTTGCTGTAATTGTTAACTCTTGGTATTCAAAAAAACAGACTGTACCACCAACAATCTAGTATCAGGCAAATATTTATTTTCATTTATTCATTCATTTGTTCCTTACATGAAAGCTGACAACAAAATCCATACACAGGTGCACATTACACCCTAAAACAAACACATTCATGATATGAAAGGAGCAGCAAGAAGAGAAATGTCTCTTATATTTGTCTGCCCCCACTTGAATAATTTTTAAAAATATATATATAATCAATCTGCATAAAAACTTATAAACTTTATGGTTAAATATTGAAACATAAAAAACATTTTTTTTTTATTGTTATTGGACAATTTACAGAAAATTATTCAATTTCAATTCAATTTAGTTTATTTGATAAGGCGGGACAATGTACATTCATACACACTTTAAAAAATAAAATGTAAATGTAGCCAAATCTAGCTACCAAGCTAATTTTCATTGGTAGTCCCCCCAGCTAAAATATATAAACAAACAGGTTAAAAACAAAAAAAATACAAGTGTAATATTTAAAGGGTTCTGTTCTTCTTGTTTTGTTTCTTTTTAAGGAAAAGAAAGAACAGAGAAACATTATCATAATAAAACAGGTCAGACTTTCAGTAAAAGAGGAAAACTTTTTTGGTGTTGTTACACTAATTAAACACTGTAAAATCTAATATGACTTGCCACAACAACTTGTGAACCTGTTTCTCTTAGTTATTTTTTGAACACCCTGTTAATTTTTATTTTGGCTTAGCAGTGCTGTATTTGTTCCTCAGTGTCTGAGAGAATCTTGGATTTTTCTGCACAGTTCATTCATTATATTTTGTTCATCTTTTATGTTTTATACCCAAAAATATGCACTATAAGGGCACCTTCATTTTAAAAACTGTGCGTATCACTTCATCATCACCTGGGGCCTATTTGTATTATACTGAAGGATGAATTGAAGCCATGTAGCTGATCCTGACCCCTGTCTCTCCCGTTCTCTCTCAGGGTGATGTCTTTTATTGAGAAAAGTGTGGCCAGACTGGACCAGCTTGACAGACTGGAGACTCTGGCTCTGGAGCTGGGAAAAAGCCATTTTCACTACAATGCCTCACCAAAGTACTACAGTGTAAGACCCCTGAGACCTGAACACAGGCTAGTTTTTAATAGAGGAGCTCATGTTTTTGAATTTTAAACCATTACGTACCTCCTTAACTGACTCATTATTACACTGACAAAGCTGAAAGTGCAGCAAGCTGAAAGAGTGCACACACTTAAAACTATCAAATAACAATAATAACAAAGGAGTGATATATTCAGAGGATAATAGAAATGTTACCAACAATATCTAATTTAACATCTCAAACATCATGTTCCAGTACGTTGGAGCAGAGTTCATCTGTGCCGTGCAGCCCATCCTGAAGGAGAGGTGGACACCTGAGCTGGAGGAGGCGTGGAAGGTGTGTGATTCATCACGGTGTGTGTGTGTGTGTGTTAATCTGAGACTTTTGAGGGAAATCATGATCTGTGAGAGGGGCTCAGTGTGAACAGGTCATTACAAGTGTTTGACCAGCTCTTGTCAAATTCTTTATTGATGTAGCATGTTAAGATGGAAGCTGGTGTGACAGGAGGCTGACCGAAGTGAACCATCCATAAACACACTGAGATGATGGAGCATGACCTGTCACATCAGGTTACATCACTATGAGAGCAGGCAGTTGTTAATATGAAGCCACAAGGGCAGTGATACTGTCACTGTTTATGCAGAGAATATTGTTGAAGAGGAAAAACTTTTTAGACAGTATTTCAATACTGGTGCTTTAGGCACAGAGGTTTGAAATACAGTACAGACCAAAAGTTTGGACACACCTTCTCATTCAATGTGTTTTCTTTATTTTCATCACTATTTACATTGTAGACTCTCACTAAAGGTATTAAAACTATGAATGAACACATGTAGAATTATGTACTTAACAAAAAAGTGTGAAATAACTGAAAACATGTTTTATATTCTAGTTTCTTCAAAGTATCCACCGTTTGCTCTGATTACTGCTTTGCAGACTTTTGTCATTCTCTTTATGAGCTTCAACAGGTAGTCACCTGAAATGGTTTTCACCTCTCAGGTGTGACTTTCCAGGGTAAATTAATGGAATTTCTTGCCTTATAAATGGGGTTGGGACCATCAGTTGTGTTGTTCAGAAGTCAGGCTGATGCACAGCCGACAGCCCTATTAGACAACTGTTAGAATTAATATTATGGCAAAAACCAATCAGCAAAGTCAAGAGAAACAAGTGGCCATCATTACTTTAAGAAATGAAGGTCAGTCAATCCAAAAAGTTGCAGAAACTTTGAATGTGTCCCCAAGGGCAGTCGCAAAAACCATCAAGAGCTACAACGAAACTGGCTCACATGAGGACCGCTCGAGGAAAGTAAGACCAAGAGTCACCTCTGCTGCTGAAAAAGAGTTCATCTGAGTCACAAGCCGCAGATTAGAGACCAGATGAATACCACACAGAGCCCCAGCAGCAGACGCATCTCTACTACAACTGTTAAGAGGAGACTGCGTGAATCAGGCCTTCATGGTCAAATGGTGGCTAGGAAACCACTGCTGAGGAGAGGCAACAAGCATGAGATATGTGTTTGGGTCAAGAAACACAAGGAATGGACATTAGACCAGTGGAAATCTGTGCTTTGGTCTGATGAGTCCAAATTTGAGATCTTTGGTTCCAACCGCCGTGTATTTGTGCCATGCAGAAAAGGTGAGCAGATGGATTTTACATGCCTGGTTCCCATTGTGAAGCATGGAGTCTATTGTGTGATGGTGTGGGGCTGCTTTGCTGGTGACGCTGTTTGGGATTTATTCAAAATTGAAGGCATACTGAACCAGCATGGCTACCACAGCAGCCTGCAGCGACGTGCTATCCCATCTGGTTTGCATGTGGTTGGACCATCATTTATTTTTCAACAGGACAATGACCCCAAACACACCTCCAGGCTGTGTAAGGGCTATTTGACCAAGAAGGAGTGTGATGGAGTGCCACTCCAGATGCCTGGCCTCCGCAGTCACCGAACCTGGGCCCAATCGAGATGGTTTGGGGTGAGCTGGACCGCAGAGTGAAGGCAAAAGGGCCAACAAGTGCTAAGCATCTCTGGGAACTCCTTTAAGACTGTTGGAAACCATTTCAGGTGACTACCTGTTGAAGCTCATCAAAAGAATGACAAAAGTCTGCAAAGCAGTAATCAGAACAAAGAGTGGATACTTTGAAGAAACTAGAATATAAGACGTTTTCAGTTATTTCACACTTTTTTGTTAAGTACATAATTCTACATGTGTTCATTCATAGTTGTGATACCTTCAGTGAGAATCTACAATGTAAATAGTGATGAAAATAAAGAAAAAACATTGAATGAGAAGGTGAGTCCAAACTTTTGGCCTGTACTGTATTTAACCAATATTTAAAAGATAAATTCAATATCTGATGCTCTGCATTCATTTGCTTTTGAATCAATACATTAAGCATTTCGTCTTGTGTTTCAGTGCTTTTAGAAAAACCTTTGACTGAAGGTAAAACATTCAGATTTAGGTTTAAAGCATCCCAGTTCAACAGCTGGACTTGAGGTCATGTAGTGCCCTCTAGTGGACACATTTGGAACTTTTCATGTGAAATTCCTAACAAATTAACCTTACTGTAAAAGGTGATTTTTTTTTTTACAGATTATACTTAAATATAGCATTTTAATGTTGAACTGAATGTTAAATATACAGCTTTAGTGTTTAAACTGTGTCATTTAGTTATCTTTAGTGTCTTGTTAATGTAGGTAAAGATCACTTTTCTTCTGTGTATGAGTTTCTATTTTATGTTAGTCACTTTAGATCATTAAATCACTGTTTTGTAGTTACATGCCCTGAGCAAATGTTCCACCATTCATTAAAATATTTTTTAACCATCTTCATCCAATTCAAAAATCTATTTCATCACTGAGCCATGCAAATTTACAGAAAAACCTCACAGATTTAGTTTTTTATGAGTATGTGTGTTGACATTGAAACTTACTCTTTTACCAGGATAAATGGAGTAGGCGAGGCTACTTCATTTATAGAGTAACATTCACACATCCAGCAGTTCATACGTCTTCACACAGTTAAAACAGATTCAGCAAAATAGCATTTTCCCTTTCTTTAAAGATGGTCAGAGAAACACTCAATATTCTCTTGAGGTTGTTCAACAGTTTGTCATTCTGTTTGAGGTTCTTCTGTTAAAGGGGGATTTTCTTTGTGTCTGTCCTTGCTTTGTTAAACAGATCCTCTGTTTGCCGAGATTGTGAACTCAGACTGTTTACCCAACAGATTCTGCAACCAACAAGAGTCAGCATGCACTGACAGACCCGAGCTTTTACTAAAGGCTTGAAAACCTTGAAAGAACCAAACAATTGCTGTTACGGAACAAAACAAAACGCAATACAAACAGGAAAGCTGAATTTTTATTATTATTCTTAATGGAGTTTCTTCAATTAAAGTTAATATTAAGCAAAGACATCTCTGTGGGGAGAGAGTATTACCACAAGAAAACTCCACATGAAAAAATAAGTTTCAAAAATGTGTTTATGTATCATGTTCATCAGGCCTGGTACAGAGAGTCACACTTCTTGTTTGCACTGTTATTTGAAATGTAGTTAATAATGTAAAGCCTACATATTCATTTATTAGATTTTGTTTTTACTAATGTGTTGTTTTGTCACTTCAATTAGCAGAGTTTATGAACTAAGTGTTTAAAAACATCATCATACCTCTTTGACTTAAATAAGAATTTTCTACTCATAAATGAGACGATGATCATGGGGGACTTAAAAGACTCATTTTCATCACTATTATTGTCCTCTCGAGTTCTGAGGATTTTGTCTTAAAATGTACTGGCACAAAGAATCTCAATTTACCATTTCAGGATACTCCTTAGCAAATGTCATACTAGTACAGCAACCAGGAGTTCATAAATACTGTACTGAGGTAGAAGCAAACTTTGACAAAATCATAAAGGATAAGAGAAGTGGCTCTCCATAAATTTAATCAAGAACCTTTTTAAAAAGGCACACAAGTGTAGGTATGGGTATCAAAAAAAACAATTCCAGTTGAGAATCGTTAACAGCTCCATCAAAGGATCAATATCATGACTCTTTTTGCTGATCAATTCCTTCCACTGACAGGGTTCAGAAGCTTCAGAATTGTGGCTTAATTTCTACAAAAGGCGCCTACGACACAATCTTAAGGGAGTGGAAAAACCAGCAACTTGCAGAAGCAGTTACAGTCCTACTCATCATTATTGGCACCCATGAAGTTTAAGTACACAATAAGACAGTACAAACCTCTCTGACTTTGCTCTGCATCACTTTATCAGACTCAAACTTGGCAGAAGTAATGTTCACATATTAAGTTTTCTAAATTATACTTCATTAGCTACTGTGATCATGCAGTCATATTTAGATTAGGCAGTTTTAATTGCAACCACTTGAAGCCTACAAGGAAAAGAACACCCTACCAACGATTAAGCATGGTGGAGGTTCCATAATGGTTTGGGGCTGCTTTGTTGTATCGGGTACTGGAGGCCTTGACTGTATCACAGGAATCATGAAATCAGAGAATTATCAAGAAATTTTAGAGCGTAATATCTTACCCAGTGTAAGAACACTTGGTTTGAGTCGAAGATCGTGGGCCCTCCAGCAAGACAAAGACCCAAAGCACACATCCAAAAGCACACAGGAATGGTTGAAAGGAAAAAATGGGATTTTTTATAATGGCCAGCAATGAGTCCTGATCTCAATCCGATTGAAAATCTTTGGTATGGCTGAAATCTGCCATTGGGGAAAAGAAACCTGCAAATGTTCAAGAGCTTGAACAGTTTTGCAAAGGAAGAGTGGGAGAAAATCTACAAGAAACATTTGGAGGCTGTGATCTGTGCAACAAAATACTGAAGAGGTGCCATTATTGCTGCACATACTTTTTTCAGTTCTCTTTGAAATTAGAACACGTAACTTGTAAAAATGTTTTTTTTTAAGTATTTTGGACCTTCAGTTAAAAGATCCTGATGACATAAATTTGGTACATTTCAATTTATTTCTGAAGATATTGTTAAAGTAATAAAAATAATCAAGGGGTGCCAATAATACTGAGCAGGACTGTATCTATGCAGTGACATGTGTTTCACTGATAATTTACAGGCCAGCATTTGACCACACGGAAAATCTACAGGAATCAATAAGGGAGTTGTTAAAGAATTGGATCGATTAGCAGGATTGTTAATAGCACTGGCATTGGTAAAATCTTACCAATTCCCATCCCTACTCAACTCATCTTTATATATGTCTGGAGTCAATCAAGATATTTTAGTCAGTATTTAAAAATTAAATTATTAAGCACAACACTGGCTTCAAGTGTCCAGACAGCTCTTGTAATAAAGTATCTCTAACAACCCACTTTAATAAATGTTATTTCTTATCACCACACAGGCCATGTTCCAGTACGTGACAAGTCTGATGAGGCAGGGGTACCAGGAGGAGAGCCGACGACAGCACCTCCTCACCCTCTCCCCGAAGGAGAGGCCAGAGAAGAGCAACACTGCGCTCTGAGACTCCTCTGCTCTCAAACAGACTGTTGTCTCAGCTCCGAGCACAAACGTGTTTTTGTACATACTGTATTTAAAGTGTGTTTCAGTCTTCTTATCTACACCTCTCATGTTCACCATCACTGTACTTTCTCACGACGGACACAAACATGCAGTGACTTTTACAAACAAAGCACTTTATTTGTGAACTTAAATCCCTCTGCAGGACTCAGGAGGACAGGGGCGACAAATAGATTCTGGCTGCAAAAAATAATGACTACATCAGAGTTACAGCCAATACTTTGTCTCTGTGTTCATAACTCAAACATGCTTTTCAGTAAATCTGCCATTTTAACCCTTTTTTGTTTCAATAAATCATTCGAAAAGTGTTTTCCATTAAACTGTAAGACTGCACGTCCAGTAGCTTGGCTTCAAAACAAGGAAGTTAAGTTAATGACTTTGTTTTTAACGATGAAAAGTATAAAAAAGTAAAAACGAGATCCATTTATGTTCCTTGTTTTCAAGCAGCCGGACAGCCATTTCAATTATTTTTGCTAATGGAAAAAAACAATCACTGTTTTTCCCCAAGCCTCAGTCAAATAAAAATACACAGCTAAAAGGTCAGCCTGAAATAAAACATAAATATGGACTCTTGATTAAGTACAAAGAAAGGCAGCAAATGACTGGGCTCCATGGGTTTGACTCCAGATGTGACACAGCTGTTGATGGCCTTAATCCGAAGCAGAGGCGGTGGAGTTTCAGAAAAGACGACCTCTGCAGTGAGAGGAATCCTCAGGTTTTCCTTTTCCAGATCACCGCTGCCGTCGAGCAGCCGAGGATGAGACGTAACCATGCAGACAATGGCGTGATATGGAGGCAGTCACCTGGTGGATGATCAGAGTCTGAGGCCTCAGGATATGAGCCTGTTGTGGCCGCAGACTGAGTAAAGGCCTTTTCCCGTCCCCTCAGATAGTACAGGCCAGTTCAGGATCCCAAACTGTGTTTCAGAGTCATTACTCATTGAGTGGCTTTGGTTTTCTTGCTTTTGCTTTTCTTATCTTTCTTCTTTAGTCCGTCCATGTGAGCTCTAAGGAGGTTTGAGTACGCCTGGAGAGAGGATATTTGATTAGTTTGAACAGCTTGTTTATCAATGCTAGAGCACAAAGAAGCATCAAACAGTGTCAAAGAAGCCTCTGGATTACATCAAGAACACAAAATGAAGAACATCAACCTACCATCTGAAACTTGATTACTTCTTTTGTGCTGACCTGGAGAAACAAGACATGAAATTTCAGCATTTGCAACATATAAAAAGAGAAAAAAAAGGAGAGACCGTCAAAAGAAGAAGAAAAATGACAGTAAACTCACCACTGTACTAATTTTCTTCTTGCCATCAGACGCTCTAATGAGACATTTATTGTCCGCTGGTTCAAACGACTCTGAGTGACCCTTTCGAGGCATCGGCTTCGTCCTCCCATCATCTGTGAAGAAAACAGCATTTATGATGTTTAAACTGAAAGCTTCACATCCTTCTGTGATTGTTTGAGACTCTAACCAGATCTACTTACATTTCTTTAGTGTGATGACAACACTACCGGAGGCTCTGCACTTCTGGAAGAGCCGTGTGAGCTCTGTGAGGAACTAAACAAAAGAGGAAAACACAAACATTGACTCCAAAACACATCCAAGGAAAACTGGGGGAGCGGCTGTGATATGTGACGTTACAGTGTTTGAGTCGTTTGATAAAAATAAAGTTATTCTAACAAACACCTGGAAATATACAGATGCTATGAGGTCAAACTGACCATTTTTAAAACACTGTTTGTAATTATCAGAGTGGCCCATTCATGTTGTAGGTCTTGTGGAGATTGTACACAGCTTCCTGATCAAAAATGTACAATTTAAAATTTGAGGCAGGGACACTGCAGGATCAGTGGAGTAACAAACCTAATCACAGGTTGATGAATAAAGGGGGTAAAATGTATTACACAGCGTCCAAAATCCGAAAAAAAACCCCAGAAACCTGCGGGTGAGATTCCAATAGATAGTTCAATCTGATTCTGATTCAAGTTCAAATTTCAGGTTCAAACTGATTCACGTAATGGTCTTGTAATGGTGTTTATTTCAGCATCTGCCTCTGGCGACAACAACGTGTAAAATGTGTGTGTAAAATTCTATTCCTGAAAACTCTGAATCAAATCTGATTTAATAAACACAATCAGATTCAAATGCAAAATTTATGGATTTCTGGACATCTCCAGGAGCAGAAAATGGCTGTTTAAAAACACTTTTAATAAACATCAATATATAAATCTTAGAGAGATGCAGGCTGTGACATCATGTTATTTTTATTTTACTTGTATTTAAGTCCTTTATTTTTGCCTTATCAACTTCTACAGGCCCTGACATGCACAGGGGTGCCTTAAATAACTCTGGTTCATTAGACCAGGAGACGTCTACAGCAAGACGGGCTGTGAGGGGGACAAACAATGACACACATTTTAAGGACAAATTCAAATAACAGCTGGTTGGGGCTCTGCAGATCCCACAGAGTAGTGAAGCTGTCAGTCAGACAGATTGGACCACACCTAAGAAGGGGTCTGATCAAGGGCCCTTCTACAAACACGTGGGGGCTTCCAGTGTCTTTGAGGACCCTGCGATCTCCCTGGATGAAGCACTTCTCTGTAGGCTTAACTATGGGTAACTCCAGTTTGATTTTACAGTTTTGGTTAATCTATTAACAACATTGTTTTAAATAGAAATTATTTCCATGACATGACATGAAAAGTGACATATGTATACAAAAGAACATGTAATTCTTTGAATTTTTTATGTTGTGCCTTATAAATAAAGCCTTTAGGGATTGTGCTTCATGAGCAGTTATCATTTTTCAGGCAAACATTTGCAATCCCCTGAAAACAGTCCTGACACTTCATTTCTGGTCCAGACCCACCAGGTTAGAAGAACTACGCCTGGATATTGGTCAAATGGCAAATTAAAGCTTAGCTATCCAGCTGTTAGCAGGGCACTGGCATTTACATTTTTTAAAACCCCATAAGTCTTCCATCTTTTTGTGCACATTTTGACACTACATTTTTTTGCAATAACTTTTAAAGTAAAAACATTGATCTTAGTTGCTGAAGTCTGCTCACTTGCTTTGCTATTGATGGTTTAATACTGGTCTGTGGTTATTGTGTCATAGAGCATTTATGTCTCAAAGGTAGTTCTAAAAAAACAAATTTGACGAGACACAACAAATAGTGTTTTTTTCCGCATCTGTGTGACTTTAGCAGGACAAATCGAAAAGTTATGAATGGATTTAGGAGACAATTTTAGGGAATGCTGGTCATGGCAAAAGGGAGAAGCTTTTACAGTTTTATGGTGATGTTATTCCGAATTATGATTGAGGAATCCTATCAAGGCATCCATGATTTGTTCATATCATACTTCAATCGGAAATCCTTATCAAGGATTTGTTTATGTCATCATAACCACACTGCTCCCCCCTCACAGCATGACCAGGACAGGCCGTGAACCACCTAGGTCGTTTTTGTCAAACTGTTTCACATTCAAACTCTCATTCATTCTGTCCTGTCATCCTGACGGAAGTGAGAAACGCCATTTCAATGACTCTGCATGCCATACTCGTCCAACAAAATGACAAACAAAAGCCTTGAGTCCTTGAGACTGGAACATTTTGGGGGGGCAAACAGTGCTGGAGATGCCTTGGCGCAGGGTGGTGCACTCGTTATAATACTTTAATGAAGGCCTAACCTGAGATGTTTTTGAGACAATGCTAACCCAGCCATCAATAACATTGGGTTGACGTCTATACACTGCTTGAGTAACAGATGTATATCACAGAGAAGTAAATCTGTCCAGCCCTGTGGTCTGATCACCCATGTCTGTCAGCCCTCTGCTGTTACACACACAGATGTTACTGAGGCAGGAAATGCTGCCCAACATGTTTGGTTAACTCGGGACCAAGGAACATAAGACACTTCATATTCTTCACTGCCTTTAGTGTTACAGAAATCTAATCAATTACACGTTTACTGAAGTCACCTCTGCTGTTTTATCTTCGTCAAACATTTTTCTGACTAAAACAAAACAGTTCATCCGTCCTATCAACGCGTTGAAATGACTTTTTCCTATGAACAGTATGGTTAACTATGACCACAGAAGTATCATGCTGCTCTTGAGGTAGATAACTTTGATAAAGCAAACACACATTTCTTGATTTCAGAAGAGTCAGTGTTCGCCTCGGCCTCACATCAGCACGTTAACCAGTCTGACGGCATATTAGCTTTAGGGCTAACAGCTAGCTCCTGGAGAGCAGGATTTACGTGACAGCGTCAACAAATAGTTTGAAATAAATCACGTAAATGTTAAGAGACATTAGAAGAGTAACTTTTGTTCTTACCGAGTCGTTTTCAAGTAGCACCATGATTCAGATTTTTAATTCAGCTGCGGCGTTAGCTATTTGAACACAGGCTAACTGTGAAGCACACGTACTACAGAAGCCGAAGCCCCGCCCTGCGCATGCGCTGTGGACAGAGAGCTTTATCAGAGCGCCGCCTACAGACAGGGAGGAGGAATTAAATAATCCCACAGAAAGAAGAGACACGTCCTGAAACCGTGTGGTAGTGGATACAGCAGTCTTTAATTCCAACTTGTCAGGCGCTACAGCTCTGTGGTGAAAAATTTCGACAAATTTAACAATGAAATTTGAAAATGAAACAAATTTCATTGCAGTTATTATTTTACCCAATGCACTTCCCTGTACTTACTTACTTTACTTACTTTGTAATTGAAAATTATTATTTTTTAAATAGTTGCAAGTCTAATGTGTAAAGCATTTTTCAATTTGCACTGGTACTTTTCTGAGTGGTTGCCCACAAGATGTATAATTAGCAAATTTACATTTGCCATTTATTTAAATTGGAGATATTATTGGCTGATATTTGACTTTTATGACCAGTTTATGTGAGGAACCCCCAAAAGCATATCAATCTGTTCCTTTGTGATACAAAACAAAAGTTACTTAACATTGATAACATATTTTTTAAGGTCTACCTTAATGCAATTCCTTTCATGCAGTTTTTTATTGTGTATATTTTGATTTACTCAATTTTATTTTCCATCTATGATAGTTTCAAAAAGGTAAATTTTATTGTTATATATAAAACTCAATCAGATAACATTTTTCCAAATACTTTAAGAACCTGACACCAAAAACAGTAAAGCTCTGAATACAGGAGTTTACAGAAGTTTGTCAAGCCGCTCATGCAAAAACACATTAAATTTTTTTTTTATATATATATAGCTTTAATACACTCTTTCTGTGCAAATAAAAGTAGACAGGCTTCAGTTATTAATTTTATTTTACCAGGATTTTTTTTCACTTGAATACAAATAGCTCTAAACATCATCATGTTATACAAAAATAAACACAGCACAAATATTATATCTTTACAGTGTGTATGTCACCTGACATAAAACCGTGACAGAAATGTTTCATTTAACCTTTATTCAAATCTTGAGGAATCATTGAGGGAGAGCCCGTATTACAATGATGTTGAGAGCACAACAATAAAAAAACACAAGAAAAAAAGAAGCCAATAAACAATAGAACATTAAAAACAGCTACATTCAAAGGTACAGTAGTTGATAATCATAGTTTTAAACTGACAAATAGTAATCATTTGTTGAGTTTCCGTGTGCGTTGCAAGATGTTCCCAGAGGATGCTACAGAGCTAAAAGCAGCTTTACCAAATTCAGTCTTAGTCCAGGGGACATCAAGCATCAGACATGCTGTTGAAAGTGTGGAGTACTTGATATTTGACCAGTTCAATAAAGTGCTGAGGTATGGTGGCGGGTCGCCGTTTAAAACACTCAGCCACTGAAATCCTCCAGCAAGACTTTGACAAACTAAAACATTCACTCTTCAATCTGAAATAAGTTCTTAATGCACACCAGACCAAATACATGATATTCTCAAGATCCAGAAATATTACAGATGACAGCTTACATCACATCACCACTTTTGCAGGACACAGTATTGAAAGGGTTTCTGAAAATAAATATCTGGTTATCTAAACATTAAAATTCCATATCAGTACTCTGTTAAGTGAACTGAAACAGAAAATCGGACACCAAACAAAACAAATTAAATTTTCCTCTGCATTGAGGCTGTATTATTATCAGTCTTAGATTATGGTGATATAATCTATGGACATGCTTCAGCCTCCACTGTCATTTCATTGGACTCAGTTTATCACTCTGTGTCTTATATGAGAAGTTGGGATTGGACACTTTTATCCATCAGAAGAGATAAGCACTGGCTACTGTTTATTTATAAATGTACATCTTTGCATCGTTTGACAGCCTAAAACATCTTTACAGTCTGGTTCAGCAAATTGCTTAGGTATTCAGTTTTATCTAAAGGCTTTCACTGGACCGCGGTTGTTGTTTTTTTATATTGCACTAATTTAAACATGGATTACTGGTCTTGGACTTTAGGGACATGACTGTCATGGCTGTGAGCCTACGCAGTATTGCTATTGGTCAAACAGCCTCAAATCCCGCCTTAACTCTACCTCTCTGTCTGCGAGTAGGTTGAGAAGGCACATACAGAATGGACTCAACAATGCTTCACAGGCCTCTTTGATACTTAAACACCTGACGTCACATGGCTTCGACCAATTCTTTTTACAATAAAACAGACCGATCCGATCAGGGCTGAAACAGAGGGGTTTACAAACATGCCAAAATCCAACATCAGGGAGGGTTTGTCAGCTGGAGACTTCCAGGAAGAAATCTGGGGACATCTGGGTGTACGGTTAATCACTGAAAAAGAATGAAATATGTGACCTTTGATTTTTTTTCTCCATAGGTGTAAAACGTTGGAAGTATCCCAACCACCACAAAATAAACATCCCCCCCCCCAAAAAAAAACAACAACAACAACAACAAAAAGGGTTTAAGGGTGACAGTTTTCCCTCATTGTTTAGTATAGTACATTTAAATGAAGTTATTAATGATACAAACACAAAGCCAAAACTTTTCTTTTTGTTCTGCAGCTAAATGATTTTCCTAATAATATGAATAAAATGTAAGTAAAAACAAATGGCAAGATAGAAATTAGTAATGAAGCTCCTCTTAAACCAGATTTTGACAGCCAACAGTCCTTACAGCTGCTTGGACCTTTGTATCTGTTGTTTGGATGTGAACTTTATAGTGACAGATTTCACTGTTGAACTTTTCTATTGTGCAGAGAGTCATGAGAGTGCACAGTTTTCGTGGTGTTTTAGGTCATCGAGGTGCACGGCAAACTCAGAGAACCAGTCCCTTTCAAATACCGCCCTGAGCTGGCTCTGCAGGGCGGTCTTCCATACAGTGTGAGAAGCATGCTGGGAAATCACCAAACCCACTCCAGCTGTGGTCACAAAGTAATCCCCCGACCAGTTGGACGTGCCTGGAGCACAACACAATATTATGTGGTTGATTATTAGCCAGTTTACAGGTCAAGTTACCTCGGGAACATGAATACAGAAGAGCTGTTAATCGACAGGGCGATCGATCACTCACCAATGTACGCCACTTTATCAGTCACCATGTACTTGTTGTGGTTGACCCTGGAGTATGGAATATCTGACTGGTTTCCCACTGGCACAATGTAAGCTTTCTGTTAAGAGAGATACATGTATGCAAACAAATGACAAACTTTAGTGGTGTTAAAGGAAAAGTTCGGTTCCTGCAGCTTTTACATTGTTTATAGAATGATTTTTTTTTTTTTTTTTTTTTTTTTTTTTTTTTTTTTTTTTTTTTTTTTCTGATCGCCGCCTTTAAATTGCATTAATCGTCCAAAAACTCATTAATTTCACCAATATTCCATCATGATCCATTCCGGATGATCCTTCATTGCAGTCTGTGTCTCTCCACACACCACTGTGTGACTGTACTGACCTCTGAACTGATGAGTTTGTTTACGTGCCCTTCGTGCATGCGCAGTACTCTCTGGAGTGTTGCCTTCGCTTCCTCCTTTCTATGAGCTCCTTATCTGTATAATCTGGCTCCAAACTGTAAGGACGTCCATCATATTCAAAGTTCTCCTCCACAACATCTTCATCCGCTAGATATTCATCCATTTTGCACAAAACTGGATGAAGAAAGTCGATTTGTAGCTGCCGGTCTTCCCCTGAAACAATGAGCCGCACTGCCCATGCGCGAAGGGCACATAAACAAACTAGTCAGTTCAGAGGTTTGTACAGTCACACAGCGCTGTGTGGAGTGACACAGACTGCAATGGCGGACCATCCGGAACGGATCATGATGGAATATTGGTGAAAAACATGAGTTTCTTGACGATTAATGCAGTTTCTAGGAGCGGTGATCTATGCCCTACGGGCTACCATTATATCGATGTCCGCTGCTCGATTTTGGATCTAAATATCTCCCGAAGCACTGTTTGGATCAGGAAAGCCTTCTGGGTGAGTATATTGTTGTTCTTCATTCTATAAACAATGTAAAAGCTGCAGGAACCGAACTTTTCCTTTAAAATGAGTATTGTAAGCAAACATGAACTTCATGTTTTCCTCACTATTTGGATGCTGATGCCGTGGTGCAGGCTGTCCAGTGAGGCCAGAGATTTTAGAAAGGGCAGCATGGTCGGGTCAGAGTCCCGTCCACAGCTGACCAACATCCGGATCTTAACCTTTTTCTCAAATGCGGCTATCTTGATAGCATCATCGATGATGGGCCAGTATCTTTGGATATCAAAGAATCCAAAAAAAGGAAAGATGAATGAAAAAAGCAGATGATTTAGCCTCTATTTACAAGCCTCAAATACAATCTAATACTTTTAAGCTCTGCATGGTCTGACATGGTCATTTCTTTAATGCTTAATAACCCTTTTTGGAAGAACTTCCAGACTGCTGGCCTGATATCATCAGTCTTTTGAAGCAGTGTAGTAGTAAGCATTAAGTACAAGGCTCCTATTCCTTGAGTCCTGTCAGTCTGCGAGGCAGCACTCCCTCTACCTCAGAGTAAAGCTTTCCTTCTTAAAATACTACAGTTCAGGCCGACATGCTCTAGTTTGTTGCACAGGTTCCTCTATATTGATGATGTGGACAGCCCAGTGCTGTGGTCCCATCTGACTGTGAGGACTAATACTGTCAGCCTTACATACTTATTATGCTTGTAGTAAATGTAAAAGTGTATCTATCCGCAGCTCAACTTCAACTGCTATTGCTAACAATGTCAGCCTACCTGTTTCATTCTCATGAATTTTTTATGCTATTACACAGATTATCTGACCGCCATCACACGTTGGCCCTGCTAAGACCAAACATACTTTGGCTGTTGTTGTTGTGGCTGCTCTGTTCATCTGTCTACTTTTTTATTTCCTCATTCCCTTTACAACAGACACAGCTTGTATCTATGGTTAGTGCTGCCAAGTGCTTTATTTTTATTTTTCTATTCTTTCTGTATATGCGTGTGTGTATGTGCTTGTTTTGAGGGGTTAAAGTTCACCTCTGGGGCTTCTCAAAGCGTGTGGTGGGGGTATACTCCATGACAGCTACATCAATAAAGCGCTCAGCCTCAGAGATGATGGAGAGGATAGCCTCCATGTCCTGGGTCCTCGAGGGAGGACAGAATGGAGGTGGAGAAGCCTGGCATGACAAAGAAGAAAAACAAACAAATAACTTTGGTTTGCCGACAGTATGTATCTTTGAGTCACTGGTGTCTGCTGCTGTGGTCCAGTCTGACTTTGACTGCTATAAAATCAGTTTCAGCCCTACGCCCCTTTTATACCATTAAATTAAATTTAACAAATAGGTGCTTAAATTCATCATAATTATAGCTTTTCATTAGGGATGCATGATATTGAATTTCTGCCAATATCCGATATGGAAATACATTTTATTTCTGGTCGAGAGCACAAGATCTGTACTGAACAAATATGGGCCTGTTTCTTTCAGCAGTACAGTTTATTTTTGCAAGGAAAAGATATAAAACATGAAAGACAGGATTTAACTCTTGCAACAATGAAACTCTTTATTTTTAAATGTACCCAGAGATGAGAAGGTGCATCAGTATTGCACATTTGTGTAATTTGTCGATATAAGGCTGATATGTGTGGCTGATATATCAGCTGTAAATATCTGCAAAAATGTCGATATTGGTTTATACCGATACCAAAATGAAAATATCATGCATCCCTTCTTTCATGTTTACATTAGATTGACCAGTATACTTTCATACATAGTTTCAGATTCCATTATTGATTCTTAGTTTTTCTCTAACACAGTCTTAACAGAGGGCTGGTAAACATGAGCCAGGTCTTCCTGAGGTTTCTGGCCCCAAAAACAACTTTCTTTTGCTGTGCTCAGGTGGATTAATGTTAGTTTTTAGTAATTATGTAGCAGGGAGTATCGTCTTGACCTGCCCTTAGCGTGAAGAGCCTTGAGATTACATTTGTTGAGTTGGTGCTTTACAAATAGACAGGTTTGCCACTCTGAGATATTCTTTGCTGAATTTATGATTCACACTCACTTCTTTGTAAACAGAGACATCAGAATTTCACTTCACTATAAAAAGGAACTGAAACCCAAAACACTCACTGCAAGGTAAATGAAGCTGGAGACATTATCTGCTTTCACCACCAGAGGGTGCTCTTTGTTGACGGCCGTGTCATAGGGTGCAGGCCAAGATTGAGGCAGGGTGCTGTTGGGCAGTCCCATCACCCAGTAGGACTGGAAAATCTTACGCAAGTCCTTTGCTATACTGGAGCAGTTGTAGATGACCACTCCCAGCTCCTTCACCTACAGAAATAATAAAACTGTTAGAGTTTAATGTAAAAAGGACAAAAAAGGAATGGATAAGGTGAAGATAGGAATATCGAGGAAAATGTACACAGCAATTCAGCATGAATCATTAAGTCATGGTAAAAGAGTGGGACTCAACGGCAGACACCATCTCAAGCAATCAGTGAGACATGCGGCTCCTGTAACAATAGTGGTGGAAAGAGCTGCAAAAACAAAGAATGGGCCACTTTGAACTTGGAAGTAGGCTAGTCCTGATTTAAAATATCCAGACGGAAAGTGAGAGTGGAAGGAGGGAATGTACAAAACATCCTCTTTCAGTGTGACCACCTCCACTTTGCAGTGGAGACAGGCATATATAACTTCAACTAAAGTTCTAATATTGATTATATTGGTTTTGAAATGTTAAAATTCTCTGCAAAATCTTTTTTGCAAGGATGTTTTTCATGTGGGTTTTTCATAATGGTCAATACTACTGCTTCTTTAGTCTTGTTCAGGTTAATAATTCATTCAAAATAAGCTTCCGTGGTCATCCTTTTCTGTGTTACCTGTGTCAGAGCCCTCCAGTCCATGTTTGCACTCCCAATAAACACATGTTTTCTGTCAACAATCCAAAACTTGCTGTGCAGGACACCTCTCGTCAGACGACCAAAGTTCACCCTTCTCACCTGAACTCCTGCAAACAACAGAGCGGAGTTCAAGGACGCTGATAAACACAATGCAACTGTAAATTAGAATGTTGCAGTGAGAGTATAAAACAAGAGCTGGAGGGTGATTTTCACACCTTTATCTTTCAGTTTCTTAAAATCTGTGGAGTTTGTTCGAACACTGGGAATGCTGGAGACTAATCGCACTGAAATGTTCCTGGCTGGCAGTTCTTCAAGATCTTGGAGGATCTGCCTTCCCTGGAAAGAGTAAACAGAGTATTTTAGAGATTTTTGCTAGTGTAGCAGCAGTTTTGTGTTTTAAATGATAACTCACTGGTGTGTCAGAGGACGAGTTAACACCGATGTCATCCCCAGTCAGTGTCCAGTAAAAAGAGACCACTTCCACTTCATGTGTTGCCATTGAGATCAGATCTTTCCAGGCTTTCTCCAGAGGTGTGCCGAATGTTACGTTGTCTTTGTATTTCATCTCTTCAGGGATACTCTCCACAAGGACCATGCTAGGAGATAAACAAAGAGATGTTCTGAGGGAATTCTCTGGACATTGAGCAGGAGGAAATACAATTTTTAGAGGATTTTGTAGTAACTTGATGTCAATATAGGGATTTTTTGTTCTCCTGCCAAGTTATTTAGTCTTAAAATGTCTGAACATGTTAAAAAATAAGACAAACAAAGACAAAGTAGGTTAGGTCTGCTGGGTTAGGTGACTTAATTACACCTGCAGATAGATCTGGACTCAGCGACCTTCAGTGAACACAATTAGCAGCACAAGACAAGACATGAATGGAGGACTGATGACAGCTGAACGTTAAAGTATCCTGCATCGGTGGCGCAGTTGGATAATGCGCTTGGTCAGTGATCGGGAGGTTGCGGGTTCAAGCCCAGCTCCAGGCGACACATGGTGCTGTGTCCTTGGGCAAGACACTTAACCCCAAGTTACTCCCACTACTGCATCAGTGGTGTGTAAATGGGCATGGAAGGGTGTGAATGTGTTAGAGATACTGATGGATAACTAATATAGAAACTCTGAACCATCAGTGAGTGAATATGACTAGAAAAGCGCTATATAACCTCAAGTCCATTTACCATTTACCAAAATCCGGAGCAACGATTAAAAATACAGTTACTCTGATTAAATATTACTCAAGTCCAAGTGAAAGAAGCAGTCTAGAAATCCACTTGAGTAAGCAGTATTCTATTAAAAACGTAATCAACCAGTACTGTAGGTAATTTGGGTCCACTTTCTGCGGGATGCAAAATGGTAACTGCTTTCCTTTTCCTCTTGTTGCCCTCACTCCTATTGTATTATCTCGTACTAATTGGTTCCTAAGTTGACTATAGTGTGGCCTTTTTTAAAAATATATTTTGTTTTTTTTTCTTTCCCTTGCATTTCACCTTTACATGTTATTTCTACTTTTGTATGTGCGTCTGTTTAATAACTTAATTCTTTATTATTTATGTTTAGTTGGCATACTTTACAGGTAAATCCTACATGCATCGACATATATAAAAATTAGGTACAGCGTATCCTCACCTGAAAATGCTTTTTTATCCATGCCAACCTTTATACATGGAATCATGTGCCCTACGTTCTTTTTTTGGGGGATATGTATTGTAAGCATCTTGTCAATATGTGCTTGTGTATTTCAAAATAATAATTACTCATCAAAACAAAATGGTAACTGCTGAAGTGTAAACACTAAAGCAGTTATTTATTGCTGTAGTATGAGAAAACATCTGATCTCAATCATAGATCAACAGTGTGGTCATTTTCCCAGATATTAAATATCATTAGATGCATCAACATCAGTGAAAACATACTTTATGTGATGTATGACTTGTAGTTTTATACAAGCACAACATATATGACCAAGTACACATAAAACACAAAATATGCAGTCCTGATGTGTCTGCTCCACCCCTTAACGCAAATGTCTTGCCCCTTCACATCTCAAAGGTGCTCTACTGGATTTTGATCTTGTGACTGTTGAGATCACCGGAGTACAAAGAGCTCACTGTCAAGCTCAAGAAACCTGTGTGAGCTGATCTGAGCTTTCTGCTTGTAGTAGCCTTCAAAGAAAAGGCATACTGGAGTCATAGAGGCATAATGCTCACTTGGGCTAAAGGCCTGAGAGCATGCCCAGAAAACATCTCCTATAACACCACCAACACCAGCCTGGACTGTTCATGTGGGGCAGGATGGACTCGTGCTTTTTTCTTCTGACCCGACCATCTGAATGTAACAGAAACTTAGACTCAACCGATCAGGAATCTGTTGTCCAGTTTTGTAGCCTCAGTTTCCTATTCTTCGCTGACAGGAGTGGAACATGGTAGGGTCTTCTGCTGCTTTAGCCAATCTGCGTTGGGACTTTGTGTTGTGCGTTCATAATTAGTCTTTTTATACCTTGGTTGAGTTCTTGTTGCCTTTCTATCATCTCAAACCACTCTGACCAGTTTGTTCTAACCTGTGCCATCAGTGAAGCATTTTTTTTACCCTGAGAACGGCCACTCACTGGATATTTTCTCTTTATTAGACCAACAAGAGATGCTGATGCATTCAACTCTCAGTAGATCTGCAGTTTCCCATCTAGCACCAACAATGCCATGTTCAAAGTTCCTTTAATCCCCTAGCTTCTGCAGTCTGATGAGCAGCTTGGACTTTGGCTGGACCTTTTGCCTATATGCATTCAGTTTCTGCCACGTGATTGGCTAATTATCTATTTGCATAAAACAGGCTGTTGAATGGGTGTGCCTAGTAAGGTGGGTAGAGAGTCGGCATGTTTACTTATAAAAGGTGCTTCTGGACCAACATCAAACACAATCAAAAGTACACATTGAGGTTGTTCAATAATCTAAATTCTGACACGTCAAAAGCTTTATAATAAAATCTGGTTATGGTAAAGACCACAGAAGTACAGCAGCAGACTTGAAAGCAATCTGTCAGATTTTTTTCATGACTTAGAAACATTTTCTGCCTAAAATATCTCTCACTCCATGATGTGCTTAAACCTGATCGTTCTTGTTAAAGGGTTGGAGCTTTAAGTCTAAAAATATCAAACATATCGCTGATGATGTGAAGGGTATTTTCATAAGACCGGATTTCAACTTAAAAAAAATAAATTAACACAGATATTTTTCTATCAAACACTAAAATGATTTTTTCCGTAATATTTTCCGACTGAAAAGAAGAGTGCTAAAATCCTACAGAATGATAGGACCCTAGTGCCCATTACCCTCCCAAAAGAAAGTCCACATTAAAGCAGTCCCTAAAATTAGCCCAATGTTGATTCAATGAGGACTGTGTTAACCAATTATCTAAAATTTATCACTTAGATTTTCAAAACTTGTATTAAAGATCTCTTAGGGCTGTAGGGACTCTGATAGTAACCTCATCTTTTACTTGTTCCTTTAATCTGCCTGCTTCTCTCACCACGTGAACCACAACAGCTTTATCATCTGTTCCTCCAGCTGGTTCTGTCTCTCTCACGTATGTACAGCTGATACCTTTTTTTTTTCTCTTTAGGCTTATTTTTGTTTCTTTAAGCTGTAAATATTACACCAAAATTCCACTAACCCTACAATTTGAAATACCACTGATAAGACATAAGAAAAACTTAGTAAGATTTGGTCCTTTGCAGTTGTACCATTTTGCCACAAAGTACTAACCCTTACTCAAACTCCTAAAAAACTACAGAAAAAGAAAAAAAAATAGTCCTGAGATGAAAAGCTTTGAGGTTTTAGTCTGTTCTTCTCCCCGTGCATGTTTACCTGCACTGGCCTGCAGAGGAGTTGCTCCATTCAGCCTCCCCAGGTGATGTCTCATGGTCTTTGGGTTGTGAGGGTCTTTCCAGCACAGCGATGGCGAGCACAATCCCCACAACCGTCAGACAGCCCAAAACCACAAGTAATGTTACACAGCTGGTGGACCGCTGACAACACAAACACGGGCAGGAAAAGCACAATAATCAAGAACAATGTCTCGCACTAAACAGAGAGAGAATACGGGTATAGATGGTGTCAGCTTACCCCTTTGTTGTTTGATTCAATACTGTCATCAAGTCTTGTATAAGAAGAATTCATATCTGCTGTCTAGCTCTCCTCGCCCGTGATAACTTTAAAAACAGAAGACGGTGTCTCAGACAGTAAGAGCTGTTCTAAACACCCATAAGACAGATGCATATTTGGCAGATTAAGCTGAGTATGAAATGAAAAAAAAGAGACTTACACAAACAGAAGACTGCTCCGTATCAAAGAGCTCACAACAAACAGACTTTCTTCTCTGTAGCTCTCATCTGTAACTGAGCTGAGGAGAAATCTTTGATAGTGCTTATGCAGGCACAGTTCCTGTTTTCACTTTCATTTCAGCTTCCAAACTTGTATTTGCCAACTTGAAAAAAAGTGTACAGTAAGTCAAGGAAGAAAAATCAAAACAAACCGCTTTGCTTGATAAATTTATTCTGAAAAATTTGAAATCATCGTCTAACAAATAACAACAAAAAATATAAATACCAGCTACCATGACAGCACGATTGTATACAAATCACTATGGGCGTAAGTAGAGGAAACTGATCATCAAAAAAGGGAAGACAGATTTGAAACACCAGAATAGAGTTACATTTCAGGTCTTAAACCTGCTCGAGCTTTAAATAAAGTGGAATAAAGGAACTGAAAAAATACCATACAAGAAGATTAGCAGCAACACTTCGAGCAAGAGGAGAAACATTCATTTTTTGCATAGAATTGTAAACAACCACATCATCCCACACGGCTCTGTGGCACTTGTAGGAATTCCTGCTAAAATCACATGTCCAGTCTGGACAGGGGAGGGAAAGAGAAACTCGCTGATCCACGGGTTGCCTTTCTTTTCCACTTCAAAAGAAACAAAGTGAAGGCTTCAGCTCGCAGCGTGTCAGGTCCAGGGAAAAACGTGGGACTACACTAGTGCAAAGGACAAAACTGAGAGGTCATCATTAAGAAATAGATCTTTTAAGATATTTACATAACTAAGGATAGACACAAAATTAGATTTACAGTTTTACACCAACAAATTTTCAACTTATATGACACTACTTCTGTTAGATGAGGAGCACTCAGACAGGGGACTCTAAACTTTACCACAGTGATGTTTTTCTGACCACAGGGAAGTTGTGCTGTCATAAGGATGACTGTCAGTTTTGAGTGGAGGTCTTTGGCCAGATACCAGAGCCAAATAAGCTCTTTGGACATAAAAACAAAGAAATGAAAACAATTTTCAAATGTGCCTGACACAAAACATCACACACTTTTAGAAGGACAGGGAGAGGAATGCATTGTGATCCTGGTTAATAGCCACTTGAGATTGAGGTTGCCAAGTGACTAATCCTGCAACTGAACTCCTCTGAACGTTCAGCTCACACATTCCTGAGGGATTGTCCTAAAACATGAAATAATGTCCCCCTTCTGAGGGGGCTTGGATACTTGTTACACTTGATTTTTTTCATAAGATATAAACAAATTGGCTTTTATCAACTCCATACTATAACATCAGTTGGTCTGGCACTAAAGTCTTTAAATTTGTACAATGTCAGTATCCCACTGAAGACTCAATAAATACATCGTACATTCTTTGATTAATCGAGTCCACAGACAGAAAAGTGGCAAATAAAGACAAACATAAAAACAATTATAGCTTAGGAAATGTGACCAGTCAACTGAGGACACAAACACAGCTCTGAAATAAACAGTTTTCTCAAATACACATCAGGGAATTAATCTGATTTGTAAATTAACAATCTTATTGTTAAGTCGATTTCCCTGAGATTCTGAGCTCAGGCTGGTTTTCAGATAATCTAAAAAAAAAAAAAAAAAGACTTTTATGTAGGTCAAATCATTGGCAAACAAAGTTGTTGACTTATAACAGAGAGAACCAAGTTAAGTCTGAAGGGCTGCATGAGGCCTGTGTGGAGGATTATTCTGGTACTTCCTCAAATCATTACCTCACAGGGGCATCCCACTGAGGCCTCGCGGTGTACAAGTGTAGTGCTTACAGTGCAGCAGAGTGTGCGTCTGGATCTGGAGGGGTTACAGTTCTGTGTATCACTTCCCTCCTTGTGGTTTCGTTGCTGGGACACCTGTTTTTCACGGGTTTACAGCAGAAGTTGGGCAGCAGGAGCACGAGTTTGTGCTACATTTCAGACCAAATATCCCTGCCTGAGATCATCTGGAGTCACAACTGCTCTCCTCACACTCTCGCCAGGCCTGAGGCTGCCGCTACGTTTGGTCGCAGAGAGGACGGTTCTCCAGTCTCCTGAGGAGGGGGCTCTGGAGGGAGGAGCTCTGGATGAAGAGGAGAGCACTGAGGCTGAGGTCTTACAGGCGTCAGACTGCTCGCTGGGCTCCATGACTGTGTTTATCACTAAAAAGAGATGGGAAATTAATTTGTTGTATTTAAGTGTTGGCTTAATGTACAATCATATATACATGCATATATACATCAGTTTTTTAAAAAAGTTGTTCAGGTAATGTTGACTTACCCTCAAGCTGCCGTTGAACTCTCTTGAGTTCTTTCAAGATTGTCGTTATTTCCTGAAACACACATTTTGCTGTTAGACTAAATAATATCCTTTAATAGCATAGAACATAGCAATATGGACCACAAATAATAATTTTCATTTTTTAAGCTTACATATTCTTATAAAAATGTTATTTTTGTTTTTGCTACAACTACAAAAAAAAACTGTTACCCAAAATTGGGTAATTCCTTTTTAGAGGAATGTGTCAAACCTTCATGCTTTAATAGTTACAAGTATCTCAAGTATAGAAACTTCATTGTCTTAAGAAATATTTTAAACCAGAAGAGAGACAGAAAGAGATTTTCAACTGCACAAAAACAAACAAAATATATTTGGACAATGTTAATGGTTTGCCCACAAATTTTGTTATACAAAAATGAGAAATTAACGAATATTGGGTGTCTAGGTCTATCTTTTTTATGTTCATTACTGTGGTACCTAACAGGTATCAATATAATTAGATTTTTACTGCTGTTAATAAATGAAACAAAACAAAATCACATCAGAAGTGATCACATAGATGAAACATTTAAACAGATTATTTTGTGGTCAATGAGAACATACTGACAGTGATTCTTACTGTTAATGGTCTTTTTAATAAGCACCAGGCCCGTCATCTACTAACCTGATTTCTGTATTAACATCAACAGGGACTATGTCAAAACAAAGGATATTGTCTTGTTGTATATCTTCATTAAGTTCATAACTAATATCTCAAATCTGGACGCATAGTCTGAGCCGACAGTGACATTCATTTAAATATGAAAAGGAAAATTGAGTCACCAACCTTGTTAGAGGTTTTCACTACAGGAACCTCATTGTCAGAATTAACCTTGGCCTCAATGTCTTGCCAGATATCCATCCTGTCCTGGAACAGTACCCTGTGCACATAATGACAGACTTGGCCATTAGAAAATCGATAAGTTTACAAAAAACCTATTTGCCTTTTTGTTATTTTCTTTCTTTAATGATCAAACAAAACACTTTGGCTGACTCACAATGAAAACATTTAAAGCAAAATGGTTCTATCTCTGTCTACTTAATCCCACACTGCCTACCAGACTGCAAATATGTGTTAATTACTTTCATAAGATAACTGTCTCAGTGCTGTCTACTTATTAGACACAAAAATGCAACTTTACAAGACCCTCAGATAAAGCATGAACATGTTTATGCTGGAAAAAACTTACTTTATTTTTTCAGCGAGCTGCTCCGTGTTTTCTTTGATGGCAAGAATGATCTGAGACACCGGGTTCAGCATCAGATTGTCCACTATGAGCTGAGGGCAAAACATCACAATAGTTATTTAACGCTTATTGCTACAGATAACCGTAAACGTGTGGCACAGCGAGGCCGCAGACCTCATCCCTGCTCCGCGGTCGCTCCCTGGAGTTCTGTTCACGGTCACTGGTGCTCTGGTCCGGCTCCTTTGTAAACGCAGAGCCTGGGGGGACTCTGCGGTAGTTTAATCCAGCCTCTGGAATATGGTGAACCAGCTGAAATACAATCAGAACTTTAATATTAGTTTGATGGTACAGGTTGAAAATGAAAATATGGATGATGCAAATAAAGTAAGCGCTCTAACTTCTTTGATGTTATATACAGTGCTTAACAAATTTATTCAATCACCACCTGATGTAAGGTTTATACCAAAGTTGCCATAATTAACAGCATAAGAGATCACTGAAATCATTTTTAAGTTTTTGTAATGGTTCATACACTATATGCAAAGGCTCTTTAACCAAAATATTTGAATGTTGAAATATAATTATTGTTATCTATGGATTTTTAAATTGACTTTTTTTAACATAAAAACAGTCAAAAAGGTGCAGTATTATTTTTTGTCAAATTCTAATTACTTACTTGCATTTCTGATCAGAAAAAAACAATTTTAGAGACTGAAAGTAATGCTTGATCAAGTTCTGAGTTCCCAGTGAGCTGCTCAAATCTGGATATAAAGAAAGTGAATTCAGTCTGAAATATCTAATTCCCAAATGTCAAATAAATAACAGTAACATTTTTCAGGGTGCTGGTTTGACAGAGGGGTAACTAGGCACATCCCATATACATGTTTCTGCCAACCCATTTTGGAATCCAGCCTGAGGCCAGTATGAGGAGAGTTAATGGTCTACCAACATTTAACATGCCACTTTTTTTTGCTGACCTACCTACTTACTTACAAGCACGTCAGCGGTAGTTGTAGCATGCGCCCTGTGATTCCGTTTTGTATGCATTTCTTTCAAAAGTTACGTAAAGGCTAAAGGGCTAATCTAATGCTGCGTTTCAGTTGTACTGGGAAGTCGGGATTTCCGAGTTCTGAGTGGGAAATTTTAACAGGAATGCCCCCCCAAGGTCAGAATTTCCTACTAGGAACTCGGGGATCCTCACCACCCCCAAGTCGACAATCAATGGTGGCTGCCCCCATTGTAAACAGTTAATAAGCTCCTGTAATATTCTGTTTATTTGCACTTCTGACTCGTGTTTATAGCACCAAATAAGCCGTATACACAGTATTGTTCAACTTGTATTTATTGAAATGCTGCCATAGTGTTATCTAAATTCTTCATATGGTATATGTGAACTTAAAGGCAGGGCATGCTAAAAACAGCTAACACAGCAGCTAACAACGGCCTGCTCGATCGGCACATTTTTTCCGACTTTGTAACTGGGATGCTGATAACTCAGAGATGATGTCATTCCCACTTCCCAGTTCCGAGGTTAATGGAACGCAGCATTAGTCTAAAGATAGATAACAGTAAAAAATTAGACAACAAGCACACATGACTGTTTAGTGTTGCGGAAGAGTTTATCTGATGACTGATGGCAAAGACAGGCTAACACTTGCCATTGATTCCCAGTGTTTGAGCTAAGCTAATTTGTGGTGGGAGAGATCTGCCCGTCTCTTCCTTGTTTCTGCATGCATGGACTCAGGAGCAAAATGTTGCCATACCCCTTTAAGTCACAACCCAACAATTTTTAAGACAAAGGGTTTGGTGTGAGCTTTAAAACCATATCTAAGACTGAACTGAAAACTGAGAGCATATCTGATGCAACAGATAATTGATAGCTCAGTGTTGGAGATAGACACAGTCAAGATTTACCTGCTCATGAGCTGTCACTTTAGAAACAGGTGTGCTGTTTTCAACCGCTGGGGTCTGAGGATCACCATCACCTGCCACATCATGGATCTCTCTGGCCAAGATGGCCAAGTCTTTAGCAAGATCTTGACTTAACCTTGAAGGCAAAGAACAGTTGTTAGAGAGGTGGGTAAAAAAAATAAAAGTTACTTACATGATTGTCACACTATTTTTAGAATTTATTCAGCTAATTTTGAAAATATGAATCTCTTAACACCATGCACATATAAACAAAATTAAGGAAACCCATCTCTGTTAAACCATAAGTAACAAAAGTAAACGAGTCCTGTGATTGGAAGACTTTAAGTTCAGAGTGTTCCAATTTCATGCTGTAATTGCCAATATAATGCAGTTTTTTCTCTCCAATTATTTTTTCCTTTGTTTTTTAAATTAGCAAGTACACTGACACCAAACCTTAGGTCCAACTATTTCTTACCGTGCAATCTCAGCACTGTGGTTGGACCAGTTATGAAAGGGTTCTCCCTCCTGATTCTCCTCTTCAGAATCTCTTCCACGAGATTTTGGACGTGGGGCGACGGCTGGCTGAGGCCGTAGGCGAGGTTGGCCGCGTATGCTGTTGGGAGCTGAGGAAGGTTGGGAGCGTTTGTGTTTAGGAGTGTTCTGGTTTGAGTCAAACTCTTCATCTGAGGTAGAGGCATAGTCAGAGCCTTTCTGACGTCTTCTGGAGCCTTGGTGTTGTGAATTGGTTTGAGTCATAGAGGGTGAAGACAGAGAAGTTGGAAAAAAGACAAACACCATCAAAGAATACAGGAAAGAAAACCACCAATTTGTTTGACAGATTTTGTAAACAAAATCCCTCCAAAACCAACAAAAAATAAATAAAACATTGCTGTGAAAGTGCTCATTTCCTTTTTCACATTCAATAAAAAACTGTAATTTTTCTAAACTGAAAACAATTGATAAACTTTTCTGAGCACTTTATTCCACAGCAAAGTACCTAAATGCAAGCTGGGGCACTTTAGAGAACTCTGCTGTGATGGAACAAAGGATTTTTGAAATGGAAAGTTAACACAGCATCACAACAGAATTCTCTAAATTAAACAGAACACGAGACACGTGAAGGAAGAGCTAGTTTTAAGAAAGTTAGCTAAGACTATGGTGCACCAGGAGCATATTTAGGTTAATTTAATGGATGTATCCCAAGTGTGCAGAGGTTTATACAAACTGCCCTGGGTGCAGTTTACAATAGCTGTGAAATCTAAAACTGTAATGATCAACCTGTTAAATGTAGTTCTTCACAATATTGTTTTCTATTGATGCTGATTTGTATGCAACAACTGTTTTGAATAATAAACAAATAGTTTACAGTTGTTAAAACAGTTATAATTATTAAATCAAACATAAAAACTCATTCAAAGCCAAGATTAAATCAATACAGTAACAGAAACCCCATTTCCACTTGTGAAACAACCCTGAAATTCTTGGACATTAAACGGGCGAGCTGTATGCGTGAAAACAAACAAGTTTTTCACTCAGACTTTACACACATCATTTCCTTTCCCCCTCAAGCATTTATCTGCCTAAAGTCTGAATATGCTCATGTCTGAATGCTGCAGTGTGTTATCAGAGTAATTCACAGAGGCGATGGGGGAGGGCTGATGACATCATCCTGAGTGACTGGCACAAACCAGAAAGAGGGAGAATTGAAAGGACGGATAAAAACAACTGCTTCTAAACTCTTTAGTTGGTGCTACCGATACACTTTTTAACATGTAACACTGAACTATGATATGAATTGTTTGTCCACTATTACATTATGAACACTGATTTATGCTGTGTATAGCTGGCACTGTGTGCTGTCTCTCGCTGGCCCCCTCCTTCTCCAACATGTCAGTGAATTACCCAGGCAGGCTGCCCAGACATTATCCTGATAAGCAGGGTTGCATTGTGTAAAAAGGCTTAAAAGGAGATCTGACTCTGTCCCTGCTCAAACTGTCCCAACATGGTCAGGACCCCATCCGCACCATACAAACCCAGGCCAGGATAGCCAGGTGGGTCTTTTTGATTTCTAAAGTTGATACTTCCAGCTATCAAGTGAACACTGATGTTTGTTTTTCATCAGTGTTCATTCAAAAATGTGTCAAATCATGTTTTTCTTATTTCAACTGCCTAAAAAGTGTATATTTCTTCCAAAAAAGCTTGTTTTAAGTGTTTTCAATTCATTAAGAACTCATAAGAACAGCTGCCCTTCTGTTAAAATAACAGTAATCTGTAGTTCAAACTTTACATCAACAGACAACTTTATTAATAGTTAAGATATTAGTTAAGACTCAGATCCATAAATGTAGTTAAAGAGTAACTAAACCCCACTGCTGGCTGAGGTGCATCCAAGGGATTTTAAAAATGCCTTGACAGCTTCATGGACTGGGAGGGAGGCAGGATAAGACATGCCCACACTCACACCTTCATTCCCCCTGCATTAGCAAAAGCATCATGCAATCAGCGCCATGTTTGTGCATTAGCCATGATGTAATAACCAGACTTTTAATGAGTTGACTAAACTCATGTTGTCAGCTCCGGTAAAAAAAAAAAAGATGTTTAAATTTCCTCCACCTTGTTCTTACAAATACGTGGTTTATCCTAAATTCAAGAAAATTAACTACACTAACCCCTGTACAGTAAATTTCTTAAAGTGAAATCTCTGATTAGTGGAGCTGGTAACTACCTGCACAGTTAAGCGCGCTCACCTGTTTCTATAGAATTTAGCAGTTGTTAGCGCACTTTAGTTTATCTAAATTGTGAAATCATGGAATCTGGACCAGATGAAGACACAAGTGACTAAGTTAAGTGTTCTTTTCAGAAAACACAGTTTATTCAATATTTTTGAAGAACTAAACCACCAGACAATTGAAGGAGTTGGGTGGTAAGTGTAGAGCACCAGATGCCATCTGCCTCAAAAGATCAGCTGAAAGTAACATTCAGTTGTAGGAGCTGGACTTCAACCTGTTGAGGGTATTCATTTGAAATAAATAATTACATACCATTCTAATTCTTTGTATTTTATTGAAATCTGGACCATCACTGATCAGTAATACCAATACATTTCTATTCAAAAATGTCTTGGTGTTTGGTCACCCTTTAATGGTATGGGCTGGGCTCAGCTTGCAGAGACAATGCACAGCCTAGGCAGATTCACAACCAATGTTTGGGGTCTGAGCTGAACTTTAATTGTAATGTGCCTGTTTCCTCTGAGTGTGGGTAACCCATTATTTCCAGAAATATCAGCCTTGCCAATAAAACTTTCACTCTGCACCAAAACAAAATACATGATGGAAAATTCAAAGCTCTAAACATGACATCAAGCTGCTAGTGTTAGTCATTGCATTAATACGAAATTATGTTAACATTAATAGAATTAGTGAAATCCCCAAATAAAAATTCCAATAAGAATCTATTATCCATCCACTAAACCTAATTAATATAGTAGAACCCAAACCCAAGGGTTATTTCCTAAAACAGAATATTAACTCAGGGCCATGACAGAATCAAACCAATTCACCACTGAGGTTAGCAGCAGCAGCTTGTAATACTTACATGCATTTTTTAATAAAGTACCTGGGGTTTGACTTGAACAGGACTTATGGCACAATGAGGATGTTAAGATACTAAATACCAGATTCAACATGTTTACATAAATTTTGCTGATATACTCACTTGCAGTGCTGCTGGTGTATTTGGCACTACCAGAACGTGCTCGAGTGACCGGTGTCCTGCTGAGAGGTGCTTTCTGTGGCTTCTCGACAGCCTTTGGCCCTGGAGCTGGGCTTCTTGTAGAGGCCTCTGTGTCGCTGGGTGTGTTGAATGAGCTTGTTCGCCTACGAGGCATCGCTAGCAAATCCAGCCTTGAGAACTTTTTGGTTTCCTGTTGTTGCTTTGCTGGAGCATTGAGCGCTTCCTGATACAGCCTGTCTGTCTCGGTGCCCTCATTATCTGAAGCCTCTCCAAGACGAGCTCGGCGGAGCATGGATGCTCTGGTGGGTCTTGGAGCTGACAAGCTGTTGGTTCGTGTTAAAGCCTGGGACACTCTGGAAGTCTTTCCATCTTCCTTTTGAAGGGGGATTGTGTATTTCCTGCTGACTTGGTGGTGATAAGACTCCTGATCAGAGTGAGGTAAGCTCTGAAGTTCATCACTCAGGTCTGTGGAGCCGCGCTTTCCAACACTATGTCTCAGTCCAAGTGGCCTCTTCCCAGGCTCCATCTTATTGCTGCCGTCTGCTCCCTGAGTACGGCGCTTATTTAACGGAGTGGAGTGCTGACTTGAGTCTTGACTTGCTAAACTTGCAGAAGATGTCTCTCTATGAAATCCACTATTGGAGGGTTTCTTAGTGGTTGTGTTTGGCTTCATTTTATTGCTGTTGTGGCTGATTGTGCTTGACGTATCTACATCAGACTCACCAGACAGAGAGTCAGGCATTGGAGACGGTGTTTTTTCTGACTGACCTGACTGGAGTTTAGCCTCTAGAGAAGCAAGAACATCCTCTGTCTCTTTGAGGAAAGAGTGAGTGTCCTGATTGCTCACTCCCTGGAATGATTCAAGGTCTATGTCTCTCTGCACAGGCTGGCTGGAGATGTTGGGAAGCCTGGCATTGCTTGGCCGCTCCTTGGTGAAGCTCTCTTGCCTGATTAACGGGGATACAGTGCGCTCTTTAGACTCTGGGCTCTGCTGCTCCTGGTCCAGGGCTGGAGCAGACATGCTGGGTTTGACTTTCCCAGAGTCCTGGTTATTTTTGGATTTGGTCATGGTGGCTGTTGAGAATGTTTTGGCTATTTTTCTTTCAGTCCTTGGAGTGTTTGATTTCAAGCTTACATGTTCAGGTTTTGACACACCCTCATCAGACCCAATGTAGAAGGATGTAGACTTGACTGGCAGTTTTGGTTTGTCTTCAGTTTTCCTCTGTTCTGTGTCTGACAGCGGCCTCCTCCTTTGCTCAACTATGGATCCATCATCAGATTTGCTGGCATCACTCAAGCTGTCAGGTTCGACATCATCCTGCACAGATAACATGTGGGGCTCATCTAGACCCTTGGGGACCACCATGTTGTCATCCTCTATGTCAAAAGTTGTATGGGGGTCATAATGAACATGGATGCTGGGAGTCTGCAAGTCACTCTTCTCCCTCTGCGGTGCCTGAGGCAAAACCCGCCGCGCTTTATCGGACTCAGCGCTGCTGTTGTGATGTCGGGTGAACGTGGCCTTGTGGACGACGGAGCTCCGTGCTGAAGTGAAACAGTTTTAATGCATATTAACCATGCATACTGAAAGTGTACATCATTCATATTCATTGGAGTGTCTCATTATCATTTCAAATAGACTCATGTCTCGTCGGGTGGCTTACCCCCTCCTGACAGCTCCATCTGGGTGTGAATGTCAAAGAGGCCAGACGAAGGGCCCGAGTCTGTGTAGCTGTCTGCCAGGCTGGCCCAGCAAGACATCCACTTAGGGGCTCCTGGTATCACTCCACCTCCTGGCTGACCCTGCATGAGATAACATGTAACTTAATGGTCTAGGAAAAAATGTAGGAACAATTTCAAAGAGGAAGCTTTTAGTAAAGATTTCCTTTGCAAGAAACAAAATTAATTTGGCAAGAAAGACTAAAGACAGTTGTACTATAATTTAGCTGTTGGCTGTTATGAAAAGTGACTATGTCACCATTGTCATTTGGCAAAATTGAGTCTAAATTCAATTTTAAAAAACTGTATCTGTCCCAGGAGCAACTGAAGGGCACTGACAGCAGTAGCATGACAAACACAAACAGGATCAGAATGAATAGCTGCAAGGTAGCTCAAAGTACACAGAAATGCAATGCTGATCAATTCATTGAGTTTCAACAAAGATTATGATTTTAACCTCCACTAATAACAGAATGATTATCATGATAGCAGGAAAATATTTTTTTTTATCATCTGTTATACAAGCACTGATGTTTAAAAAAACCAATGAGTAATCATGCTTCAAAATTGTGATATTAACACCAGCCAGAATAATCAACATGATGGCTTTTACAATACATGAGAGGCCATAAAACTCAGTAATAATTAAGACATAAGATCCTTGTTTTATACAGTAGGCTGTAAAGAATAGATGGCCAATACTTTTTATGAAAGTAGACTTATACTGAATGGATAAAGTGACCATATTGCAAAGACTGAAAGGTTCAGAGGCTTTTTTGTTGCTTCTTTAGTGAAGAAAAAAACAATAAACAACATGTATCACCATATAGAAAAACTTATTTACACAACTTTGAACCACAATGCCCAGTTCCACTAAAAACAGTGTTTTCTCTTAATATTTGGTTAGTAAGGACACCAAAAACAATTAGGTGCTCAGAACCCTGCAAAAAAAGCCCAAGCTTGAAATAAGTCAAAAGAATCACCAATGAAGGGAAGAAATCACAAGAAATGAAAATCAAGGCAGCTACACATGCTCCCATCTGCTGTTAAAATCTGAAGATTGACTGTCATTCATCAACTGACTTAACAATGATCTATTGTTTCCACTATTTCAACCCCACCAGGAAGGATTACCTTCACCACACTCTGTCCCTGCCCTGGTGCCCGCCTCACCTCCCCACTGCTATTTTGCCTAAGAGCAATTACAGGCCTAAACGCTGACGATGTCTCTGCCTCACTCTGGTTGGTTTTTTCAGGATTCTCATAAACACCAAACACCTGTCAGGAACAGAGCAGTGCAATTTAGTGAGAAAGTGGGACTGATAACACTGATGGAGTCTGGGCTTCTCCTCATGACATGAGAGGAAACCTGTGACTTTTTTTCCTTTCAGTATCACAGAGTGGTTTTTAGCAGTGGCAACATCTGAGTTTTGATTAAAAAACAGAGGAGGAACTTACCTGGCTGATCTTTTTCCGTGCCTCCTCTGTTTCTCTATCTTGAACATCTGCCTCAATGGTGTAGGTCCCAGCGTCGCTCAGACAATCATCGTCATCATTTCTTGGGCTCATTAGGGGGCTCTTGACTTCCAAACTCTGAGGTGCTGAGGGCATAACAGGAGGCTTGAGGGGAACAGGTTTACGGATGGGAGAGGAAGTCTGGGGCTGGTAGATAGAAGGGGGACTCGACTGTGAAGGTAAAATTGTTTCAGTTTTAGCCGTCTCTTTTTTAGCTGCTGAAGGAGGACTGGATGCGTTTTTGTCCCATGTGGCAGTAGCAAACTGTTTTGTCTGCTTGATAAGTTCAGCATTAAAGTCCTGAGTTAGCTTAGATTTCCTGCCTGCGCTGCTAAAGGGCCTCATAGGCACAGATGATGACGAACGTGAGCTAAAGCCAGTGCTGATCCGGTCCTCTGTCTTCTCCCTGCGCAAAGACCCAGCTCTTTGGGGGCCTGCAGAGCCAGAGCTCTTAAGGGGGATGGTGAACCTTTGAGTTGGGGGAGTGCTTGGGACTCGAGGTTGGGTTCGTTTTTCCTCTGTGGGACTTGAGCTTTTTAATGGCTTCTCTGACTGGACCCTCACAGCTGAGGGTTCAGGTAAGGATGGGTCTTTGGTGAAGGACTGGGAGCGCTTCTTTCTTGCGTTATCGTCAAAGAATTCAATGACAAAAGCTTGGTGAGGCTCAGCCTTACCCAGAGTGGGAAGAGACTGACACTCTGGTGGTGAGTAGGATGAGTGCTCCTTAGAATCAGAGGTGGTGTAGGGATGTGGGAGGGAGGTTCTCAGGGGTGTTGGAGACCCATGGGACTCAGTCTGAAGCTCTGATTGAAGGAAATCCTTTCCAATGATTGAAGGATCCCCAGAATCACTGTGGGTGCCATCTTCAAGGTTTGCTGACAAAGAAAAGGACACCAGGCATTCTTAGAGTTAAAACAATTACACTGTCGAAGCCAGTGACAGCTAAAATACAATTAAACTAAAGACTATAAACTGGGAAAAGTTCAAAGAAAAACACATAGAGGGGGCTATAGCTAACACAATTTCAGCCCACACTTTTTAATGGTGCCCTACTGTAAGTCTTGCTTGTGACAGTATAAAGACACCTTTGCTGTTGCCACTACTGCAAATGCTTCTATTCTTTCTACTATTTTACTCTGCTTAGGGAAGAGTTCCTGTTTTCTGCCATGTTTGTGAGGTATAAAAAAAAAAGCACAATATCTGGCTTATGATGTTTCCTAGTCTGCCAGCTATCAATTTCTATTGCAAGTATTACATAAGAGAGGGCTCAGACAGTACTGTGAATAACAGACATGTTCAAAACAGGTCCAAAATAAGGCCAAATATAGTCTTGTCTGTAACCTGTTAAAAAAACTTTGCATTATAGACTTACCCTTGGAACTATGAAGTAATGGCTCACTGTTAGAGCTGTACAAGTCCTCAGCCTGTGACCTCCTCCTCATCATGCTGGCGTTGCTCTGAACCAGCCAGTCAGCAACCTTACTTTCTGCTGACATCACCTCCGTGGGTGTTGTGACAATCTCTGGGGATGGTAGGTTGGATGGCTGGCGGTAAGAAAACTTGGTCACATGGTCCTTGATCTTCATTTTACCTGGTGTGCATTCGTCAAATTCAATGGTGAAAGAGGCATGGCTTTGCACCACTGGGGGGGTGGGGGTGCTGATGCACTGATTGGGGTCTGGAGTGTCTTTAGTCGGAATCTCATGAACATGTGTTTCGGGTTTCTTAGCCGGTCGCTGCTGCAATTCTTTTGTTGGGATCTCAAAGTAGCTGGGCTCTCGGCGGTAGGAGAAGGTCGTCTTGGCCTGACTGTCAGATAGTGAGCCGTTGACCTCATATCTGGACGTGTCTTTAATGAGCTCTGTTCGCAATGAAGAGGAAAACAAACATACAGACGAAAAAAAGGATTAGTCATATTTCTACATGATGTAATCCAAGGGCAGGTTGTATTACAGAATTAGCCTGCAGTAGTTTTTATCACTTTCATTTATTATTAATTTTATTTATTTTACTGATTTCATGTGTGTTGACTCCAAGCCTTTTTTTCCATCAATAATCCACATGACATGTAATACTGCTGAAATGCGCATTTTTTAAAAGTTCAGAATATACTCTAAGCTTTAGGGAAAAAAAACTACTGTTCCTCTTTTGACCAACAGAGAATATTTACTGGGCCATTTTTCTTTATCTGAAACTTGCATATACAGGGTTTATTTTTTGTTTTTTAAGTGAAGGATACGGTTATTGGTGCATACGTTTGATGCAGTTAAAGTTAAAAAAAATCATACCAATAAGTAATTCTGCTGATCATTTTTATGACTCCACTACGGGACTTAACGAACAGAGTGTGAAATGTTTCTTTATGCTGACACATCATAAAATACAAAAATGTGATAGCCAGTTGCATGTTTCAGACTATGTTAATAAAAAATAGACGTGTTAGAGGTGGTTTATTATACATTTCTTGTTTTCCTTTCTTGAAAAAGTAAGATCATCATGCATTTTAACTGGCATAAAAATGGTTACACTTATGGGAATAAAAATATTTTATAATTAATAAACAGGACAGAATTTGTAAAAAAAAATGATGTAGTAAAAGTAGTAAATAATTGTTACATTATAGTTTCATTGCACTTTTCTGATGGACCTACTTTTGAGACCATTTCTGAGTTATATATGTCTGTTTGTACACCAAAGCATTTTATAAACCCCTGTTTTAGCGCTGCCAAATTAATGTTATTATAAGTGCTATGTGTAACCTTTTTTAATCAAATACCAGGTTTATTAAAAATCTAAGATGATTTATTTCTATTATCAACACCTTTAATCAGAAAGGAAACACCAGATCTTTGGTCACATTCTCTGCCAAAGCTGCTACAGGTTAGAAAGTAAGAGAGCTCAATTTAAAATGCAAAACAATGCATAATCACAACGCTTAGTATTGATGTTTGCCAAATTAGACAAGAGTTTATCCTCAATGTTTTATAATTAATCATTATTATTCCCATCATCATCATTTTTTTTTTGCTTTTGTTTCAAAAGAAATATTACTATCAATCGAAATTGAGTTATTCAGTGATACTGAAGGCTAATAAAAATCTGGCATTGTGTCGACCAGACAATGGAATAACTATCCTTATTTTAATCTCTGCATTCCAAATAAAATAATCTGAGCGAGTTTCATGGTGTGCTTGGTAATTTGGATTACCCTCTGAGCTTGTGTTAGAGCAAACTGAAAGGCTGATAAGTCAAAGTACATTAGTGAAATGATCAAGGTGTCACTGTTCTGCCATTCTTGGAAATCAGAGCCACAAATAGCACAAATACTCAGGCTGTTGGACTATCTAAACAGTTCCACCGGTCTTTCTTTGGGTGCCAGCTGGATGCAAAGAAATATCACCCTGGGAGCCTAGAGTCCAGCGGAGGGAAGCTAAGTAGGAATAATCTGTTTCAGCCTAGGCAACATGAGGAAAACAATCACACTCCCTCCCCCCCAGCAGCTTTGAGAGACATAATCCATCACGAGGCAGACAGGCCGTGCCCACTGGCTTGGCATGTTATAGCCCAGCTAACAGTCCACAACTGGCGGTCAGAGAACTGCCCAGAGCTCCATGCCATCCATCTCCCAGTGACTCATGAAGGGCATCAGATAGCAGCTTCATGGGAAATATGTCACTATATATTAGGATCTCATTTAATAACATATTAAGACACAAATATATTCCTGATATATACAAATATTTTGGTATCACTGTAATTAGCATACTGTGACATGTAAATCAGAAGACAATAAGAAACATTTTCTAACCTGGAGACCCATGTTCTGGAGATTTTCCACCCCTGTTCTGCCCTTTATTGGCTTGGTCCTCATCATCCCCCCACCAAGACGGCTGGCCGTAGAGAGGAGACGGCTTAGATATCGGAGAATCTGTGACACCTGTCAGAGGTACACAAAAACACAAGCACAGAAACAGTCAATCACTGTTAGACACATGAATGCACACAAGCACAGAGTAGGCAGAGGAAAGAAAGTGGTAACCAAGACCTGAATTTATCCCCCGTCTTAAATGAATAAGGCAATACATTTGTGCAGGTCACATGTTAACATAGTGTTGAGTCTGGGCTCAGTCTTATAAAGTGTTACACAGTGTTAGAATTCAGACAAGCCTACTGTTGCACTGCTGGAAAGCATTGGGCTCTTTGATTTTACTGACCCATCTCCATTAGGTAGAGAATGGGGTGAGGGGCAAACTGTTAAACCAACTGTATCACGCAAGCCGCCAAAACATAATCCCCCTCATGTAATTCAGGACAAATTTAATCCTTCTATTTACAGCAAAAATGTAAACCTTACACAGGCTAAAGGACAACATCTGAATTCAAAGTGATATTCTATGGAAAGAGCTGCAATTTGTTTGGACATTGAATTTGATACAGTCTATGAAGGAACTATGTGGTTTTCCTGATGTGCTGTCTTAACTTGGTGGTCAACTGTCGGTTTTGCAAAGCTTGCACACACCAGACAGCCTATATGGCACTAATCAGATAATCTAGATGATGGTTATCGGCCTGATACGGGGGCTAAACTGGCTTTTGGAATTGTTGAGCCTCCACATTAAAATCCAAACAGCAACACCACTGCACTGTTGCCTTGGATACACACAATAAGACATGAACACAGTGACCAGAGAAGCAGAGTGGCATGTTACTAATTCCTTCCCTGTTATTCAGTCCTCTCCTTTAAGCCAAAGAAAACATGAATGAGTGTCACTACTGTAGTGGACTGAGTAAGCTCTGCGTCCTCCCTTTATGTGATTTCGTGGGAAGCAAATGCAACCAAGTATCAGGAGAGAAAAGGAGTTTAATACAAAGACAAACAAAAGTCAAAAACTCTTGAGTCAAAGTGAGACATTTTAGTTTTTTGAGATATAAAAGATTAAACAGTAAGGAAACACACAAAACAGTACAAATGTTGTTGTTTTCCAAATCTGCTTTTTAGTTTTTTTAATAGCCTGACTTACGTAGGATATTCTGTAAGATGAAAACACTGTGCAATAACTGTCACATTAGCGAAATGATTGAATAAGTTATGGTATGTTTGGTCAACATGCTACTACCAAGTAGTGCTGAGCAAGTGATCTGTTTCTAATTCATTCACAGTTTCAGTTTAAATGTATCATGATAGAAATAGAGATTAAATAATTATTGTGCTGCATTCTGTCTTGCACTCAATTTATCTTTCATAGGTTTTATCATGCAATATTTTGGCCACTAAAATACAAAGCTAAAAAACATTTTCCCATGTATTTCTTGTAATTGTAAATTATTATTGTATTTATTTTCACTTTTTATTTTCATGTATTGCTTATTTAACCTGACACACCAGAAGGACAGTTGAAAACATTTCCCTAGTCCGTCTTGGAAAGAGCCCATAAAAGGTGTCTGGGAAGGGCAGAACCTTTAAAACATTTTCTGTCAAACAACATCTATTACAGACCAATCAGGTAATGTAGTCTGCAAGTGCTACTGCGTGACAGAATGTGAGCCACTTTGTAAAACAAACTCTCGTCAAAACATATCAGAAGTGGATATGTCTGACAACATATCCACTTCTGATATATTCAATATCAAATATATTCTTACAACAGAGAAGACTGGGGTGTTTTTAATTTAATAAAGAAATGTGGTCAAAATCTGATAACACTGCTACTGAAGCGCTTAGCATCTATGCTAATCTGTGTAAGTGCAGTCACTTCTGCTGTCGTCTTGCCTGTATCTCCCACCTCTTCCTGCTCTAAAGGACGCTGATTGAACTGTGCTGCTTTGGGCCGAGCACAATCACAGATTTGAAGTTTGCTCGATTACAGACAGTAAAGAAGGCTGGTCCCACTGCTGTGCGGGTTAGTGTTTATTTTTCTTAGTATTAAGAGTCTAAGGGTTTAAGAGTTACATCAGTGCATCTGCTGCAGATCTTGTTGAGCCAATGAGTAATCATGTTCAGGATTGGTGATATTTATGTCAGTCAAAAACAGTGGTCCTCAAATAGTTTGCAGGGCATACTGGTGTGCTTTAGGACAAGTCTCAGTTTGCTTTGGGAGTTTGCACAACTCTAAATTATTATTACAACTATACAAGAATTCATTAAGTTTTTAATTTATTCCAACTGCTCCAGCTGGTAAATTAATGTCTATAAATGGCTGCAGTAAGGGAACTTACCGGTAACTAACTTTCAAGCCTTAAGAGCATAAGAGACTTCAGTTTACAACAAAAGAAGGGAGGGAATTTTTAATTTTAGACCTCTGATACTTAGCATTTTACCTAATCTTAAAGGCACTGGTGCATCAATTAACATGTGAAACTTAATTAATGAAATCTGAGGAATTTTGAATACATACTTTAACAATCCCATAAATGTATATTCAATGTAAAATTCAGTTGATTTTCATTTTTTATGTGGCATTAGTTCACATAAACATACTCAGAGTGAAAAGATACTGTTAAGTATAAAAGAGGCTATCCTGTATTGATAAAAAGATGGCTTGCCTTGAGACTTCAGCTCAATTTTATGTGAGCCTTGGGCAAAATTAGGCTAACTGTTGATCGGAAGAATTGCATTTATTATTTATCAGCATTGTTCAAGCAGCCATATCACCAAAGATAGACTGACAACTATTTGTAGAAAGTTAATGAACTTTGCAGGTCACAACGTGAGAAATAGGTTAAAGGAGAAAGCAAGCCACTTGATATCTTTGAAATCATCAAGGGCTGATTTGTACTGTATCATTCATGAAACATGTGAACCATCCATCTCATGCCCTTTAGCTACATACTTCATAGCCTCGGGTCCTGGCAGAGGAAAGTAGGCCTGTCTGAGTCACACACTGTCTAAGTGAAGTGTCCTGTCCTGCAGACAGCTGGAGGATTGGACATACTCCACATCCTGTGCAGCTGCAGGAAAAACAAGCATGAGCACACAGAGGAGAAAAACTCCCAGCCCATTTAGTGAGAGAATTTTACATATGCTCAGTCAAATCTAAAAAATGACCATTTTAAATATCACACAAAACAAAGAAAGAAAAAACAAAGAAAATGTTATCAGAATTTAGTTTAGAGTTTAATTTAGAGATTTGAAGAATCAGACTGATATTACAGGCTTTGAGTTATAAACTATTAAAATATCTTACTTCTCTGTGACTGTTTGTGTAGTCAGACAGCCCAGGACAATTCAGTTATCTCATTGGAAGACTGGGTCACACTCAGACAGGAAGCTACAGGCATTAGCAGCCAGCATAGCATGTTCAACAAAGAGTCTGCAGTCCCAGGTTTACAGGGTCACAGCAGCAAGCTAATATCTGCAGGACATACACCAGCTCACAAATCATAGTACAGTCTGAGACTGCTCTTTTTTCCCCCAGAGTTATGCAGCTCAATGACTTGTTTGTCAGGCTCTCTGCAGGGTGTGAATGGAGCTGCTGGAAAAGTCCTATTTTAAGCAGCAGTTGTAGATTTCCTCTGTTCTCACAGGAGCGATTGTGGAGCAGAAGGCACGAGAATTGCTAAATCAACAACAGCTGGAATGGGTTTTGTCAGTGTGAATGAGCTTCATTCACAAAGAGCTGCTCTTGAAATAACAATTCTCTCACTGTTTCACTGTATTCTCCACTGTGCTGCAGGATTTACTCAGCACTGGTTCAGGCTGGGAGGACGGGGAAACGAAAACAGCTACAAATCTGCCAGCAGGAATAGCCATCGTTGCAACCAACAGCTTTGGCATAATAGTTGCATAATACTTAAAAAAATAAATTGCAAAATCTTCTTGTACTGTGATATACTCTGAATAGAAAAATACAGAAATTAATATAATATGAAAAAAGTACATGTTTAAATCAAAAGCAGTATTGACAGTTGATCCTATCATAAGCCTCTTTACGCTTACAGTCATTTGCTAGTCTCAGTGTTTCACGCTCATATTCAAGTGAAGTTGTTAATTTTGGCTCATATGGCTGTATAACCCCCTCCTATTTCTCCCATCTCTGTTCTTCCAAGACATGTTTTGACCAATTAGACTCGGTCAAACATGCTAGATGTAAAGCTTTTTTTCTGCAAGTAGCTGTTAAAAAAAGTAAAATTACAAGTACAAGTACACTGATGGTTGCCCACATGAACCAAAAGAAAAAGGATTTCTATTTATATGATCCAGTGGCCAGTTCTAACACTCTGAAAATTCTGCTTGCTTTTTCAGATTTATTAATTTATTTCAAGAACTGCACTGCTCCTTCTGACCTTGTTTCTTCAGACCTGTTTGTGTGCTGTGTTTGCGACATGTTGCTCCTGAAGCCATATGAATCCAAACCGAATGACTTTTTACTGCTGAAAAGGCACCAGCGGATCTGGGGCTTGCTGATTGTTATCTTGAGTTATATCTGACCGCATCAAAATGGTGTGAAAGCACAATTATTCTGCTCATGTCTCCATCCAATAGACCAAGCGAACACGTGCACTGAAAAATACTTAGCACGATTTACATTATGTTACCACTTCTCTATTGCAGTCTGTCAGTGTTGTTTTTCTTTTGCAAATAAAGTATTCGGATAGCACAAATGCTGCAATTCACTGAGATGTCCTCTTTGAAACTACTTGTAATCCTCCTAGAGACACGTGTAAAACCATCAACACCATTTTTGGCAGCACCTCACTTCTCCAACACCCAGGCATGGCAGACAGAGATAAGACTACGTGTCCTTAAATCTTCACCCCTCAGCTTGTCTGCCAAGGTCTCGTTCATGTTTACTCATTCTGCCAACTCCAGGATGTGAGGATCTATTTCTTTACTGACACGAGCCCTGACCTCTCAGATCAGCCTAATCCCACAGAGGGGAGGCTCTTAATAAAACAGGGCTATGACTGCCTTATCGAGTGATCTACAGCCAAAGTCACGCAGTGTGGGGACATACACAGACTTCCTCTTCCCAATGTGTTTGAGGGTGCATGGCGTGGTATTCAAATCCTCTTTAGTTAGAGCAGCTCTTCTCAGGTAATGAGAACAATTAGCTTGTAATAAAACCTGAAGCCTTCCTCCTTAAATGATCTGCCCTCGTGGAAAATGTGCAAAGAAAGAGGTTTACCTGTAAGAGACTGGGCTTTTCGTTCGACTCTGTCCAACTGTTTTACACTGGGAACAGGGCCTCTGCTCTTCTCTGAGCTCTGCTGCTTTTCCTTTGTTTTGGCCTCCAGAGCTTTAATACCAATCTGTAACTGGCTGGTGTACTTCTCATGCTGTTGGGAAACAGACAGAAGGGAAGCAGGATGTGATAACCACCAACAATCAGTGCAGCTGTAACTATCATCTACATACAGTGTAGAGGACAAGGAAGAACATCTGAAAGAGCTGCCTGCACAAAACACATTTATAAATTAAAGACTCAATTAATTTGTTAGAAAAGAGCTAAATACAAGCAGCTTTGTCGACACTTAAATTGTAAACTAATGCAGCATTGTCACTCTAATAATGCATAACATTTACTGGAATGTAGTTACAAAGGTAAGCCTAGAGACAGCACAGAACAATCCTAGAGTTTTACATACAGCAGGGAAATATATTCAGTTTTAGGGGTGAAAAATGTATTTCAAACTAATATATAGTGTACATTTAATTTAGGTTGTTGTTGATCAAACAATAAATGGGTGACCTGATGCAAAGTAAGAAGACTGTTTACTTTTAGAACTAGAAAAGAACTCTGAGAGCGCAGACCTCCGCCAGCGCCACAGTCCTCACTCATATTGTGATTTTCACTATTTCATTTAAATATTTAGATTCCTTGATCATGTAAACATACCATTAGCAGTTGGATTCATCATGATATCTATTTTAGTTTAGTAGTTATTCACAAAAATCTCATTTTTCATCATGGCGGATCCAGACGGTGATCTGGGTGGTCCCAAAATCTATACATTTGTTCCTTGTTCGAATCTGGACATTTCCTGAAAAATTCATCGAAATCCATCCATAACTTTTTGAGTTATCTTGCTAACAGAGAGACAAACAAACAAACAAAAAAAACAAAGGGATGCCGGCAATAACATAACCTCCTGGTGGAGGTAAAAATGCATGGATACAGTGGCAAAATTTTCATAAAAGGTGGGACACACAAATGTTCCTAAGGGAAACCTTTACTTCTTTCAGCTTCATGCAGGATAGTGCTAAATATTGTTGCCACTGAATACCTGTGCTTGAAAACTTTTAACCAAGAAAATCCACATACTGATCCAATGCCTACCCAGTTCTGCATGCTTTCTCAAAACTAACAGACTCATTTGTGCAATTTACAGTGTTCTCTCTTTCTTCTGGGTAAAAAATGACTGAAAAGACTTATATTTCTGAATTTTCTGATGCCAACAATCACTACAATAAGTGTACTTTTAGCTTTCAAAAAGCCATGGTATGAAAACAAATCTGAACCCCAAATAAATCAAAACTTTTAGAACTTTTTTTTTAACAGTGTGTCTTGAACTTTGTGGTTTTTATAATTGCAAACAAAAAATTGCTTAACTTCGTGTTTTGAACTTCTTTTGTTGCCTTTGTATCCAACAGGTATCATTATACCCTGATTTTTTTTTGAATGATATAAAGCTCTATCATGTATTGTCATCCAGTTAAAAGCTACTGAGATATGGTTTTGGTCTCTATTGCCCGAATGACACATAACAAAACAGAGGAGCAAATAAAATTTTCAAGATTATTGCAAAACCTCTTTATGCAGGCTATAAATTGGATATTCAGGTATTTTAACACTGACACAAGATATCCAATTAATTTCAAGCCCTGGAGCTGGCAAAGAGGTAAGTACAGTTTGTTGGCACAGGAATCTGACTGGATAAAGTCTATAAGCCTGGTTAACTTAGGTCACTCACAGGTTACATCACACCTCACAGCACTGCCTTACACTGAGGTACATCAACAGCCAGAGTGGTAATGTCGATTTTTTACTTTTAGATCTTATTGAAGACAAAGGGCAGAATTATACTCAGTGCACCGACACTCCATACATGGGTGGACGTAACCAATTGGGCTATTGGCATCCTAATGTTGAATCTTTTTAACCATGAATCTTTTTTTATTTGCTGTTACTTTTACCACCTATTCTTTTAGTATATACCTATTCTTTAATAATACATTCAAAGCCAAAGTTAGTGCTGGGGGATAAATCAAGTTTCATTCAATAATTTAGCTTTCCAAACTCATTTAAACACATTCATTGAGATTAAGAAATTACTGGGACACTTAACACTGATGTCTTAATCTCATTTTGTCCTCAGGTCAAATGTGGTTTTTCCGTACAGTTTGCACAATATAACCTACACCAAAAAAGTTCATATTTCAAGAGAGGAGCAGAGGGGCCCTCAGCATGAAGACTTGATACAGTGCGTTATAACAATAGAAGAATTTTACTGGAAGGTTGTGGCTGACCCAGAAGGAGATACAAGAAATGTATTTGATAGTCGAGCAAGGTAGGGCACATTATGCTTCTGACCTCAGTATCACTCAAATACATAGTTATTATGATTTTAGCGATAAGGTAGAAGCCCTTAATCAAGTGTTTCAAGTTTTGTCTTGACATAGAGGAATAAAATGAAGTTTGTGGGGGACTATTTTGTTAAATATCTCTAATTACAGAGAGGGTACCACATGCCTGTCCCCCTGCCAAGCCTTTGGCGTTAACAGTGGTGGTCAAACATTCTGGGGGTAAATGTTAAAACAGCACTTTGAATGACATGACTTACTTTGAGAGCTTCCTCTGGCACTTTGTGTTGACTTCTCTCCAGGATGTATACATGAGCATGTGAAAGAGGAGTTAAGGTACACGGGGAGAAGTTTATACAAGGGCATGTGTTTTCATATCCACTGTTTTGCATATGGACACGGCACCTTCATAGTTGTGTTTGTTTGTAAAGGGACTCTAATGACAAGGCGAAACTTGTGTGGGAAAAGTTCCTGAAAGTTTTTGTTTTTACCTTCTCCTCCATACAGATCACAAGTATCTTTTTGTACTGCTTGTACACAGATAAGAAATTCTCAACTGATTCAACAAAAGCAAGCTGCTATCTTTAGCGTCCTACTCCTTTTACTTGCCACATACTGGTCAAAAACATTCCTAGATGTTTGCCCACTCATGACAGTTTTGACCCCTCACTGCTATCTTAACTATGTTTCAACAGTCAAGGGTTTTCCTCTGTGAGGGTCAAAGGGTACAGGAGATTTTCAGTCATCAGTCGACCATAATCTAAAACCCCTGACTAAAAACCATGGGGGATTAACATGCCGATGCAGCTGAAGACCACAGAGGAAAAACAGAATGGAAATAATTTTTTTTATACTGGCTGCCAATCATGTTAAACTGCTCATGCAGAATAAAATGTAACCTGTATTGCATGAATCACAAAAGAGTGACAGGTATTTAAATATGGTACATAAACAAAGGATATCATAGCCAAAGCGGATGACGTCAGAGAGCTTCAGGGTGATGTACGTCTGGTCGGGGATTCTCAAGTCGTTCACGAAGGTCTGGAAAGCAAAGAAAAGCATTTAACTCAGTTTAACCAAAAAGGAATGTGTTAACTCACAGGTGTAAGGCTCTTTAATTCCTTGTGGCATGTAACCAGGTACTGTAAGGTGCCCTTTTCCCATTTAAAGTAAATCCACCAGTACACTAAAACAGTGATGAGCTTATGTCGTTATGCAACCATCTACTTGGGTTTTGTGAGTCCTTGAGAACAGACTAAAGTAAAATACATGTTGTTTCTGTGTTTGTTTGTGAATCAATTAGCCTGCTGTCTAAACTAACAGCTGATAGGACATGCTGTGCCAGATTACTACAGTAGATGAAAAGAAAGTGGATGCTGGAAGCAAGCAGAGGAAAGAAAACTTTATCCTAAGCAGACTAAATGAAGATAATTGCAGGAAAACAGTGGATTTCAGTTCATCCTCGCTCTGTTCTGCTCTGATTAATTTGGCTGCAGTTACTGAGGCCAAAAGAAACACTCTCCCCAACAATGAGGGGCTTCTCCCACTGCTCTACCCTGGATGTTACTGGGATAATGGAGAAATGAAGTGGCAACAGAGCACTGAAGGGAGGGAGGGAGGAGGGGGAAGGCCACTCAGTGAAAAGGGGGTCCAGACCAGCAGGAAAATCCAGTCTCCTGATAACCACTGTGCTTCCAACCGCCCCTGTCTCTGGCACACAAAAAGAGGTGTGTGTTGCTCTGAGGATTGTTGTGGGGTCCAGTCTTTAGGGAGCCCAGGGGCTGGCTACTTTATCACTCTGTTCAGAGGCCGGTAGTCTGACACTAGAGACGGACTTACTGACCCCGTTCAGGCTGCCCAGGTCCTTCACCATGTGCTCGTCTCTGTTTAAGTCATAGTTGATCACAGCGTGCTGTTTGTCCACACTACGAGACTGCAACACAAGAAGAGGAGATCAAGTAGAGCTGAAATAAATGAGTGACAATCAAGACAATCAGTTACTCAGAAACAAATCACAAACACAAACTTCTCCTGTGAGTTTCAGTTAACATTATTTATACATAATGCTTAACACCAAATGTAAGACTTGTGCCATAGCTGCTTTAAATTAATAGCTCTAGTAATTACTGAAATTACTATTTATATTTTGTTACCTTTACTGCAGTAGCATATAGAGGCAACTGAAATACAGTATGTTTAATGCTAGAATGTAATTACTAATGTTATTCAAGATTTTTCAAATTTATTGTGTAACAGAAAAACAGAATCATAGTAAAACACATTATGATTTCTTGATTAAAATGTCAAATTATAGTTATTAACTCGCATTCCTGAACAAAAAAATATTTTTAGTGGTTGAATGTGATGCCTTATTAAATTTGGACTTCTCAAATTTGAGTTTGAAAAGTTTTGCGCCATTTTAAAAAGGTTTTTTAAGATTTCTAAAATACATGTTTTCTCTTTTTTATGATAGGTGGTCTAATAAATTTGTCGAGCACTGACTGAGGTGCAACAATACACTTCACACACAGTTTGTAAAGTACCTTGCTCGCCAGTTTTGAGAACCGGGCCATTAAAGTCCTTCTTTTGGTTTAAAATCTTTTTCCAGACTAATTTGTTTTTGGCCTATTGTTAGAACAGCAAAGGTAACAGGGTGGTCCCTCTTATCCAGTTTGCGAAAGCGGCAATAAATCTTGGTATAAAATAGTCTGCTGTGAAGCCAACCTTCTGCATTTATTGCACAAACAGCCGTAGACTTTAAATCAATGAGTGCTTATCACCTGCCAAACACGTCCTGCATAGCTCAGGTCTTTGTGCAAATCCAGCAGAGGAAAGCGTGCTCACATCTTACATGCTTTCATCAGTTCAGTGCAAAGTGGACATGTGATCCAGACTGACTCTCTTTCTTTCCCTTTGCTCATTAGTGATTCTGGGCCCCTTCATCAATACAATTAACAGATTGAAGATGACTGCAGCACTCCAAGCTTTGAATGGTCCATTTACAGGCTCATTATTAACCCTTTCTATACACCTACGAACTGACAGAGACCATAAATATGTGCAGTTTGTTTCAGAGTGTTTGTTCAGAAAACAATCACAGAACTTTCTGTAAATACTTTGCTTCAAATAATTGTAGCTTCTTCAAATTACCTTTGTGATTAGGTTAACTATTCAGCTCAACATTCCTACTTTGTGACCTTTAGCCTGATTTTACCTCCAACACATATCAAACCCCAATTCTTTTAACAAACAAGGACACAATAACTACAACTAGAGGCAATTATCAGAGGCTTTTGGTTTGGCCATCACCAAGAAACAGACGTTTTCAGAGCCCAGTTGTCATGGGAAGTCCAAACATCCCGGCCCTTAGCTATTAGATGTGGCTTCACTGACATTCAATCTCTGCTTTTCACGCAAAACAGGGTTCTCATGTTACTCCAACTTCACTATGGTTTGAATAGCAAAAAAAGCATGAAGCTGCAAACAGAAAACACACAAATTAAAAGGTTGAGGTCAATTTGGAGCTCAAGAAAACTATGCCAGGCAGCAGTCTGAGCACTTATGCATCACTCCAGGCATGGAGAAGCTGAGGTTTTTCCTGGACCAGGCAACGCCTAAATGTGGACACAAGCAACTTTTTAATCTAACTGGCCTCTGTGGCTGCCTCACTGACTACAGAAAGTATAAACAACTGCCTCTGACTGAGGCAGCATTCCTCTTTCTTTGGTTTGAATTTAGAGTGAGCAGAAAACGTAGGAGAGGCTCAGACACAGACCACAGAGAAATGTGTGTTTATGGCAGAAAGTGCACGAGAAAACAACACTGAGGAATGCTTCAGCCATGTTTTAACTCATTGTTTGAGAGGCTGTCAGGGGTAACTTTGTGTGGAGGCACTGTCACTTGGTTACACATGCTAACATGCACACATAAAGCACGCAGGGAGCCGCCCACTGCGCTTCTGTTTCGCACATTTATGGGACGAGCTGGCCTGTCAGACATGAGTGAGGGCCGAGGAACCTCCAGAGCGCTTTTGACACATCGCAGTGAGCTCATAGACACGAGACAGAGTGCAAACACACACTCCCTGTCAGCCGCTCTCTTGCACAAACAAAGTCACACACCTGCAGCATTAGCTCGCAATCATCCCGGCCGACAAAGATCATCTCCCGTGGCAACCGATGGCGTGTGCCAGAGCTGCTGACCAGGAACCATGATGTAACGCTCATGTTAGGGTCACGAGTCAGGATCCTCTTCGCATCCTAGACAGACAGGTAGAAAGATCAATAAAAAGGAAGGTTGGTGGGTTAATTGCAGGACTGAAAATATACTTTGTCTACTTGCCACTGTGGATGGTGGAGTCAAAAAGATTAGGTTACGACACATTTTTACCACCCGTTTCATTTTAACAGACAGCTTACCGTAATGCCATGCAGTATAACAATCAAAGTTTATAGTGCTCAAACAACAGGAAAATCAAAGTAAGTCTTTATTTCAGTTACAGAAGGACAAAGTCGTGTGTCTGACAAACACACAAAAAAAATAATTTCCTGTTGTTTGATTTTATTATTTTAGAAATGCTTAATCCCTCTATTGTAGAAACATCCTCAAATGCTGATTTAGCTGAAATTAAACCCTCACTAAGAGGCAAGAAAATCATATGAGCCTATATCAGGGAGTCGTCACAACAGTACTGTACAGGTTTCCGCTGAAAGACGAGAGTTTGATTTTCTAAATGTACAAAATTTCAGTTGGTAAATGAGCATGGTCGCCTGCTTTGCTCAGATAGTCAAAGCAGAGAGTGCAGAAAAAAAAGATTACTTACTAAGATTACCTTGGCTGGAGACATATCTCCAGCCAAGGTTAATAAGTTAAGTTAAGCATAATTCACCTTACTCTGAAAAAGAAAAAGCACTTTGCCTGGTGGTTTATTTTTCACCCTGGCAGGCAGGCAGTAGGCGTGCACATTATTATGGAATTTATCATTATAACAATGGAAACATCCCCAACAAACACACAGGAAGAGTCAAACGTATTGCTAAAATACACAATATATATTGCATAAATACTGGCAAAGCCATGTGTAAATTTTACCAGTTGAATTGGACCTTAAGTTTACCCTCAAACCGCTTTCGTTCATAAAATTAGGCCAAGACCATCTTTTGCTATGCTAACATTAGCACATACAAATTTTGTGTTTAGTCTAACAGAGATTCTTTAATGCAAGTTTAATTCTGGCACTGTACACCATAAAAACCCATGTTTTCTCCATAATTTGTAATTGTTAAACTCCAATTAACAATGACTGACTGTCTCAAAGCGGTTCAGTCCAAACAGAGTCCTTGAGAGCAACGAGCTCTCAATGACTGCACATACATGGATTAGCATCGATGCTATCACCTTCAGTAGCAGTTTTTTTTTTTTTTTTTTATGTATTTTTTGGGCATTTTGTGCCTTTATTGATAGGAGAGAGAAAGTGGATAGGCTTGTGAAAGGGGGGGAGAGAGTAGGGGAAGACACTCTGCAAACAGGTCACAGGCGGGATTCGAACCTGGACCGGCAGAAGCAAGTACATGGGGTGCCTAGTTGCTAACCACTCCGCCAAACCAGCACCCCAACAGTAGCAGTTTTATAAGATCCTGCAGGCTGGAGCCCATTGAGTGAGAGGCTGGGTACACACTGAACTGGTTGCCAGCGGATCACAGCGCCACATAGAGAGACAGAAATCATTCACACTCACACTTATGCGTAAGGGCAATTTGAGGAAACCAATCAACCTAGTGAGCATGATACTGGTCTGTGGGAGGAAGCCAGAGTGCTCGAAGAGATCCCATGCATGTACAGGGAGAACACGCAAACTTCACACAGAAAGGCCCCTGTCTGACATTGGGATCAAACCTGTGACCTTCTAGCTGGGAGGCATGTGCACTACCTGCTGCACCGCCGTGCCACCCTCAGCTCATGACCACATTTCTTTATTGAATGAAAAACAGATGCCAACACTTCAAACGTCTCTGTAGTGTGGATATTTTCACTCCAACTCGAGCATGTTTCAATAGTGCAGCAGCTTCCGCCTACCACATCATCTGATTGGCCTGTAGTAAATGCTGACTGACATCTGCATCTGATTCTCAGTCTAAAAAAATGAAACTTGTAAAAGAAAAATGTTTATTCAACTTAAATCAAATCCTTTCTAAATCATGGACACTCAAAACATGTTGTAAACGGTCAAACACACCAGGACATGGGACCTTTAAAATGTTTTCTCTTACTTTTGAATGTGATAAGTCTTCTTTGTTTTTTTCAATACTGAAGTAACGAAAGGAAGAAAACTATTTCACCTAAATGCTCCAAAAGAAGACTCAGCCAGCTAAAGCTGTCTGACTGGGTGACCCAGCATGGATGCTTTGAAAAGAGGCTCTGTGAGTCTGATTGGTTGGGCGGTGAACCAATCAGAGAGCTAACAGAGAGTCAATTAAACACTGATGTCTCAGTGAACGTTTCTTGGGTGTAGCACGTTTCCTAGAGGAGTTACTTTGAAAAAAAATTAAGGCAGCTAAGTGAATTAAGCTGTCAAACCAGTAAAAAATAATAAATCTATGCTATACTTAGTACTTTTGCTGAGAACAACAGCATGAGGACAAGGTCATTTTGACCAGGACGCATTAAGTCACATTTAGGGGTATGATCTAAATTCATTATCTGCCTTTTAAAATAGCAGGCAGCTTACTGAGAGGAAGTCATCATAGCACCTTAAATAGGACCTATTCACAGCAAGTTCAGATCTGGCCACTTATTTCTATTGAGTAAATTCATGTAGACAAGCACCCTGATTATGTTTTTTTATGTTGGTGAGTCAGACAAGTGACAGACAAACAGGTAACAGAGACTTCAGAGAGTCATCTCATTATGCTCAGGTAATATTTCCAATTCAGTACAATGCACAGGTGATCAAAAGCTGTTTGGGTGAAGGTTATTTCAGAATGAGGCATGTTAACATGACTGTATGGATCTGTTTGATTACGATTTACTTGATTTGAACAGATTTTCAAACTTCTAAAGTCTTGCTAATTAGTTCAAACAATGCCAACTTATGTGAGGAACCTAGATGGTGCAAACAGAGTTTTTTAATCTAAAAGTTCTGGTTTACTAAATCAATTCATTTGTCATAAAATCACACAATATGTTTGCTACATTTAATAAACAGGTGGAACTGGAGAGCAGCTTTAACCACTTTTTCTAAACAGTGAGGTATTTGTGAAACAGAAAAGCAGGTTGGATTAGAGACTGAATCAGACCCAGTTTGTCATTTTACAGAATAAAATCAAAAAATATTTTAGCTCAATAATACACAGTTACTATCAACCCCATGCACTCTACTTTAGCATAGGGCTGGGAAATATTACCGAATCTCAACATCACAATTAACTGAAGCTCTTACCTCGATTAATATTAATGAATGATTATTTTATGCTATGCTGGAACAAATTAGTTGTGATAAACGGTCGTCAACAGGGTTTTCCTGCAGTATTTACATTTAACTTCTTTCTGCTTGATGTCCTCTGCACAGAATCCAAAATGTGTCCAAAGAATAGAGACAGTATTTTTCTTGGCTACAAGGTCCTCTGATAGATTAGCACTTGTCTCCTCCATGTTGGTGGCACGCCCTTCGCTCTTGGTGAAAGTGAATGTAGACTATATGAAGGTCACGTGACTTACACAGGGAAAATAATCAAAATAATCGTCATGAGTAAAATTACTTTGACTAGAGGGTCTAAATGTAGATTTTCACTTATTTTTCGATGAATTCCCCAGCCCTACTTTAGCAGCAAATTAATGAAGCCCCACACCTTCAGACTGCCATCTTGAAAAAAACAGATAACTGTAGATGGTTGAGTTCCATAAATTCAGTTTTGAGTATTTCATGAAAAATACAGTTGTGTCAGTTTTTATGAGGTTTGAAGATTAAAAACAAACATATAAAGAATAATCACATTCTGTAGCTCATGTTTGAGGGGATATTTTGTAAACTTATGAACATGTCATCCCTTGTGATTTTGATTTTGGTGTGCCTTGAGCAAAAATGGTTAAAAATTGAGATTAGTTTGATATCAGCATCGGCCAATATCAGCCTAAAAAGTGAAGTTTCAGCAATGGCTAGGGCTGTGTTAAAAAAAACTATGTAATTGATTTAAATGGATTTTTCTTTAACTGGTTCAAAATGGATCCATAAAATCCAAATATTGATCTTTTAACTTGGGTAGTTTTTTCTTCTTTGGATGTACAGAGAAGCAGCCTGTGGTATCAACCCTGCTAGTCTCGTGTGATCAGCATTTAGCATTGTTTTCTACTGAACAAGATCTCATGAGATGTTACTGCAAACAAACATGGTGGAAGCACTATATGGGCACCACTGGCAAGTTTAAAAGCTGATGTTTGGATGCACAGTATTTTAGATTTAACAAAGGAAAGTATGAGTTGGACAAAAAACAAGTAATATGCAGAATATGCATTAAAACATATTAAAATATGATTAATGTAACTGCTTTGGATTTAGTTCTTCATGTTAAAACAATTGTTAATGATGTACCAGGTCAAAAGGTCACTTTTTAAATTTACAGCACTATTTTAACTAAGATATCCCAGACGGAATAAATATCGGATTGAATCGTGAATAAAATAGGTTTGAGCCCTTGTAATATCGAATCGAATCGATCCAGAAAATCTGAATCAATACCCAGCCCTAGTAATGACCACTATCAAATTTTCTGGAGATATTCACAGCCAATATGTCAGCCACACATATCAACCATACATCAACTGGAATGTCAGCACCTTCTCATCACTGCATGAGTATATTAAAAATCAAGGGTTTCATTTTTGCAAGAGCTAAATGCTTTTGTTCTTGTTTTACATCTGTTCCTCAAAAATATACTGTGCCACTCAAAGAAACAAGTCCATTTAGTTAAGATGGGAAATTAAGAAGTTGAAGTAAAAAGCATCTTTATGTTGAAAATTAAGACAAAACGAACACTTCTGACATGAGTCTGACTACTTTGTCATCATTTCTGCTGACTGCCTGGTAACAGTGTGACATCTTTGATTAGCAAGGCATCCAGAATGAAGAGGGAGGACTTGTTAAGCAAACAGACTAATGACTTCGATTCATTGAGCTGCTTCTTATCGACTCCCAACTGGAATTGGTCAACGATTCCCATCCCTACTGACAGATAAACATGAAGCGGGGGAGTTATTAGATACAATCCATATTAACTAGTGACATAGACTTGAGTAAGGCAGGTTTGTGTGAGTCAGAGAGAGCAGACTCAGCTCGTCCACCTCTGTTTTGTTTGGTGTTGGTAAAGCTCACAGCTGATTTAAATTACGCACAGTGACTGTCTGATGAAGCATGCTGGGAAACCTGTTGCTGGGAGTGACGTTAGCTAACAACCTAAACTTCTACAGTTTACAATTTAACTTAATGTAACCTTTCCTACTCAACGTTATCAGCAGTAAAACGCAGACCTCAGTGTGATTTAAAGCTCAAATGACAGCCTGTTGACCGTCTCGTAGGTCAGCGCTTATTTCCTCATTAAATCCGCAGCTCACAGACGTTGGTGAGCTAACGTCCAACCGAAACGAGCTTTTCCATCGATTTGGTCCAGCAGGACTCACCTTTAACGCCTTCTCCGTCTTACTCCTCAGTGAAGCCAGTGTTTAGCGTCCTGGCAGCAGAGGAAACTCGACGTTAGGCTCGTGTAAAAAAGAGCACCAGGTAACACAGTGCAGGTAAATGTCGTTCACACCCTCCTCTTCCTCTGGGAATGACAAGCGGCTGAAACTCTGCTCTCCTGCCGACACGGTGACGTAGTCAGACAAGTCCCATCAAACGAGAGGTGAGGAGAGGTAAGAGCTCTCACTCTGACTGCTTTTCAAGGAGGCGGCATGAGCTGCAGGAGTGGGCACATCGAACTAATGCCTGTGGTCCGATTAAATACGTTATAACACAGTTGTGTTTTCATCCTTTTGTATATTAGTCAAATCCCATGTTTATGGATTCAAACAAGGTGTAATGGTATTAAAGAGCAACTATGATAACAAGTAACTTTAAAATGAATGGTGTTTGGGTTGTTGTCAACAATTGCTAAAAAAAAAAACACTTTCATGCTTTTAATCATATATTAAGTGAATAACCAAAATAAATACGTGAATGATTCGTATAGGGTTTTTTTGCATCAACAACAACAACCACAAAACAAAGTATTCTGAAAGTCTGAGGGGTTTTCATGAAATGGGAATTAAGACATCCGGGATATTCAGCTAAAGCCAGGCTTGACAAAGTCCCCTCTGAGTACACTGGCTTTATGTGTTTCATGAAGGCCAGGCTGGTAATGAGCAGCTTGGTCAAACCAGATGATACAAATTCAGATAACAGCCCACTGACCGCTTTTTTCTAAAGATTTCAATGTAGATTTTTGGTCTATATTAACAGAGGTAAGATAAAGATTAAAATAGACTGCATAATCACAAAGATTGCCACTGGTATCAAAGATGTCCTGCCCTGTTAAAAAAAATAAACTGTACAATCACAAAGATTATCATCTGTGCTGAAGATGTTTTTGTTTAGTAATATAATAATAATGATAGCATCACATAAACTAAAAACCATCATGTTTATGAGATATGTTGAAATATGAAAAGAAATCTGTAAGTCTAAGCTCATTTTCTAATAGAGGGGAGTGAGGACATTTTTATGTACTTTGTTGATTATTGTAGATCGTGTTATTCTTTTTTTGCTCTTTTTATGCAGATTTGACTTTGAGTTTAATTTTTCTTTGAACTTGGCAACATGTATTGGAATAGACTAAAACCTAAAATAAAATACATGAAAATCTGGATTAATAATTTAGTTGTTACTTATAATTTGTGTTTGCTTTAGTTTAAATCCTGTTTTTGTCTTTCATTCACATTTAAAGTACCTCTGAGTTTTTCGAAAACATTTTTTAATGAAATATGTTATTGTCAATATTCCTATACCTCTTATATTGATCATCATTGCTTTAACTGTAAGAAACAGGCTAGCTTCAGATGAGAGTGCTGCTGATTAAACAGCAGGATTAAGTAAACCCAACACTTGCCTCATGGTTGAGTTAGTTTCCTCTCTTGATCTTTTTAAAAACTCACGTTAAAAATGCAAGCATTTAAAAAAAAACAAAAAACAATGCAGAATGATGTACAAGGTGTTTTCAGAGTTAAATAGCAGCTTTCATTTGTATTGGAATACTATTTAACCAGGGACTTGCAGTTTTTATGACAAAGCATTTAAAACCTTTTTTTACTTCCTGAGGGCCACATTGTTACAAACTGTCAGTTACTATCAATTAAAAACAAAAAATACAAAGTATAAAGCTTTGATTAAAAAAGAGATTGTTCCAATATATCATTACCTGAAAGACAAATTAGGATTATTTTTAAATGCAATAAAACAAGTGTGTACACATTTTGAAGAACAATATTTCACTTTAACAATTTCTTCCCAAATTTGTTAGAGTATACCAATGTTTTATCTATTCTAATGATTTATTTAAAAAAGATTTACAGAAACAATAAAGTTAGGTTTTAACACTTGCAAAAACAAAGCATATGTTAACTATCAAAGGTCCTACAGGAATGTTTCTGCTACATATCTTATTTTGAGCATAGTTTTGTGTTGGTATTTCAGGTCAAATCACTTTTCATAGCTTTTCTCCATTTTCACTGTTGATTTTGAAAGTGACTGTGGGACAACAATGAGGCCGTTGGGCCCTGCGTTTTGCCCTCAGGCTGCCAGTTTCCCACCCCTAATGTAGACTTCTACTATACTGAAATTGTGTACTTTGTCCACCACTGCTGGTAAGGCTTTCCAATATTGACCAAAACACACTTTATTGTTAAGCTGAATGGTGATACACAATCAATATTTCAGGGACAGTTATCAGATTCTGAGGTCTCATGACCTACAGTGGCAATAAAATATTCAAGCAACTCATTTTTTAATAACAGACAAACAACATGAGAGTCTTAGAGTGGACTGATGTTACACTGTTCTTACCACAAAACTTATTTGTTGGGGTTTTTTTTGGCAGCTTTCTGTTGCTCAATCCAAAAATTCGAAAGCCTATTACATTCTTAAAACCACAAAGAAAGATGCTTATGTTAAGTAGGTTAATCAGTCATTTAGTGTTTAATTCAAACTGAAATGGAGTCTGTTTTATCCTCCCTTCTTTAAGGTATTTGGGGGATATATAAACATCTGTGTTGTCACTTGCTATCATGTAAAGACTTACCTGAGGGTTGGGAATGACATTAAAATATTTTTGTAGACTGAATTCTGGAGTTTGTTTTATAGAAAACATGTGAAGAGTGTTCTTCCTCATGTGTTCCTTCTCATACAGTCAGTGTTTGAAATGTAAATTAAAATGGCTGCAAATCTTTTTGATGAAAATAATAGCTCTCTCATATTTTTGTTCACTTGAAACACGGTTTGGTGGCATTATTAATTTGATTTTATTCATAATTGAGGTGTGGTAAAAGCTGTTGCAAACACATTAATGGTGAAACAGACATTTTCAAATGTCCTGCCCTGTTAAAAAAAAAAAAAAAATAAACTGTACAATCACAAAGATTATCATCTGTGCTGAAGATGTTTTTGTTTAGTAATATAATAATGATAGCATCACATAAACTAAAGATATTTTGAGCTGTGGGTTCCCTTCAAACTATGAGATTGTTCTTGATGACAACCACATGTGAAAGGATTAGAGACTAGAGATGTGCAGGGGTGATGTATTTTGGTAGCATCACACCGACTCGCTTTTCTTACAAGCCTTGGTTTTTCATTGTTATTGATCATTGCTGATAATAAGGTTATAGCAAACAAAATCATGAAAAGAACTTGTTCTATTCTTTTGAGTAATTTTATTATTTTCATGATTTTTAAGCTAAAATATAATTGTCAGAGTAAAAGCTATTATTGAGCTATTAAGAAACTATAACATGGTGGTTCAAGTAAGAAGCAACTACAGCATTTCCGCTGCATAATATCTTATTGTGATAACTTGTTTGACAATTTCCTCTTAATCACATGACCTACCCAAGTTGTTCCCCATGGCTGTGGCAATAGTGTATGAATTATTGTTTGAGTTCCCGGCCATTTTTGGATCCTTATTAGCAGTTAGCAACCGTCCTTTTATACACACAGCAATGCCTCAGATAAAAAAAAAAAATATGAAATTTCATGTGACTGTGTTCACTGCAGACTTTATTTCAGGTATTTATCTAAAACTGGAATTCAAAACTCCATATACTGTTGGCCTTGGGAGCCAGGAAGTGCTAAATGCTAACGTAATCTAACGCATTAAGTCATTCCCAAGGGCGCCTCACTATCACAGCCCGGGCTCTGGTTTTAAACGTGAAGTGGCTCATCGCTGTCATAGACGATCTTTGCTCCAGCAGGACTGTGTTGATCCTGCTTCACGTTGGCGCGAGCTGACAACAGTCTGGATGGAGTGACTGCAGATATATGCAGAGGGCTGAGGAGGGAGATGCAACTCTGTTACAACAAGCTTGATGCTAGATGCACCCACTGGTTGTAAACAAATGTTTTTATATGATATTATCATTGACACGTTGCACTTTATGTATCCAGAGGGTAAACATCAGTATTAAGGCGATATACGACTATAAATTAACATCACAAGTTAAACTGAAATTGATGCTTGGAGTATTTTTAAAACTTTTTTCCCGAGAATCGGTAACAAAAAAAAAAAAAAAAAAAAAAGTGTCTATTTCAGCCTCTCAACCGCAAGATGGCGCCAAAGTTTTATTTTACAATATTTACCCTCAGCACTATCTATCTATCTATCTATCTATCTATCTATCTATCTATCTATCTATCTATCTATCTATCTATCTATCTATCTGTCGGCTTGTCAAATATTACCGGTACTTTGGAAATATCTTTTACCTAAGCAGAGGTGGCAACACCTAAAATTAAAAACACCCAGTTTATACGGTGGTAATTGATTTTGATGCGATTTTCTGAAGTTTATTCTTTTATATATATCACAATGAGCATACATATACTTTATACATATACATTTATCTTTGCATATATATTTGCAGTAGGACAATAATCTCAAAGACAGAACGTGGCAAAACTAACTCCAGAGTTAACTTCATCACTACAAAGTATCTATGGGTCAACATGATGAGTGTCACAACCAGGGTCAGAGTTCAGACTTAGAGACAGCCCCAAATCTGAATTATCAGCACAACATTTTAACACTCTTTTAACCCCAACCCTTTTTTTCCCCTAAAGGTCCATTTTCAGACATTTGCATCCAGAAAATAATGAGTTCTGCTATTTTTTTAAAATTACCAACACAAAATCTGTACCTCCTCTCAATTTACTGTATACTTTTGTGTGGATATTTAAAGTTCAATTTCAGAATAATTTTAGCCTCCAACGTCTATCATAACACGATATTTTAGATATTATTAAAAATAATTCTAAAACTATAGTTTTATTGATTTATAGAATTATTTCTTTTAATCTGTCCTGTCTTTAAAGTGTTCAGATTATTTCAGTGTGTTTTTCAGATGTTTGATGCATGATGCAGTAAAGTGTGAGTGATGTGCATAAAAATGTGCTTTGGCAAATTGCTTGTTGATACATCTTGTCATCTGAAACTTTGGGTAGAGGGTAAAATGGAGAACAAACATGACTTAAGTCTATAAAGAATCCATGATACCAGTTCACAAATGTCAGGCAGCCAGGTAAAGAGTGTGGGCTGGGGCCCTCTGGTGGGCTGCAGAGGTACAGTTTCTATGAATCACACTTTATTTTTTATTTTTTTTTTAATTATCTTTTTATTAGAGAAAAGAAGCATACAAATATATATATATATATATATATATATATATATATATATATATATGTATGTACATACACAACCTTTTCAGTATTATTTAACATTATTTTACAACATCAGTTTCCTCTTTTCCCCTTTTTTATGAATAAACATATGAAAACACATGAACCAAGGCGGCTTACACAATATATTAACAGGAAGAAAAAAAAAAACATTACAATAAAATAAAATTAGAATAATAATAATATGATTAGTTACCTTTACTACATTCATTTTTGTGTCAGGGAAACAAATGTAATCCATTTTGCCCAAATTTGGTCGAAATTAACTTTTTGAATTCTCAGGTTGTAAGTCAATTTTTCCATTTTGTGTATCTCAAAAATTATTTCAAACCCCTCCTTCAATGTGGGAGATGATGGATTCAACCATCTTCTTGTGATTGCTTTTTTACAAGCTGCAAGAAGAGCCTGTACTTGAAATCACACTTTAAATGATCCTTAACTCATGGATATATTGAGTACTAAAACAAACAAAAATAGCCAATGGATTTTATAACGTTTCCTCTTATTTTACATTTACACTGTCAGATAAATTATATAATTATAAATGGTGGGCCACAGATAATTTTCAGATTTTAAAATTGACAGCAGCAAACTTGAATTTGGAAAATGCTGTTGTATGGTAAAGATTAAATAATAAAGGTGAATTTTATGTGCTTATAAAGTCCGACTGTATTATAACTGCAAGATGTCATTTGAGAGGATGGAGGCCTGAATAAAGCAGTCCTGTGTTCAAACTCTTCAAGGTCAAACAAGCACAGAGGAGTATCTTTAAAGTACGATCAGGCTTATTAAAGCTGAAGACTTATTAAGGAGAACTTTAAGGGGATATACTGAGCTCAGCTTTTTAGTGAACCCACTGTGACTCATAGTGGACACTACAGAACTATAGAGGACAGCAGTCCAGAACAGTTTAATGATAAATGCTCAGGTCTCTGTGAAATAGTTTCAACTTGTCCAACTTATTCCACTATTAGCCCCCTTAAATTCCCATAGTTCATGCATAAAAAAGATAAGGCACAATTTGCAGACTGTTCCCTGGTAACGTGTTGGTTTACCTTCCTCTTCGGCCCTGCTCTCAGTATTGTGAGGGGGCTCGGAGTCAACAGGTTGAACCTGTTTCTTCAGCTCTGACCTCTGTCATATTTACACTCCCCACCCTGATATCTGAGCGCAAAATGGGCTTTATCAACAATTTGATGACAAAAATGTCTTCTCATAAGTCTTACAAAGGAGAACCAGATAAAGACTTTTAAAAGGGTTACACAGAGAGACACTTCAGGGAGAGGTGTTTTCTGATTCCTATCTATCTATCTATCTATCTATCTATCTATCTATCTATCTATCTATCTATCTATCTATCTATCTGTCGGCTTGTCAAATATTACCGGTGCTGGCTTTAAAGGATATCTTTTTTGTCATTACACCCCCAAAACAGGGACAGAAACAGTTTTATCAAGTAAGACTTCATGTTTCATCTGACACCCAACAGCCAGTATTAACCTCCATGTCCCATTGCAGCAGTAACATTTGGAAACACAAACAAACATAGAACTAATAACATGTAGGTTGAACCAAAATATTTCTTTTTATAGATTTTAAAATCTGGAATAGGTAACATCGTGCCCTTGTACAAATATAGTTGTTTTATGAGGTAATAGCACAAAACAGGAAGTCCTTTTTAATGTTTTTCTCTCTCACCATGCAAAGTTTTTTTGAAATGCTGAACCAATCATGAAAGAAGCTGAAATGCAGATTTTCTGTTCAGGATATTAAGCAATAGGACTTGATATATAGTTTCCCCCTCACAGGGTTTCTTTGTGGTTTATAAAACTGTTTTTGATGATATTTCAAGCATTCAGAGGACCTCATTTACAAAACCCAAATTTCGACACAATGTGAAATGAAGCCTTTAACATGTTTCAATAAGAGTGGGACAGAGACAAGAAGAGAAATTGTTGAACCACCTGAAACATAACACCTCAGATTACTTGGTACTCACAGCGGGCACAACATCCCAACTCTTTTTGAAGGCAGTTTCATAGTCTAAATACTCATCTCATCCATCTAAATAGTTTTTTATGTTTACCTCACATCTGATGCATACCTTTGCCCATGCCTTAAAAACCCCCTGGTGCAAGAGGCCGCGGACCATGCCTACCTACAGTATGTCAGATACCGCCCATGCAGAAAGAGTTTGTAATCCAGAAGGCAGTTCATGTTCTGTCTTGTCCTGGGTGCTCCTCTTTTCTTTCAAATCTGCTTGAGTTTTTGTTTGTGGAACTTGTTTGGCGATGGTTGTGTTCTCTTTGTGCAGCTGCGGCAGGGTGGTGATGAAGTTAGTGAGGAGTATGCAAGCTGATGTAGAGTGTGAGGCAGCTGCAGGATGTGTGCAGAGATAATACACAGTGAGCTTCAGACCTATTTCTGTACTCTTTTACCACATAGCGACATAAAAAAAGATAGGCTGAATGAAGCGCATACTCAGAACCACATAATCTACATCCATCATGACCTGGCGATTCTTTGCATCCACATTTTAGCAAAATTTGATAAGAATATCTCAAAATATAATTAAAATATCCCATTCAAAAGGGAGGGGTGATCATTAGGCAAACTGGCCTTTGACCTCAAACAGACATTTGTGTAAGGTTTAGGAAATCCCTCGAAGTATTCTTAAGATATCACAAGAATCTGATAAACAGACAGACAGATGATTGGCTGAACAGACTGACAAGAGTGGAAAGGCTTATGGCAGACAATTGCCTAAGTCCCTCTGATCCGAGTCTCAAGCAAGTCTCGAGTCATTTGATCCGAGTCTCAAGCAAGTCCCAAGTTTTTTCTGTTGTGGGCCAGTTGAGTCGAGTTGAGTCACAGGTTTTGTCAAGTCAAGTCGAGTTGAGTCACAGGTTATGACGGGTCGAGTCCCTCACCATTGTTCCCCAGTCCACCCAAAAAGCACTCAGATTTTTATCTTGAAGAGAGAAACCTTATCTTCCCACACATACAACACGTACACCCTCTTTACTATTGTTAGCTTTGCTAGCTCCATATTGAGCTCATAGGTCGGGCTAACGTTCCTGCCATATTGACCTATGGCAGGAACGCTAGCCACCTGGCTAACGTTTGCAGGTTTCACTTATTTGGCCTCATGTGTCCTCAGGTGGTGGATAAAGTTCGATGTTGTGCCCTCTTTTTCGCTTATCGAAGTGTTGCAAGTCGTGCACGTGGCGTGTCTTTGTTTTCCATTGGATTGAAATTCTTTATATGCAAAGAAAATAACTTTGGAAACAGAAGACATAGCGGTTGCCAAATTGAAACCTGCCCCCCGCACACCCTGCCCACTGATCACTACTGTAGCAGAAGCGGGTGTGTGGTAGGAACGTATGTGTGTAGTACTGTGTCATGTGGGGGACAATAATAACTGACGGACAAGTGTACTGTGAATGGAGCATCAATAAAGTGAACCGAAAAGGAAAGAGAGGAGTATATCTCCTCTCTGGCTCTTCATATAAATCCTGAGTGCGTGCAATGTTCTGAATCATGTCGTCTCAAGTCAGGTCAAGTCTGGAGACATTTTCTCCTGAGTCCGAGTCGAGTCTCGAGTTTTTACCTCCCGAGTCCAAGTCGAGTTGCAAGTCGTGTCATTAGTGGCTCAAGTCGCCTCGAGTCCAATTGTCTGGCTTATGGACACCTGAACAATCTGAAATCATAATTGCTGTGCTGACTGTAGCCCCCAGCAGCACTGCACCTTTAAGAAGAACGAGCTGAGACTACCAGAGAGGTGCACTGCTGCTGGGGGCTACAGTCATTTTATGTGGTTGATATTAATTTTATGTCACGATCTATGAAAGTATGTTGTTCTAAGTTTTATAATTGGGCCAATAAAATTCAGAGTGCTTTCCTCCAGGAAGTCTCTGTGTACGGCAGTATTTACAATGCAGCAAAAGGCTCTGTGCTCTTCTGACTGTGTGCACTGATTCAGCTGATCTGCTGTTTCACTCTATGGACTCAGGAAGACACAACAGCACAGGACTTCTAAGCCAAACATGAGTGATTTTGACTCAAGTGAAATACAGCTCCTTCTACTGTCTATGGCCTTTGAGAGCCGGAGTAAACAGCAGACGAAATTCTTCAGAACACGAGTCAGTGAACAGACAAAAATAGCGCTCAGAAATGTGTCACCCAATTGAACATTTGACAGAACATTGTTTCGTGAGTTTTTTTTCTTTTGAAATCCCTTATCTTTGTGAAAAAACTGTACAACCCAGCTTCAAAAATACTGAAAAGCCCCTTTAAGAAATTGCCCGAACATAGAAATAAATAGTTCATAACTTATTTTTAAAATGATGTAACCAATTGCTGATACTGTAAATATGGAGTCACACTGTGAAAATGCAAAACATAAAGTGTCTTTGTGCAAGCCTCCACTGACTCAGTCATTTCATCTATGTGTAAAAGAGATGTGGTCTCTAAAGCAGTGACTCCAAACTGGTAGGCAGAGACTTTAAAATGGATCATGAATATGTGCCCGGGAAAAAATGTGACCAAAATTGTAATTAAACTGAACAGCAGGGCAATCTTTGCTTCCTTGAACATCCTGCATGCACTTTCTCTCGGATTTTGACCTGATGTACTCACCACAATCAAGAGAGACATGGCAATTTGACACTAGTTAATTCTCTTCATGCACTTGAGCGGGTAGTGAGGTCAACAACAGGATTTGGATACCTCCCTTGCAATGTACATTGCAAGTGTTGATGGAGGGATACAGGATGAGATGAGAAGGACTTCTGAGGAGTTGGACAATTTACAGGAGGAAAGACTGAAGGTGAATGGGATGCAAGAGGACTCCACAGTGGTGCAGCAAGTAGTGCTGTTGTAATATGCTTGTTAAGTTAAATGGTGACTTTGAATTGAGCATATCAAAGTGTTTGGTGGTTGTCTCTCTGTATGTGCTGGCCCTGTGATTGGCTGGCGACCACACCAGAATGTACCTCTTCTTGCCTAATAACAGCAGGGATAGGTTCCAGTCCCTTACATGTCATGTCTGTCAAGTTTTCACTATTATTTTTCGCATTCATGTCTCTTGTCTTGTATTCCCTGTTTTATTTTGAAATCAATCAATGATCAGTGTGTTCCAGTTTGCCCTTTCCCCGTCTTGTCACATCTGCATGTTGAGTGTTCTGTCCACCTGTTTCTGATCGACCCTCATTACTTCCTGCATTTAACCTCATGTCTCGCACTGTCTTGTAGCCAGTTCGTTGTACCTCACAGTCATGTCTTGTCTTAGCTAGCTTTTGATGCCTTGCCTGTTTTTTGGGCCTTGTCTTTTCGCCTCATGTTTTGGAAACCACTGCCTAATCTGACTGCCTTTTGTGTACTGAGCCGTACCCGGTAACCAATGAACCCCTTTGCCTGTCTGACTGCTGAAGTTGAGCATTTGTGTCCTCATTTTTTGAGCTTTGTTTCATGACACTACAACCAAGAAACACAGAAGCAGTATAGATAATGGATGATAGGGTGGAGGAGAGCTACACTAGTCACAGAATTGACAGATGAACTGAGGGAGAGCAGAGCTGGCCCTAAACAAATCTGTGCCCTGGGCAATCAGACGGTGCCCCTTGTATGGACAATCTCGCAAAGACACTAAATTATAAGATTCCGATTTCTGTCATCAGGCAGATCAATCATAATTAGTTCTATCTGAGGTCCAAATTGCAACACTTTGCATCAATTAAATGAAAAATAGTTCAAAAATGATCTAGAACCCAGGTGGACAGGTCTCATAAAGACAGTGGCAGGTCCCAGGATTAGACCAGTTGGGAACCAGTGCTCTAAAGCACATCAAGCAGGACAACTCCTGCATGATTTCCTTGGCTTACACGCTCCATAAGTGACACACTCTTCACACACTACATCACCCATGGGGGTCTGCGGTGGCAGAGCCGCTCCAGCTTCACGTCCTGTTCAGGGCTGTGCAGCTGGAGTTAGGTTAGAGAGGGATGGTTGTCAGGTGAGCACCACACTGGGCCAAGGCTCACTCTCGCAGAGTGCTGCTGTGTACTACAGCTGGCAAAAAAATAGACAGACTGTGAGCCCTGGCTGTCAACATCTGCTCCAGAGACTCAACCATCTGCCCAGGGGCCCCCGGGTGGTGGGGGGGAGCGCCTCTCCTGTCTCAGACCAGCTGCAGAGCCCCAGACGTGGACCTGAGTGGCCCTGCAGAGGCAGAGCACACGGCCAAGACACAGTCAGAGCTGCCGAGCTCTGGGACATTTGTCTCAAGCATTTAGATGAGTTTAATCTGCAGGGTGCGATCACAGTGAGGTGAAAATAAACACATTTTCTGGATAGAAAAATTAGATCCTGACTAATGTGACAAATTTTGAGGAAACTAAAGTCACCTTGTAGGGCAGAGAACTCTTCTCAACAATGAAAGTCTGGTAAATAAGTGGGGATTTAAGCACTGAAGACTACAGATCAACACAGAATATACACTTTAGAAGACAAGCATCAAAGTTTGTCTTGGTGTAATAGTATGGCACATGAACATGTGGCCCTAATGATAAAATATCAGCACAAATTTGAATTAGCTCTGATATTCATTAAAATTAAATATTAAAGATGTTTGTCTGTTTGTTTGGATTAAAATTTGCCCAGAATTATGTAAAATCACTTAAAATCACATAAGATCTCCTTTAATTTTGTTAACAAACTAGAATTTCCAAAATGGGACCGACTCTGGGGGATGTCCTGTTTCTGATCCAGTGGGTATAGGATAATTATTGTTTCAAGTTCAGTTGTGTCAGTATATTTCTGATATAAAAGCTGGTATCATGATTGAAGTTTAAATGTTGGTTTTAACACAGATGAAAAATGTGATTGATGTATCAATGTTTTTTCTTCCTTTTTTTATTACTCAGTAGCTACTCAGATGCTACAACAAAAGTAACCAAGTACAACACATAACTAAAAACATGCAAAAGTTCAAGTTAAATCACTGGCTTAAAAATTACTCAAAAAACATGAGTACACAAAAAAGGCTACTCAATTACAGTAACTTGACTTAGATGGAGTTTGATACTTTTCTCCCCTTGACAACTTTGAGCTTTTTTTTTTAACTTGTGTACTGCGAAGAATATCAATAAAATTACAGATTTTTTGTCAATAGAGTTTCTAATTGAAACATTAACTTTTCAATACATTTTTTATGCAAACAGGTCTCATTTCAAAATATTATTACTTTATCAATTATATGGCTACAAAACTTTGCTAATAAATAAAAAATGAACAGTAAAAACACATGCAAGATAAGAAAATACAGTGGCACCAACAAAAAACTTCAAGGAAAAGAAAAGTTTTATGTATATTTCAAGTGTATTTTAAATAAAAAACAAATAAATAAACAAAAGGCATTAGATTACCCTCCATCCTTTTTTTCCCTAATATTTTCATTCATTTTCCTACCCACAATACACTTTTTGGTTCTTTCATATGGCCACCTATGTGTAATTTATTTTTAATTTTCAATTATTTGCGTCTTAAGATGTAAGAATTTGTTTTTGAAGATGAATCTTTTTTTGTGTTCTTTTTATACCATCAGATAATATCTGATCAAAGTTTAGAACTTTGATTAGATATTATATACAGCACACAAATCCCAACAGAGGAATAAAAAAACACATTTGATTAATTTATTATTTTTTATAAGAATTGAAAACAGAATGAAATAAGTGAAGGTGTTTTTGGCTTTTTCAATGCTTGTGAAGAAACACACTTAACGCTTATCATACTGGTTTACTGACAGTAAATACAGTAAAAACTGACCGTTTTCTGCTGGCTTGTGGCAGCTCATAGAGAGACCCTGCCATCAGTAATATGGCATCTTGAAAACACTTTGCCCTTTATGGATTACATCAACAATAAAATGTGAAAGCTAGCTCTGTCTTACTGCAACAGTTACTCCATTTCACTGAAAAGAGGACTTCAGAAACTACTGATAGTTCATTTTGCTAATGATGGTAATTTCTCCTAGTAATTAGCTTAATAACAAGCTGGGTGGCTAACAAGCTAGTTACATATTACTGACAACTTATTTTGACAGGCTTTATTATTTAGTTTGCAAATTTAAACATCTTTAAACATTAAACCCAGGGAGCTCATAAACATCTTCTTTATGATGGCTATCAAAAACCCACAGAGGTACAATCTCAATCACCTCTACATCAGAGGTGTCCAAACTACGGCCTGGGGGCCAACTGTTGCCCAAGGTCTACTTTTGGTTGGCAAAATAATCCTTAACATGACATATGAATTAAATCATGACACTTGTGCCTGACAGATAAATAAAGATGAATGGGTGACAGTTGCAAATAGCAAATATCTAGTTTACGCTTCTATCTTCTCAAGGTCAAGGTCAAGGTCAACTTTATTATCCCCGAAGGGCAATTTGTTCCACAGCCAGAAGTAACACACAGACAACATGGCAACAATAAATACAATAAATAATCCATTAAAAAGCAGCAAATACAGCACCAACATTACAGGGAGTTATTCAGCAGCACAATGGCTCCTGGAACCAAAGAATTCCTCATCCTCTTCATTTTGCATTTTGGAACACCGTATCTGCGACCTGATGGAAGCAACCTGAACTCAGCATGCAGAGGGTGACTCTGATCATCAAGGACTGACTGGGCCTTCTTCAGAGTCTGCCTCTGGTATAACATGGTCAGGTCATTAAGTGTTGTGCCAGCAATTCTGCTTCACTCTTTAGTGATGCCCTGCAGCCTGTTCCTGTTTTTGAGGGTGAGCATCCCATACCAACTGATAAAAGAAAAGTGACACAGACTCAATGAAACACAAATAAAACATTTTCATAAAAGTATTATCCACTTTAAAACTGGAAAGCGTAAGATAAAAGTACATCCTCTGATGAGCTTTTTTGCATATAGCATCCACCTGAGACTCGAACGTTAGCCTGTGGTCCAGCACCATCCCAAGATATTTATACTCCTGAACCACCTCGACAGACGGGTCATTAATGATGACAGGAGAGAAGACTGTAGGATTCTTCCTAAAATCTACAATCATCTCCTTAGTTTTGGACATGTTCACATTTACAAAGTACCAAGATCCAATTTATGAATCATTTTTACAAATCTTATGTTGGCACAAACATTCTTGTAAAGTTTGATATCAGCACTTTGGTCTCTGAACATGGACATCCAGACCTGAAATGGATCGAAAGATGAGTTCTGATTGGTTTCCCCAGAATCCTTTACAATGATTTTATTTTTATCTTATCAGGCCATTGTTGTAACATTGTTATGCATGTATTTTTCCTTCAAGCATATTCAAATAAATAGCACATCCACCTTCATCTGGTCATTTTTTTAGGCTTTAATCCACTAAAGGTGAGGTGTATAACAGTGGCCCATTCAGTCTTCTTGTCGTTTGGGGAAAAAAGCTTTGAAGCCCTGCTCTACATCATTAATAAACATGAAATATTCCTACTAAAGATGGGTAATGCTTTACTCAATACAACTGACCCCTGGCTGTTGTATTGAGTTTTATTCACAACAATGAATAACTTGCTATTTGACTCTCATTCATATATTTTTTTAACCTGGCCTCATTAAAAGAATATAGTCAGAATTACAATGGGGTGTATTAGGATAACCGACTTCATTCATTATTATGATCCCACTGTGTCTGACACTAGATGAACGCTGAATATCATCTGTATATATTTAAAGAAACGTTCAAGTGTATATTCCTGTTTTTGTGATGGTTGATTTTGAAGAAACAGTTTAAGGTAGTAACCCAGACTGTAGTGAAGAGTGTATCTGAAAGGAGAAGACCAGCAATATCTGCTTTGAGAGGAGGGCTCTCTGATTGGTTGGTCAGTGGCCCAATCAGAGAGCCAACAAAGGGTCAGCTGTTAACCTTCTCTGCTCATCTATGAGATTCAATAGATTTGAATACTACGATTTCAAAATAAATGACAAATCCAGACAGCTTTTCGTTAAGACCTTTTATTTCATCAATTTGAGAGAAACAAGTAAAAACAGTGTACAAAGTTTATATTATTTGTTTACTAAAGCTGGTGTCCTCAGACTCAGGAATATGGGAGGGCAGGTACAAAAAAAGTTAAAAAATAAAAGTATAAAATGAATTTCCCTATTTTCAGAAGATGACAGCAAAGGGTGAGTGTGCATAGGAAATAAGTAACAATCAAATTCAAAAGCTAAACAAAAAAAAACATTGAAGTGAAAACAATATCATAAAAACCGATACATTCAATAACGTATGATGCACTTTTGACAAATGATTATCTGTCATCTTTAAAAAAATGGACTGAGGCACTCCGGGGAAACTTCTCAGTGCGCTTTAAAATAAGAGCTTCAGTTCCCAAGAGTCTCAGCTGTCTGTAAAAAGGGGGATTTATCATTCAAACAAGCATTTCTTGTTTTATTTGTTTCCACATTTGAATTTCATTACAAAAGATTTAGTCTTTACCAACCATAAAGTACAAAGAAGTCCAAATACAATCATTTTGGGGCAACAAAGTGCATATCATTGGCACAGTAAAACTCGTTTTAGTCAATGCTGGTCTCATATAAATAACTCAAAAGCTCAAAAGAGGGGCACAAATCCCCTGAAGTAACAAATCAAACTGACTCTTTTTCCCCTGAAGCCCAAGTTGTTCGCAAAGTATTCCTAAAGAAGTGAATCATGTAAAAGTGACCTCATTGAGGCTGCAGTGAATGCACCGGGTGGAAAAAAAAAACACCCAATACCGAACTGTACACAGAGGAAAAACCCAGAAGAAGACAGGAAAGAAACCAGGAAGAATCTGCAGCGTCCAGAGAGGAAGGCATCAGGAGCTATAAGCACTTACTTCAGGGGCGTGGGAGGATTTTATGATGCTTGACAGAAATCTGGGAGTTTCTTCGTGACTCTGATGTGCAAACAGTGAAGAGAGAATCAGCAGGAGAGCTTTTACCTTAATGATTAACCGCTCTGCATTCATTCCTCACAATTGCACTACTGTCATCAGACTCATCACGGTGGAGAATGGAGATACAACAAACCAAAAGGCTGTCAGTTTTGCATTAGGGATGTAAAAAGTGTAAAAAAAAAAATAAAAGTAACCCTCTCCAGAAGATTTGTCTCGAGGAGAATCAGCCACATGCGTATGCAGAGATCGACTTTATTTGATACGGTACATTCACTTTGAAGTCTTCTTCTTGAATTGTTCAGGTGTCTTAAAGGAAAAAAAAAACATGGATTCATAACTCACTCAACATACAACACACTCACTGCTCACAAGGTGGTTTGGTCCACAGTCTGCCTCTTTCTTATTGAAATGATTGATACTCAAATGTATGGTTTTAATGCAAAAAAAATGGCCCTTTTCAAAATTCACATCAGTGGCCTAATCTGTGCATAACAGAATCTACATTTCCCTGCTCATTATGGTGCATGGATGCCTGCTCAGTATACAACGTAACGACCAGGAAATGCAGAGCAGTGTTAGCGGAGCGTGGTCAGTCCTCAAAGGCCTCGCAGAACAACCACGGTTATCTTTGTTTTGTCGTCGGTTTCCTCCTTCCTGGAAAAACAGGAACACCACTTGCAGACCGTAAATGTTACATCCACCAGCAGCATCCAACAGCAGACAACGCAGGGAGGATGGGGCTGTGGTCCCCCGCTCTTTTTGAGAGTGCAGTCGGGTGGGTGGGGTGAGGTGAGGGGGAGATGTCAGGACCAGAGGAATGTATCAGAGTCGTTTTAGGCCGTCCCGCTGGCAGAGTAGGAAAACTGGGGGAAGTGGGGTCTTCGCTCGCTGTCGAAGGACTCCATACTGTCGTCTGAGGAGAGAGGGAGAGCCACTGCTTAGGTTTTGCATGCAGACACGCACAATCACATGGCGGCAACTCAATGTGTCCATGTAGATATGGTCAAACTGACCAGCTGAAGTTCAGAGGAAGCATCAGGGTGGAGACAAAAGGTGATTTAAGTCATGTGACGTGGTTTTTGGTGCCAGATTGGCTGGTTTGACGATTTTAGAAACTTCAGATCTACTGAGATTTTCACACACAAGCCTGTCTAAAGTCTGCAGAAGAGAAAATATCCAGTGACGACAGTTTTTCAGACAAAAATGTCTCATTGATGTCAGAGGTCAGAGGAGAATGGCTGCAGTGGTTTGAGACGATAAAATAATTGATAATTCTGATAATCCCTCCTTACAACCAAGATACGTGTAAGGCTAATTTAGAATGCACAACACATCAAATCCTGAAGCACAGGGGCTACAGCGGCACATCACCACACCGGGTGCCGGTTCTGTCTGCTAAGAACAGGAAACTGAGGCCACAGTTGGCATTGGCCCACCAGAATTGGACAGGAAAAGGCTGGGATAAATGTTGCCCGGTCTGAAGGGTCTACATCTGTGCTGTGACATCAGATGAAGGGGTCAGACTTCGGCATAAACAACATGAGAGCATGAATCCGCTCTGCCTCGTGTCAGTGCTTCAGGCTGCTGGTGGTGTGGGGGATATTTCTAGACCCACTTTAGGCCCATAGGTACCAAGTGAGCATTCTTTACATTCTCACCAGTGATAATACAATATATTATGATTTCTCAATACTATTAAAAGGACAATGTATTTTTTTATTTTTATAAAGGTTGTTCTTTAAAACATAAGCATTAAAAGCCTGCAAGAAAAAAATAAAGCTACTGAAAACATTTATTTATAAACTGGAAAAAGTTGGAAGTCCCCAAAGTAAATAAATGGCTAGAGACTGTAGAAAATATTATAGGATGGAGAGGGTAACTTATAGAATTAAAATGAAAAAAAAAGCTGTTGGAAAAAAGATGGGCTCGGTTTAAATTAAAGTAACTGGATATATCCTTGGTATACAGTAGAGATGAAACTCCTTTTTTAAAAAAAAATTATTTATTTTTAATTTTTTGTTGTTGTTGTTGCTGGGTAATGTTATTTACTTATTTATTCATTTATTTTGGGTACTTTGGGAGTATTGATGTATGTGTATTGTAAGTGTTGAAAGGTTATATTTTGACCATGACACGTGGGTGAAAGATAACTAAAATGAAATATTGTGTCAAGTTATTTAAATAACAGGATGGGTATTGCAGGAATGTTGTATACTGTATTGACACAATAAAGTATAAAAAAAAAAGAAAGATAACATTTATTTATATAAAGTCTGGTCCCTGCAACATTCAAAGACATATATGGCCCTTTTCCATGAGCCCTACTCTACTCTACTCGACTCTACCCGACTCTACTCCACTCGCCTTGTGCTGCTTTTCCATTAGCCCCAGTCGCCTGCCCAACAGGGTGCAGTGTCGCTGAGCCGCTCTGCGGTGACGTCATTTTGAGCGCGACACAACAATCTGTGGCTTTTTGTCACAAACTGAGTAAAAAAGGAAGGCAGGAGAAGGCTGCAGGTGGCAAGAAGAAATACCCCTTGAGAAGCACAGGAGACTTTTGGAAACTATACAACAGAATGAAGCCGAGGACGAGAGCAATCAAGCTGCAAAGAAAAGACGTATGAGGGTAAGCTAACGGTAGCTACCGCTAGCATGCTAGGTTGTCGCGCTCATGACTCATCAATGATAAAATTGTGTGACCAATCAGTGCCGGCAGTCGGTGATGTCATCTTTAGTATTGACTCTTCTCGCTTGGAACCAGAGTGCAGTAGGTACTAAAACTAGCTTGTTTTAGGAGGTAACGGGCTAGTGGAAACACGCTGCAAATCGAGTAGGGCTGAGTAGAGTTGGGCCAAGGCGTGCTAGTGGAAAAGGGCCAATAGTCTGCCCAAGGGACAAAAATGATATTCATACATCTATAGAGTGAGAGGGAGTCAAATATAGAGGTGGGAATTTATAAGATTTTATTGAAACCAATGCCAATATTGATTCTACCCATCAGTTCAATTCTTCATCAATTTCCTTATCAATTCTTGTGAAGAAAAAGTCAGCAGGTTTTCAGTTTCAACAGCATAAAACATAATTACTAAGGCATGTTGCTGATGCCTCCAGCAATAATACCTCTGTGTCCTATCTGCCATGACTAATTCAACTCAGCTGAAGGAGCTGATAAGGGAGCTGATTAGAACAATCACTCTCAACATTGATTATTTAAGCAAGTTATTATCAATTCTCAATGTTATTGGTTTTTGATTTACATCCCGAGTCAAACAGCTGCATGTTTGTTGCAAACTGGCTGTTGGATGCTGCATTAAAATTAGAAGACATATTTCATTTATAGAATAAAACTGTTTCAATGTCAATATTTTCTTCACCCCTAGACCACAGTGTACCCACCAGAACTCAATCTGGTAGAGCACATCTGGGATGAGCTGTAATATGAAATATCCATCATGCCTGTGAATGCTCTGCAGAACTTGCATAAGTCTGTCATGTTAATATAGACCAGAATCTCTGAGGATGATATCAACACCTTAGGCCATGAAGAATGAAGGCAGCTCTGAGGGCCAAATGGGGTCAAACCCAGGACTACTGAGGTGTACCCAATAAAATGACCGATGAGTTTAAAGGTTCCTATTTTTCATTTTACTAAATAGCCTCCATCCACCTTTTCAGCGTTTAACCCATTACCTGGAGCATAACAGCCCAGTGGATTTACCTCCACAGCCCAAAAATACTAATTCAGATTTACCTAGTATGAATTATCAGTTACATTTTAATTTTACACATTTATTGCTCTTTTCTGGATTTTTCTAGCCAGCTATCATATCCAGACTTGAAAACTGGATGTTATTCAGATGATTTGAATGAACATGTTTAATTCCACTAAGTGTCCAGAAGAGGGGACACTCTTCTCAGTAAAGCTTTGGACACCAGCAGAAAGCTTTTAAATGTACATTAGTAAACCAATCTTGTGACTAAATTAGTTTCCATTTCACAATTTTGAGAGCAAAACGGCTTCAGTTTTGATAGAGCAAGAAAACATTTAACTGAGAATTAAAATCACATTTCATTTTAGGCCTTTCACCTTCAGTCATGGAGAAAAAACATGTTTATTTTAATGCAATAAATACTGAAATAGTTTTTCTCTAAAAAATAAGTCACCAATGATGAGTTAAGAAGCATCAGATTAAACACAATCTAAATGAAGCTCTGAAATCAAGAACAGTCTGATCATTTAAAGTTGTGCAATGCCACATAAACTGTGTCATGCGTCCCACTTGTGTGGCTGTGTGTGGTTCTCTGCTACCTTGTCCGGGTGGCGTAATGGTGATGGTCTGTGCTGTGAACTCCTCGTCAAAATATCGTGTGTCCGTCTCCGAGGTGACTTGGGGCTTAAACGGCGGCACCAGCTGTTGGAGAGGAGAGCAGACGCAAACATATCAGCACATCAGCGCCGTCAGTCAGTTTAATAACAGTTGTTGCCCTGATGACAAGCTGCGTGGTTTGTGGATGGTGGCGCTGAGAATGACGTCACTTTTATTGCTCCTGGGGGGAGTTACACTTACTTGAGCTTGGAGACATTTCAGTGACGAGAACAACATGAAAATGGATGACACAACAAATCAACAGGGACGTCAAACACCTGCCTTTTTCTCGTAGACGTCTTGCCATTCAATTCCTGCAAAGAACTTGTGCTGCATGATTTCCTTGGCATCATCAGGACCACCACCTAACCTGTAAGACAAAGATATGGTGGACAAATTAGGATGTGCTCTACTTGTCTTCCCACCATCAAAAGATATCAGCACAATATGTATTAATTGGATAAAGAATGCCTAATCCTGTTTGGTGCCTGTCTATTAAAAGGTACTTAAACTACCTAGGATATTTCCAACAGTTTTTAAAGGCAAAGAGAGCCGCCATATCTGATGGTGCACCCGTCTGAGATATGACACATGCCCCTTTGCCATTGAATGCTGAAAGTCTTCTGTTGTGTTGTGTTCTGTTTTGTGTTGCCCACTGGTGATGGACCATTACTTGCTGCCATAGGCTGTGCGCTCTACTGCCAAATTTTCAGAATTCCTCCCATTAAAAGATCCAACCTCACCCTACAAAGGTCTGACAGTCCCTTGTGTACTTCTTTCTTTTTCAATTCAAGGACCCTTTCCAAGAAAGACTGCACATAAGTTTTTTTTTTATAACCAACACAGAGTCATGCTTTGATTTCACTGTTGAATTTTGTGGAATAAAGAAAAAAACTGTTGAAAGGGGCCTTTCAGGTTTGATCTGCAATCAATATAAGCCGAGCAAGTTACTTTAAGCTACTTTTTAGATTCATGACTAGAAAGTCATGATTCTCACAAATATCGTGGTTAACTGTTTTATAAATAAAACTAGAAAAGCACTCAGAGAGAGAGAGCTGTAAGCCCTTCTATGACCTTCTATGAACACACAGAAAAACTTACCTTCTTGGTTAGACATGTAGAAAAATATCGCTATCGCAATATATCGCGATAATTTGACTCCCGATATAATATCGATATTTCAAATCTTAGTATCGATATTTTTGTAAAAATAAAAACTCATACTTTATCAGAGTTGGAAATAAAATATAACTTATAAATATGTATGCACAGGTTTTTTTTCATGCACTATTCAGTTCAGACAGTGACAAGAGAAATATGTGACTTTTTTTAACTTACCGTTGTGCTGTCAGTAACTCAAAGCACTTTGTTCCTCATGTGTTCAGTTACAGCTTGAGCTGCACTACAGGTTAGGATGATTTCAATACTTTGTTAAAGGGAAGACGATAATTTCTTTGCAACATTAGTTTAACTGACTTGATGCACTCTGTGTTAAGTGTATGTATGTAACACTGCATTTGACATATTTCAATAACAATAAAATGGAAAAGTTACATATTCACTGTCTCTAGGTTTTTTCCTAGTTTACTGTAGAATATCGCAATATATCACAATATTGTGATATCGTGATATTATCGTATTATGACCAAAGTATCGTTATACGTATCGAATCGAATCTAATCGAACACACACCCCTATTCTTGGTGGAGAAAGGTAAGTGACAAAGTAAATCTACTGTTTTCACTGTAGACAAAAGTTTGAAGATGACTGGCTCGTGTTATAGTAGAAAATGTTTCTTCTGACCACTTATGAAACCAACTTTTAACCTTTGAACCTATTAACACCTGACTCCCTGATAACCTTTGGTGACCCGCTATACCCAACTAAAACAAACATCAGTCCATAGTCAAAAATGTATTAGTTATGCAAAGTAATATGTGTTGACGAGTGTATTCTGATTGAAAGAAACTCAAATGGTAAAGGCTTTAAATTTGTCCCGTCTGCTTCTGACAAAATTTACATAAATGATAAAAAACACACTTTCTGCATACTTTCCTTACAGGTCTTCAGATAAGATTGTGTGTTGAGAGTTTTCCAACAAGACATAAACAATTAAAACATTTACGACTCATGTTAATTTTGCAACTGGTTAAGCTAATACAGTCGGTCCACTTATGTTTACATTCACAAGTCACTCTTAAGCTGCATTCACACCGAACGCGACTTTGCGACCGTATTCACGCTGCCCACTCAAGTCGCATCGCGTGTCCGTAAATACCTCACCGCGGCTGTACATTGACTTTGCATGGAGAGTGATCGCCGAGGATGCTCAAGTCGTGTTCAGTGTGTAAGCACCTTAATGGACGCAAAATAGGTTGCCAAAATACAGACGTGACCATAACTCCGTCCTTCTGGTTGAAAGGCACAACTCCACCACTGAGTGGTTTTACTGATGTGTTAAAAAAAAAAAAAGACGCTCACCTCTGCATTGGGTCTTTCTTAAGCAAACCAGAGAGCAGTGAGCGCGCCTCTGGACCGAGTGTGCGAGGAAAACGGATGTCTTCCATGAGGATGAGCTCGAACAGCTTCTCGTGATCCTGGTTGTAGAAAGGCAGCCTTCCGCACATCATCTCGTACATCACCACCCCGAGACCCCACCAGTCCACAGCACGGCCATAGTCATTGTCTTCCAGCACCTTGAGGATGAGAAGGGCAGTAAAAGTTAAATTAAAGCAGCTGTTCGGATGCTCATGAGCTACTTAAGGATGTGGGTATTGGCTGGATGACACAACAGTCTTATGATGCAGTAAATAAACACATCTGGCAAAACTCTATTGGAAGAGAAAGCTTGGAAATCAGTGGCTTTGGATCGACATTTCTGGGGGGTTGTTTTTCTACACCAGAGAGCTGTCATGACAGCAGCTTTTTAGACCCCCCAACGAAAATCACCTGCTCTCCCCCTGGTCTGGGCCTTCTGAGGGCGCCCCAGCCAACACTGACTCACATCTCACATTAGGAGCCAGGATAGAGTTTCCCCTGGAGCTCTGCATATTTAATCAGCACAGAGCCTTCCTCACATACACAAACACACATTAAGATCAACAAGCTGCAGAGGTGAGTGTCGCCTAAATAAGCAAATATGTGACCACAAACATGGGACAGTCTCCTAAACAAACCTCCTAATAAACAGCTGGAGAAAGAGAGTTAAATATGAGGGTCGTTTTCTTTCCATAACAGCTATTTTCTCCTCAGATCTTAATGAGACAAACTCCTGTGTTGTGCTTACTGAACAGCCGACCTGTTGCATGACTAATGTGCTGCTGAGTAAAGTTGTTCCAAGGTCTCCTGGGACATGTACTGGATTCTACCTCACCAGGCGGATGTTGAAGGTGAAATCAAGACAATGAGAACAGTCTGTTCTCTTAAACCTCAGGCAGCGTGATGCTCTGTAATTCAGACCTAAGAATAGAAGCTGAGGTAAAAAGACGCAGGCAGATTAATAGAATTAGATATGGACACAACAGTGTGCAAGATGGGAAAGAGGGTCCTGGAAAACAGATGGAAGGATGTTTCCGTAAAAGGACTGTGTGCGTGTGTGCACAAACACGGCCGCGCATGTGTCTGGGCACTTGGCCTGGCGCTGCGGTGAGCAGTGAGCATCAAGGAGGACGACTGGGAGGGCAGGAGGGAGTAACGTGAAGCCGGTGCGGGGCTAGGATTACTGGGCCGTCTCTATTTCCAGCGCTGCTGTCGTGTGATTCACACCGTGCGACAGCTGGGCCCGCAGCTGCCCCATATATGTAGAAGAGCACCACAGCTGTGAAGCTGCCAGGAGCACAGGAGCCAAGCTCATCCCTCATATACGTAACCAGGACTGCCTGGGCCCCAGCCCCAAAACTAATACTGTTACACTTCCCCAAAGGAGCAGAGGCAGGGGAGGAGAGAACAGAGAGCAGCACAGACACTTGCTGCTGCTCAGGAACTCTGCTCTCCTTTCCGCACCCTTTCGCCTATAAAGTTTAACTCTACCTGACATTTATCTTCACAATCATCTTCTTGAATATAACTCTATATTTTTCTTTTGTAGTTTTTTCCTTGAGGCCCAATCCGGTTGCAAGTGGTGTTTTTTTTTCTTGTAACAAAGAAACAAAGTAGGGCTGGGCCTTATTCACTGAAAATCTACTTTTCACACAGAATTACATTTTTGATTTTATTACCTTTTTATACCCAACAAAGAAAAAACTACAAATGACACCAAAATAACACAAAACATATTTGGGTTTAATGAGATCTAAATACTTGAAATCACAAAAGTAAATGAAACTGCTCTGTAGGGTTTAACGTGCTAAACCTTATTTTGTTATGTAAAATATGTCATTTGGGTGAAGAAAGGTTTGTCTACATGAACACTGAATGCTGCACTGTTTTCACAAAACATTCAATTGACACTGTATTATAATTGAATTTCTTTTTAAACTACAAGGCTGAAAATGTGCCTGTAAAAAATAATTTAATTTATTTAATAAAAATAAAATACCAAAAGTTTTCAGCTGACACCGTCTCTGTTGAAGGGAATAATGGGGCAGAGTGTTATCTTCTGGATCCCAGGGAAAGAAAAATAAGCAGTAAGTATGTCGCAGAAAAAATCTCAAGTTCTATTTTATCAATCCTGAAAACGACAGTGAATTAGTGCAACTCTTTTCTCTAGAGACAAGCAGCACTCAGGTTTTTCTTTCTCTCTCATCCTCTCTTTTCCCCTCTGTCTCTCTCCCTCTCTCTCACTCTGGGTGGAATATTCCCAGACGTTACAGCATTCCTGTGCAGCACACACAACAAGGTCATTGTTTACTGCAGAACAACCTGTAACACTGCCTGGCCCGCACTCCACAGAGACGCTCGCCAGCGACCCGGTTGCCATGGAGACGCCCCCTGATGTGTCTCTGCTCTGCACCGCCGAAGTTGGACTTGTCATATAGTCTGTGCTGCTCAGTGGGAGCGGAGCAGGCCACACAGCGTTCATATGACAGGTGGAAAAGGTCTGAGGGTTGTAGAAAAAGATGATTTATGGAAGTACTGGAAATGTTTTCATGTTTGTCCAGGTGTGAGGGAGTAAATATTTATGTTTGGCCCTTAAAGTCAAATCGAATCCCACTGATTACAGGAGTTAATGAACATGCTGCTTGAGATTTTGTTGAATATTACACCCTGACAGCCCTGTTCAGGTCAATGCTCCCTTTTATGCCAAACAAGAATTGCGGCCAATAGTCTTTCTTTTTTTTTTTTTTTTTTTTTGAGAGGTGGAGCTCACGTTTCCTGAAAAGCTGCCAGCCAATCGCCCCCTCCACCTCCACCTCCCCCGACCAGAAAATTCCAAATGGAGGCTAAAAACAACGAACCGGCAACTGTGTCAACACTGACACCCTTCTCCCGGAAAACATTTTTACTGCAACAGACGAGGGGCGAGCGCAAACACTCATATGCTTACTCACACTCACACGCACACAGTGCCTTCACTCACAATGCAATATCAGGTTACACAGCCCACTCAAACACTTGTCATACCTGCACGCAATAGGGAGTAGCCACACCCCTTCCCACACAGCAAACATTGGTGCAGGCCACCCTGCCCTGGGCACACGGCACACTCATTAACTCTCAGACTTCAGCTGGAGATTAGAAAGGCATTCAGGACAGCTGCTCTTCCTTCTGCATTCTCCTCATCCATCGATGTCCAACAGCACACGCTGCAGTGTGTTTGAGATCTATTCTTGTCATGGACGACAGGACATCACTGCTAGCTCTACTTTTAGTTCTCTGTTATGTCACTTTAAGTCAAGTAATGCCTCTCTTTCTGAAGTTTTAGGGCATAATCTATGATATATGGTACAGGAAGTAACCCTAAAAAGGCTTTTTGAGATCTCTATACCCGACTTATAACAAAGCACAACCATATTTTTTGTAACTCCAGCATGTCTGGTTCATGACATGGATGGTACATGCACATTTTTATAGCAAAGTTACTTTTTTGTTTGATGGTTTTTACAATAAACTGAAAATAGAGAAAATTGAGGCTACAAGGAAAGGACGTCCTCCGACTTTTTCAAGTAATATCTGGAGATTAGAAACAGAAGGTCACCAAATTTGGGCCTGATTTTTACAGACAGTAATTACATTTGCACACCGTCCGTTTCGTCTGTACCATGGATATTTTTGATATTTATACACTTCAACAAACATGTAATAAAGGTGGAGATTGAAAAAGAGGAATATAAACCCTAAAGGTCCGTCCTTAGAATTCTGCCATTTTTTAAAGTAAGGACACAAGTCCTTAAATAATTGTATTGATAAATTCTGAAGATCGTTTTCTTGTCAGAAAGTAAGTTGTTTGATTTTTCACTTCATTCTCTGCTGTCACCAGCCCCTTACAGGAAACCAGCTGAGCTTTCACTTCAGGGTTCCTGTACAATGGTGCCGCATTAGGGGTTATGAGAATGAAGAGCAGGCCACAAACAACAGGTTAAGAAAAAAACAAAACAAGCAATACTATGACTATGGTGTAAAATACATAATAAAAACATTTATTTCTTATTTCCAAATACATTTCATACAATTTCTAAACTCTTAGGTGTGATATTATGTTTGGTGATTATCGTACATAATAATGATGGAGTCGTCAGGTTGCTTTAAACAATATCACCATTGATAAGAGAAGCTCTTTAAACCATCAACCATGTTGAAATAATTTATTTGTTATTAAATGATTTGACTTAAATATCTTTACATGCCCTTGAGTTTTCAGAACATGTCCTCCAATCATAGTACTTGCTAGATGGTATTCAGCTTCTGTCTGGTCGCATCTCCTTTCAAGATGAACCATAATTACACATGATTACTAAGACATGCTGTAGTTAGGCAAAAACTTGGTTGTGCTTTGTTGTACCCTTGGTAGGGGTATGCCAATTTTGGGGGGCCCAAGTTCATCTTAAATAGGGAAAAAGTGCAGGTGTCCATATTCAAGGTAAAGTTGTTACCTCAGGTGCTAAGTACTCTGGTGTCCCACAGAAAGTTTTCATGGTGGCGCCATCTTTGATCCCCTCTTTGCACAGGCCAAAGTCTGTTATCTTTATGTGTCCGTCTTTGTCCAGCATGAGGTTTTCCAGCTGAGGAGGAAACAAATCAAGCATGTTAGCACTGACAAACATGATTCAATCAGAGAAGTTGAGAAACAAGAAACTCATGAAAGTGATGGCAGTACTGATTCCAAACAGTCTAAAGCTTTTTTTTTTTTAAACATGTACTCTTAAAATTTTGAGAAGAACTGCTCCAAGAAATGTGATGAGTTGTTTCGTCGCACATTCATGAAAATAAGTTATTTTTTTGGAATAGCATCTTTACAAAATACTACAGAACTGTCAAAATAATAAAGGTTTACAATCAAATTTGGGGATAGCACAAATATAAAATATCACTTTCATAAACTGTATATTTTCTGTCTATTAGGATTGCCATCAAACTTGCCCTGGAGTACAGTCAGTCATCCTGGGGTCTAATAAAGAACAAGTCATAATCATATCACATTTACTCTATGGTTTGTGAAGTTATTTACCAGTTTGAGATCCTGATTAGGGTTAAGTATAGAAACCCAGTGCTGATGTAGTAAACAGTGGGAACACATCATATACAAATCAAACCTAATCATCCCCAAACAAAGGTGCTTCATTTTAATTAATTTAAAGAAATGTCAGAACCAAACATACTGAACTCTCCCTGCCCTCTTTGCTCAATAACAGCTACGGAAACTGAATTATAAAAGAAACCACTTTAATTTTCTCTTGTTCTTTAAAAATATTGGATTCAACGATCATTTGGCACCAGCATAATTTTAAAAAGATACCCAGACCTTGTGTTTATTGCCCCGAGATAGTACGCAGGATGCTGTACAATTTTTAAAAACACGGCCGATTTTTAAGACTCATTAAAATCCAATGAAGAAAAAAAAATCACAAGATCTTTGAACCACTTTTTGGTTTTCATGTGGAGTTTCACGGGTTTATCATTTTAAAAGTGCACAAGCTTTAGGCATACCTTGCAAGAAGCCTTGTAATTTCTAATGTCCTTTTACCAAATTTCCTTCAAGCTGCATTCCCAATTATTTGTTCCCTTCCTAATCTGTTCTTGATTTGTGAGTTATTAGGACATGTACCCAACAAAGTCATGTAAATGCAACTGTGACTGCGAAGAGCTTCCCCTGGAAATAGAAAACAAACCATGAGTAACCTTTGCAGATCTATGTAAGTAGATAGGTTAGATCGGAATAAGTCTCTGTGGGAACGCTTTGAGACCTACATGACCCTTAACATCAATATTAAAATAAAAAAAAGTGTAATTGAAGACCTTTCAAGCCTATTAAGAATCTGTTACACCCCATGCTTAGAGACAGTGGCTCTCCTGAAGGCAGCATGAGTGTGTCTCACCAGCAGCTCCTTTCAGCTTTTAAAACAAGTTTAACTGTTTGCTTTCACAAATGTAGCTCACTCAATCATTTTTTAATCAAAATAATAGATACAACCAACTTTAAACCTTTAGGATGTGCATCATGCAGCGTCATGACTTAGGGTCCCACCATCTCATCAGCATGTCCTCCCCCTCTGCCTCTCTCCCTCTCTCTGTGTCTCACCCTCAGTTAAAGTCACCTGGCAGCTGTAGCTCACACGTGGCCAGCAGCGCCTGGCCAGAGTCAGCACATCCTCCAATCCTGCTACCCTGGCATTTTCAGGAGAACCCTAGCAGGCTGGGAGGCTGCCTCATAAACCCAAGGGAGAGAGAGGGTGGGAAGAAGAGAGGGAGGGAGGGAGAGAGAGAGAGAGAGAGAGAGAGAGAGAGAGAGTGGGGGGGGAGTGCTGTGCTGACCTGACTGTTTTTTTTTTTTCAGCTGGAGGTAGTAGGACTACAGATGCCCACTGCAACACTGATAAGCCCCCACAGTCCTCCTAAAACCCCAAAATGTCCTATTGGTCTGCAGCATCTGCCTCTGATCCTATCTTAAGAGTATTACACTTCTGTTTACATTCCTTTAAAGCAAGAAGGCGTCATTTCTGTTTTTGAGGATGGAGGTGTAATACCCCCTTAATAGCCTCAAGCGTTAAATGACCAGCACATAAACTACACCAATCAGGCATAAAAATCACCAGCTCAGAACACATGCTAAAACAGGAGACGCTGTTCAGACAGGACTGGTGGTTATTTCTGTCGAACTGCAGTAAGCGAACAGGCCGAGCCGTCCTCGCTCCAGCTGCAGTGGGGTCTGGGGTGTGATCTGGGGGAGGCGGATCAATAAGACCTGGCCACTGCTTGCCACTGCTCTGGATGGAGGCAAGCCCTATTTATATCCTGCCAGGGGAGAAATGAGAGGAAAGGGAGGGGATAGGAGAGAGTAGAGAAAAAAGCTGACAGCTAGGATGTGTACCCACACCTACCTTCAGATCTCGGTAGACCACGTTTCTTTCAGCATGCAGGTAGTCCAGCGCCGACACGATCTCTGCGCCGTAAAACCGAGCCCTCTCCTCGGAGAATACTCGGTCTCTTGATAGATGGAAGAAAAGCTGAGGAAAGCAAGAAGGAGGGATGAAGTAAAAGCTAAGTGATGTGTAACTTGTATGTCTCCTTAAATTATCTATAACACACAGAATATTTATACTTCTCTGAATAAAACTATGCCAAACTACTTTATATAGTGTTTTAATGACCTTTTTAAACAAATTGAATTATTTAAGACAAAGTTTTTTCACACTACTGAATCATTTGATCTTAACTGCCTTCATATATTCACTCAAATGTGACATCAACAAGAGCTTTAAGGCAACAGCATGCAACTTATCTACTCTGAAATAGTTGTCAGCTGTTAATCTATCAGAAGAATAACAAGCAAAAGGGAGAATGGTGTTTCTATCCAATTTGTTTGTCCATCTTCTTGCCCTGTCTGGACCTCTTCAACTTTAGCATCATCCATTTTATCATAGAGCAGGGAAAGGCTTTGAGAGGCCAGATTTTGCACTAATTCAGGTTCGTATATTCGATTTTGATGACTGCTAGAACATGTTCACAATCCCTAATAGGGATGTCCCGATCCGATATTGATATCGGTCAAAAAAACAAATATCGGATTATATCGGCCTGCATCCTAAATCTCCGATATCAGCACTCCGATACAAGCAGTCCATTCTAATATATTTATTTTTTATTTTATTCAGTTGTAGAATATGCTTATGTTTAAGTTCAACACAGTGGTTATTTTGCAATTGGTGAAATATGTTTTTGTTTGATTTATTGAGGTCACTTTTCAGGGTCTTCTAATATTTTTTATTCATGTTGTTTTAATTGTAGTATATTCTTATGTTTAAGGTTAAAATTTATTTAACCTATTGGTTAATAACAAATGGGTCAGTTTTTCTCATCCCTGCTATTGCTGACTACTGTTCTCTGTTTGAGTAATCTGACCTGATCAAGCCTTTTCTTACAGTCCATACTACAAAATAGGTAATAAAAGTCTGTATGATTCCTGCTGATATCCTATCGAATTGATATCGGTATCGGCCAGTACTCAAGGCTGCAATATCGGTATCGTATCGGAGGTGAAATAGTTGTATCGGGACACCCCTAATCCCTAATGTTAGAAAAACCTTGTAGACATCATCACATGGCTTACTACTCCATCCATATTCTTAGTCAGTCTGAGACGCCCTGCTGTCACTAGTCTACTCTGTAGTAAATGTTGTCCAACATCTCAGCTTTAACGCTACAGTCTATGCTCTGCACTGGGTTTACAGGTCAAAACCAGTAGGCTTTAACTACTGAAACAATGGTAGGATGTCACAGTGGTATGTAAATTTAGGACTGGGGCAAAGACACAAGTCTTTTAAAGCAGTACCATAATGAAAAAAAAACAAAAAACAAATAAATATACTTGAGCCTCAAATCTGGCTTGTGAGGAAAGTCAATTTAATAATGAAATCCTTCCAAATTATCAAACAACCACCAGGCATGGACATAGAGATTTTAGGAAAAAGACATTTACTAAAAACAGAGAAAACAAACAAATCAACAAATAACAGTAACAATGACAATAACAACATATATATATATATGGTTTTATACACCATTTTGGGGGGACAATCTGTTAATAATAACAATAATAAACATCATTTGATGTTCAAAGTACACAATATTTTATTATTTCTAGGATTTTGACCCTTTCATTTGCCAGATCGATAATATGACGAAACTGTTATTTAAATAAAAAAAAACAGGTTATCACAGGTTTGGTAACGTCAAAAACTGGTTATAATTAACTGTTAGTTTTAAGCCTTTCTATATTTTAAAGGGACTGTGAGGAGAATCTATTACCGGCAACGTAAAAGACTCTGCTACCCATGAGCACGCGCAGTGACTGTCTTAATGCTGCGTTCCAGTAACCGCGGAACTGGGAGTGAAGTCGGAAAAAACCATGCCGATCTATCAGGCTATTGTTAGCTGTTGTTAGCACGCCCTGCGTTGTTGTTCACAAATGTCACATGAAGAATGTGATTATCACTATGGGAGCATTTTTGTAAATATAAGTCTAACAATACGATGTAAACAGCTGATCTAGAGCGACACACCCCAGTCAGAAGTGCAAATAAATTGATTATTCCAGGAGCTAAATAACTGTTCACACTGGGGGCATCCATCTTCGACTGTCAACTCGGGGGTGGCGAGGTTTCACCGCATTCCCAGTAGGAAATTCTGACTTTGGGGGACCTTCCAGTTGCAGTTTCCTACTTGGAACTCAAAATTCCTACTTCTGACTATGACTGGAACGCACCACAAGACGTGTGCTATCCAAAGCGTGTATTTGTTGTGATGCTAATGAATGCAGCTTGGACCTTGGTCAGAACTCTGCATTGCTTTACAACTTCTTTCTTCAACAACTTACAGGATGCAAAGCCACGAGGTAATGTATCTCTTTCTAGTTACGTAGCGGTAGTTTTTGATGTGTGACAACAAGCAACTTTTGGAAAACTTAGTATTGTAGTTTTGTAGCCGGCTATATATCGCTACTTACAGCCCGGTGCTCTAATTATTACACGTCTTAAGACGTGTAATATAAATAATAAAATAATATAAATTTGCTCTAGTTTTAATTGTCTTGTTCCCGAAGTTGAGTATCCAGGCCAGTTTAGCCCTGACCGACCCGACCGGAAGGCTAAGGAATAGCATTTATAGATAACCTATTTTGATGCTATAAAACACATCTTAAAGTGTGTATTTCCATCAGGCATATATCTAAAAGTGAGACTTTTTTGCAATTACTTAGAAACTCCTCACAGTCCCTTTAAACTGAGTCAAAGCTGTGGCTTCTTGCAGCATTTTTAACTGTTTTAGCACAAAGGGAGCGGTCATGAAAACTAACAATGAAATCATCAAACATGTCTTTCAAAAATGTCTGCTTTGCTGTGGAGAATTTAACATTTGCTGGTGAGTTTCAAGGGCTTCAGGTAGCCCAAGTGACATACTGTCAGCCACACGGTTCAAACCTGCATTTCTCTTGGCTCCGCATTACTTTATCCGTGCAACATACCAGAACCTGTCGCAGACATAATTTTTCTCTAATTTCTATTCAGTAAAAGGGGGACTGAGACATAATACCCATTTAAATATGCAGCCACTGTCTCCTTGAGACCTACAGATGCATTCAGAAATGGTTAAATTGTTTACCTCGCCACCGTTTGCATACTCCATGACAAAGCAAAGGCGGTCATGTGTCTGGAAGGAGTATTTCAGGCCCTGCAGACAGAGAACAAGAAGCAGAACTTAGTGACATTTCCAGTTAATTCTGAAGGAAACTGACATTTAGACAACAGATAGTCAAAGAAAACATTACAATGCACCTTCTAACTTTGATAAAACACAATTTTTATATATGCAAAATCCTCATCACATTTTTTCACAACTGCTGTGCAGCTTTAATGTCCCCATTCACTTCTGTCAGTGTGTTACACTTTGTGTTGCCTCCACCCACTAATTGGACTTAACATTGTGGAGGAGCTTTTCACAACAAACCACCTCAGACTTCCAGTGGAAGGGTTAAAAGATAAAAAAGAAAAAGTCCAGTGTCACAATGAAAGGCTCAGCTGGACTGCAGTCTCTGCAAGGACACCTTTTCTAAACATTCCTGCTAAAACTGCCCCCTTTTTCTGAATGGATGCAGCATGACGGGACTGAAGAGGCTCCTAAGGATCTGTGTGAGTTAAAATAAGGTTTGGTTTAGGTAAAAGGAGGGGCTCCTTACTGTCAAGAACGGATGCTTTGAATTCTGGAGGACTCTGTTCTCTGTGAGTGTGTGTGCCACTTCATCCTAGAAAAGAAAAAAGAGCCATAAATAGAGTGTTTGTGCAGCTCTCACAATGGCTAACCATTCAGGTATCAGTCATTACTCCGCTGCCCTTCCCTTTCTTGCTCATTGGAATCCACTCACTTTTGCTACGATCACCTCCTTCTTCAGGATCTTCATGGCGTAGTAGCGTCCTGTGGCCTTCTCCTTTACCAGGATGACTTTGCCAAAAGTGCCTTTTCCCAGGAGTTTGAGGTATTCAAAGTCGTGCATAGTCTGGAGAGTCGGAAAGAGAGAAAGTGGCATCTGGTTACAAACAGAAGCATTAACAAACTCATGCTCTAACTAGCCGGGACACACAACCCCACTGTCAACAACACAGAAACATTTAAGGCACTATTTCACCCACCATGCAATTTCCACTCCTCTAATGCTTTAGCCCATATGTGGCTGTGTCTCAGTTAGCCTCTGACCCTGGTGCTAAAGAGAATGTTGAAAATGGTTGTGTGAGGGACATCCAATCCGGTGGCCTTGGACCTTTATGTCATGACAAATGTGGGGGTTGTGAAACTTGGTGGACATGCAATCTGGTGCTAAGCCACACACGGCTGATGTTAGGAAAGTAGAGAGCAGCAAGGTAAAGTAGGGGTGACAGGGAGGAGGAAATAGCAACGGTCATTTTGAGGACGCATCACCAGGTTTCACTAGCTGTGTGTACGTTCAAATGTGGTTTGAACTGAGGCTCATTCCCACTGACTGCAGAAAATTTAGGACCAAGCTTGTTTGGTTTCTGTAGGGGGCGTAACAGCCAATCTGTGGTGCCTGTCATATTGAAACCACTGCCTG